>OW203745.1:7419561-7911886 GCA_934045075.1 Yponomeuta sedellus | reverse complement strand
AAAGAAAGAAAGAAAGAAAGAAAGAAAGAAAGAAAGAAAGAAAGAAAGAAAGAAAGAAAGAAAGAAAGAAAGAAAGAAAGAAAGAAAGAAAGAAAAGAAAAGAAAGACATTTATTATACCAACAAGACACATCACAGAAACTAAAAACCAGACAATTAACACAACATGAGCACAACAGAAATAAACCAAATAATTATACAAATAAACGAAACAAAAAACAAACTTAGTTTTCGCCTGAGGTGTGTCTATGTTGCCACAAAAGGCAGCTGACTTAGCGTTGTGCTGAGGGAGTGAGCCCTCTCTATGTACAGTTAGAGGTACCGCTGATTTTCAGTCAGTGCCAGAGGTAACTGAATGGTCCTACGAGGTGCGTGTCGTGGTGCATATAAAGGATATATGAATAGGATAGGTACACAAATATAAAAGTAAAAGAGTCGTCTTAAATACTTAAATACATATATATATATATATATATATATATATATATATATATCCATACATTTATATACACACATACACATATACATATATACATATATATATACATATTATTAATTTGTAATGATAATGTAAAATACAAATAAATCCAATAGTTAAAAATAAGTGCAAAAATATAGAAATAAAAAGAAAAATACACGCCAAAGCAAACACCTGGCCGAAAAACAACTTTTTTTTTCTTTTTTTTAGCATAGATAGAATAAACGTGTTAATCGCTAGGTGCAAAATGTTTCAATTTTATTTAATATTTATTAAAATAGTTATTTTTTTCGTTTTTTTTTTTATATATCTCCAGACAAATGGGGGTTTAGTTTGTACGTTCCGGAACGTGCGGTTCGTGTGTCTGGCCGCAGCACTTGTGATGTTTTCACGGCCTATATAAAAAAAAAAAAAATTTGCCTTAAAATTTAAAGTCATTAATGGCAATCATGGAATCTTATGCGTTTAGGTGGTATCTAATGTATTAGATTTAAGAGGACTTGAGAAAAGATGGTCAGAGTGGAGTTTTTTTTCCCGCTGCCTTTTTCTCCACTACATTACGGCCCGAAGGCGGCGGCTTTCACTTTCATGTTACATTGTACTTTGACATTCAGCAGAATGTAAATTCTTTACGTTGAAATAAATTGAATTGAATTGAATGGAGCACCAAACAAATGGAAGTTCAGTTTATACGTTTTGGAACATATTTCTATTATAATCATTATATTGGTATAGGAGATAATGCCGCACCAGGCTCAATATAAAAACTATATCAAAACTATGTATGATTGAGAGTAAAAACGCTTTTTCTAACGATTTTTCTATAAATCGTTCATATTGCAAAATGCGCCATGTCAACCAAAACATGTGTACGTTTTTTCACCAAATATGTATGAAAAATTTAAAAAATACAAAGAAAATAGCAAGACATCATAATCCCCACCTACTCAGGCTAACATTATTTTGTCTTAAACTTACATTCAGAATCAAGTTTTCCTTCAATTTAAATGAAAAAGCGAAAATAGTGTTTTTTGACATAGAACTTTTTGCAATGTGAACGACGATATGTGTGTGTGGAGCAGTTTAATCAAATCTATCCTTCTAATCTTGTGCTAATATCGGCAGATAATCATGTTTTCCAAAAGCATCTCCAATGCACGCCACATCTTTCTGTTTGCGGCCTTCCTCGTCCAGTTTCTACCAGCAAGTCAGCAGCAGCAGCGTCCAGCTTCAGCAGCAGCGTCCAACTTCTGGCAGCGTCGGTCCAGTGAGGTGAAGGCCGTTCTATACTGCTTGAGGCAATATTTCACAAATAGCTTTAAAATTAAATGACAAATCACATTCCATCTGGATTGAGTTTGAGCGACCATACCTACCTAAACTGCGCCAAAGTGAAACGGTATCGTAAGGAAGAATAATATGATAGTGAGTTTTAAAATGACAATCTGCCTGCAGATGCTGCATGCGGCAACCTGAACACAGGGCGCTATAGCACTCACTAGGGGAGGGCTATTTCCAGCAGCGAACTAATATAGCCTGAAGAAGAAGAAGTTGAAAAGAGTTATAAAAAACCACAAAAAGGGTTTCCAGGGACCAAATTTTACATACAGAGATCTCATTCAATAAAGATAGACCTTGATAAATAACGAAGGTTAGTTACTTAATATCGAACAAAGTTGCAGGCGCAGTTAGTTATTACATATTATCATGTGGGTACAGTGATATCATTCCGATGTAAAAACCTAACTGCAAAGTAGGTATTCGGGGCTGCAAATGATGCAAATTACTTCAGCCTGTACGTTATACAGAGAATATTGTAAAGAGGTTCGAAATTTCACTGCTGCCAGTGAGCCGCCCATTAGCTCAGTAGAAAAGAGCGCTGGCACGAATAGCCAGAGGTCGCGGGTTCGAATCCCGGCATGGATGAAATTTTTAGCGTCTAAATAGGTTTCTAAAATTGTCCTTAGCACGAGTTAGTGCATTAAAAATTATATAAGCCAGTTGTTAGATAAGTGCACTCAATTGTAACGCAAATAAGCTTAATTAGTGCTGAGAGTAGAAAGGCTTGGGCGAGTCAAAGTTGAAAAGACGCATAGAATTGGGCTTGTACAGTAGACTTGAAAACAGCAAAATACTAAGGTGGAATATTGAATAAATAAAGGAGAGAAAAAATAACGAGGATGTAACAAGTTCAAGTAAGGAATGTTCTTGTTGCTGGGTAATGTAGCCAGATTATGTTCTGTCCCCAGAGGCAGAAAATACTTGGATGCGCGCTTTATATGTTTGTTTTTAATGAGCAGTTAAAAAAATAATATGTTACTAAGAATCCACCTCAGTAGGAAGCCTAGTTATTTTAGTTTGTGTCAACAAAAAACTAATACTTGGCTGCGCCGTTTATATGTTTACTTTTAATAAGTAGCTGAAAAAATATGTTACTATGAACCTATTTTAGTAGGAACCGTTATTTTATTTTATGTCAATTTTTTTTTTATTATTATCATTATGAATTGGAAAAATTAGAAAAACAATCTTGATTAATTTTTTCATTATTGGGACAGTCCACGATATACGAGTAAAAATTGTTTGAGTAAAGTTTTTCTTGACAAGTAATACTGCTTCGTTTGTCTAGAAATTAATTGATTGCAATATGGTTATTAGGGGCCATCGGTTATTTGAAGAAAAGACTTCAATCTTAAAAACCTATTTAGAGGCTAAAAAATCCACCCATGCCGGGATTCGAACCCGTGACCTCTGGCTATTCGCGCCAGCGCTCTTTCCAACTGAGCCAATGGGCGACTCACCGGCATCAGTGAAATTTCGAGCCTCTTTACACCATTCTCTGTATTACGTACAATTTTCTTCTTCTTGTTGGTTGTTGACTTCAATCTTGTCCTTGTGTTGTAGCATCCATGATATAGATGTTTTAATTCAGGGCGAAAGCCTCCCCCTCCCCTACATGAAAGTTTCAGTTCAAAAAAATTCACGTTAATCAAATTTTGAAGCATGCTTCCCATTAGACAGCCCGTCTTCTGCCTCGAAGATAAATGGAAAGTGTGGCCACACCACAAGCGGGAGCAGTGCACCGACAATGCTATTTAACGGAGTCTATCGTGCCGCGTGATTTATGTTTCTTTCAACACGTCTCCGAGTCCGCGTGTTTTGACATCAGGGGGAAATGTAGTCGGATCGCTTAAAAAGGTTTTCACTAAAAAGTTTTTAATGTTTCACGTGAAGTGAAGTGGTTTTGCGCGACTTTTCCTACGTTCAGGGGCTACGTAGCCCGATTTGACTTAATAGTTGTTTTGGTTTCACTTACGTTTGTATTATATCGTCTCTTACACGACTAAAACGTTTTATTTATTTATTTAATTCGGAGAGAAAACAGAAACATGCCACTTATTCTAAGCTTAGATAATTAAGTTATTTACTAGGCATTCATCAAAAAATACATCTCACTAGATTTTAAGTAATTTAAAGGTGTGGGCGGGTACTGAGTAATATATTTTGGCATAAAACAGTCGCTTTAAGTGTTTTACAAATTGCTTTCACTATTATTGAAACTTTTCTTTGGCACTTTATTTAAGGTGTTTCTTACTATGTAGCCTTTGATATACGGCTTAATTTTAACGCGTGCCTAGCACAAATCGGTAAATTCAAGCGCTGAGATAGTTGAACACCTCAGACAATAAGGTTTTCACACGATATTTTGCTTAACAGGTAGCGAGTTCAAACGTAAAACCTATGGCTTCAATTAATTATCGAGTGTTACAAAAAAAAGATTAAATAGATAGATAGATAGAGAATACTTTATTGCAAAACCAGAAAAATACTACAACCATGATTTATTGGTGGCGTTTGTTAACATTTTAAAAGGCGCAGATAATGGTTTCTTAGTTACGAGGAAATGAGAATTTTGTTTGCTGAAAATCTATGGCGGAACATCATCATCATCATTTCAGCCTATTGCAGTCCACTGCTGGACATAAGCCTCCCCCAGGGTGCGCCACAAGACCCGATCTCCCGTTTTCGCCATCCAGTTACCACCAGCCACTTTTTTCAGGTCGTCGGTCCATCTGGCCGGAGGGCGTCCTACACTACGCTTGCCGAGTCGTGGTCTCCATTCGAGAACCCGTCTGCTCCAACGATCATCGGTTCTGCGACAGATGTGAACGGTTCTGCGACAGATGTGACACTGCCACTTCAGCCTGCTACACTTCTGAACTACGTCAGTGACATGGCGGAACGATCCAGACAAATTCTTGCTGGAGTGTCCAGAAAATTTTGGTCTAAAAAGGGGGAGGCCTTTGTCCTGCAGTAGGTCACCCAAATTATGGAGGCTACATAAAAAATACGGTGCCGAAACGTGGATACAAAGGCTAACATGGAAAAAATCCAAGTCGCATAGAGAGCCACGAAGCGAGCCATGTTAGGCATTTCACTTCTTGATCGAGTGCGCAACGTTGCAATCCGACAAATGACCAGAGTCGAAGATGTGGGCACACGGATCACAAAGTTGAAGTGGAGATGGGCGGGACACCTGATGAGACTGGATGACGGAAGGTGGACAAGGGCAGTCACGGAGTGGTGGCCAAGAACCGGTCGTCGTTCGGTGGGTAGACCACTTGCCCGTTGGAGGGATGACATTAAAAAAGCGGCCGGGGGTAAGTGGTCGAGATTGGCTAGGGACCGGGAGAGTTGGCGTGAAATGGAAGAGGCCTATACCCAGCAGTGGGCTTCATTCATGGGCTGGATAGATAGATAGATAGACATAAAAATGCATGCTATCACGAGTAGATATTTTTATGTCAAGTAAATGGCGTATTTACGACGTCACGCTTGAAATTCAAACTAAGCATTTTTTTTTAAAACGATTGTTTCTACTGAAAAAAACTTGACTGCCTGCCGGCACCTATTAATTCTGTATCAATGTATGGATTTTTCTGGGTGTTTAACCTGTCTTAGTCTTAGCTGATAATTGCGTCTGTTTAATAGTAAATCTAAGAATACACTACATAATCGATGATTTATTACTGCACAACCGTTGACACGCGCTACGCGACTACGCGCTACGTAGCAAATGCTACGAGCGCCGTAGCAGATACGCAGGGCCGGCGTAGCAACTTCCGTAGCGGATATGAGATGCTTTGGTGAAAATATGCGGTCAACATCATTTTCCCGTGATAGATTCTGATACATGCTTTGGATATTTGTTGAATTATCCATAAAGGCCAGTGTAGTTTTCAGAGTGGTTTTTGTGGGTTCAGAGTGTTTCGATTGTGTGGAAGAAATAGAGAACACTTTATTGTACATAAAAAAGAAAATTATACGGATTTATCTTAACATAAGTGTACAAACGGCAGCCTTATCGCTTAAAGAGGTCTCTTCCAGATAATATTCAAATAAATAGCTAATGATAGGAAAAAAAAGCTTTCAGTAATAAGACCGCCAATTGTACTGTATTTTTATATAATTTCTGTGTACAGTAAAGAATATTCTATCAGTCTAATACTCGTATTTACTAGATACCTGTTCATAACAAGGATCTTTTGATATAATGTAATATACTCATATACATTATGATATTATCGTGGCTGTTTTGAACTCTCCTCCGCATTAAGTGTCTTCTACGTCGTCGTCGTTAACAACCCTTGTATATCCACACTGCTGGGGCACGAGTCTCTTCCTGCATCGCGAGAAGGTTAGGCCATACTCCACGGGGGCCAAGTCCGGGTTGGTGGAGGATTGTAAGATAGTGGCAGGCCTTACTGTCAGAAGTTATCAAGTCGCCCATAAGGCCTCTGACATAGCTTAACGACTGTCATTACATGACAACCGGCACCAACGGCTTGCAAAGCACGGAAGCTCTCGGAATAATGCCAGTAGCAGTAGTCACGGGGCGGTCACCCATCCTGCACCTGACCGCGCCTTTTGTTGCTTAACTCAACTGATTGATTCCAATTATTTGGTTTGCCTAGGTCACGAGTGCGTCTTGTACGTACTCTCAGCTTAGTTGAATTAAATCCTTATAAAATACAAAGTCAATCTATGCGAAGACAACAAGGTTTTCTCACGACAAGCTATTACTAATAATACTAACGTGTCTTCAATTGTGACTAAATGTAAATACGGTGTTCGTTATTTTCTAAGGCTCAGCACACATTGCAAGCAATATTACGGCGTTTTTTTTTCTGATGGATTATGAATTTCGTACTGATTTAGTTGGGGGATTACTTTCGAGAGATATTTGTAAACCATCGTAAGGAAACCGGAGTGTATGAGGTAATCTAATACCTCAGCACTTGAAATTGCCAATCCACGGTGTACAAGCGTAGTAATTAAGCCCATACTGTCTCTCTATTTTTCTCTTTCTCAGAGAAAGCCTATGCCTGTAGTGGGACGTTTATAGGCTATATAAAAGAAAAAAATCTACATACATACATAACCTCACGCCTGTATCCCAGAGGGGTAGGCAGAGACCAGGGACTGCCACTTCCCACGATCCTGACAGATCACCTTCGCTTCATCAACGTTCATAAGTCGTTGCATGCACGCTCGCTGGTCCCGGGTACTTTCTCTTTTTTGTTTTTCCCTATTTGGTCGATGTATGTCCGCCTGGGACGTCCCTTACCAGCCCTTCCACTCACATTCGCAATGTATATTTGTTTCGTCAATCTTTCATCCTTCATCCTCTTCACATGTCCAAACCAACGAAACATTCCTTTCTCAATTCTAGTCACTACATTTTCTATATTTCGGAAAAACTCGCGCGATGAAAAATCGTAACGTGCTAAGCCTAAATCGTGCAAAAATTTATCCCGACCGTATTCGGCCTCGGCGACTAGATCTAGCTGTCGAGAGAGATGTTTATAGGCTATCAGGTGCCTAATATTGCCTATGTTAGCAGAGAATATGTGACCACATTCGCTGCACGTTAGCACTCCAACATAATTACAGTGAAAGGCCGCAGGTGGTCGGGCCCTAAGCCCGCCTCGATTTGCTTTTGAGGCTTGCTCTGAATTTCGCCCTAAAATCTAATAACTTAAAGTTCATGGTATACAATCATACTAGCCGGTCTGCTGCCAAAGACTTTCACTATATGGAAGACATTTGCTCCTACAAATAACTGTGAATTGTAACTTTGACCCGTTCAATTTAGACCTTGATGCTAATATGACATAATGGCACAAATATGGAACAACAGGTTAAAAAAATAAAAACATCCAACTGCACAAAAGCTGTTACAGTACTACACATCATAAAAGTCCCTTCGGGAATCTACGTTCGCGCAGACTGGGAAGAAGTGTAACGAAAGTACCCGAAGTTATAAGTACATTCAACATGATCTTTAACCGATACGGTCAAGGTGCAGAATTGATTGCCGCAGTAGCGCTACCTATTTCGCTCACGCTAATATTGCCAAACTAATAGTCACCTGCATCGATGACGTTGAATCAACCAATAGCAACAAAGGCGCGCGGCCTGCCATTAAATGAAACTATCTGATTGGTCGATCAACTTGCCGCACATCCAAAAATTTTGGTCATCTGCGCAGGTACATCCGCGAGACTTATTTCTTGTGTAGCACTGTAACTTACTGTCTTTACACTCTATTGCACACGAAACATTAAATAGGACATAAGAAATAACATGTACAAAGGCGAGCTATCTCTGTAAGAGATTTCATTCAGCAAACCTTGGAGAGTCGGAGCAGCAGTAAAAACTTTACTGCTGTTAACATTAACGTAAATGGTCTTAACCTTTCTATATACTCAGTGTCACTCTAACGTTAAGATGGATCGAACAACACGTCTCAAGCTATAAATCTATCAGGCCTTTTAGGCTACAGTGCGTTACAAAAATAAACCTATATATAATACATACACACAAAAACAGAACTTTCCTTCTGGCGCAGTTAATTAAGAGTAAAAATTCTCACCTTAAGAGCTGTTACGCAGTTCTGCAACCAATTTGAGGATTTTTTTAAGCATCATCATTTGTATTAGCCATCATTTATAATTAACATACAATACTTTACATAACATTTACATACAAGTACATACATTGCTTCTGGCCCCACACTAGGATACCCTGTGTTGTGGGAACCAGAAACAACGAGATCACAAACATGTAAACATCCAATACCTAGGTTGTTTTTTGTCCCAAACCGGGATTCGAACCCGAAACCTCTTGTATTACAGATATTGAGTCACGGTTTCTGGTTTCCACGACGCAGGGTATCCTTGTGTGGGGCCAGAAGCATTGTTTGTGCTTTTTGTAAATGTTATGTTATGTGTTCACCTTCGTCATCGTCGTCAGGCTATACTAGTCCACTGCCGGTCATAGCCCTCCCCTAAAGAGCGCCACGTTGTGCTATCATAGGGGGTAATGCCCATAATTCCCACGCTGGGCATGCGGGTTTGGGATTGCAGTTCGGTGGAATTGTAGTACAGGGGGCGCTGCTGCCCACCCCCGGTTTATGTCCCTTAGTCGCCTTTTACGACACCTGCGGGAAGAATTGGGTTGGTGCTATTCTCTAGGCCGACACCACACAGTAGTAATAATAGCAGTGTTCACATAAACAATAATAATTAATTAATAACTTTCACACAACACAATTTGATCCCAAAGAAACCCTGTGCTTTGATAATCAGGCAAGTCCTTTCCAAACAAAGGACTACACATTAATCATAAAAATACATTTTCTGTAAAATAATCTTGAAAATAAAATGGGTGTCTTTTAAAGTAATGATAGTTTAGACAATCTGAATGGGCCCATTGTAATCCTTGAACAAACTCCAAGAAGGTTCTAACTGACATTGAGTGGTAATTTTTCATGTTCCTTTACTGAAATCTTTTCATCTGTCCAACCAAGAACGTTAGTGAGGGTTGTTCCCACCTAATACTTATGTTATTTCCCTACTTAAATGCAGTTTAAGAGTTAAGCAACAGCAGGCGCGGTCAGGTGCGGGATGAGTGACCGTTTCGTTACTACCGCTAGTTGCATTTTTCCGAGCGTTTCCGTGCATCGCAAGGCATGTTAAGCCGTTCAGACTTCAGAGGCTTTACGGGCGGCTTGATAACTTATGTCAGTAAGGCCGGCTACTGTCTTACAAACCTCCACCAACCCGGATTTGGCCCCCGTGGTGGGTTATGGCTTAACCTTCTTGCAACGCAGGAATAGACCCGCGCCCTAGCAGTGGGGACATACAAGGTTGAAATTGAAATCGAAATGCAGTTTAAACGGGTAACAAGTCTTCTTTCGGAAATTGGGCTACAGATGATAATCATCAGCTGATGATGAGCTGATGATGAGCTGGGCCATTTGACGCCCACTGCAGAACCTAGGCTTCCCTCATGACTTTCCAAGCTTCACAATCTTGTGAAGCCCCGTTGAAGTGGTAGTGGGCGGGGCACATAGATTGAAGAAAAGATGGCTGTTGGGGCGAAAATGTTCTGACCTGGTGTCCGCGGACCGGACGATGCAGCGTGGGTAGACCGTCCACCAGATGGTCTGACAACCTGATGATAATATTCAAAGCCATATATAATAAGCAGTCAAAGAAAAAGCCAAAAAACAAAATGTTTACTTAACGAAGATCAAAGTTAGTATCACAACTAATTATATTACTTAGAGAAAAATCTAACAAAGAAACTCCACTTTTATTCTCTTCAAAATAGATTTTGATTTTATTAACATAAAAACCTATATATAGGCTAAAAATTCCAGCCATGCTGGGACTTGAACCCGCGACTCTGGCTATCCGTGCCAGCGCTCTTTCCAACTAAGCCAATGGGTGACTCACCGGCATCAGTAAAATTTCGAACCTCTTTACAATAGTCTCTGTATTACGTACATTAAATTGTCCTTAGCACGGGTTAGTGCATTAAAAAAATAATACATTTAATTAACATAGTTATCAAAGTTACATTACACTTGACATAATCGTCCCCGTTAATATTATTTTAATATTATCTTTGCCTTCCAAATAATCCTGGAGTATGCTCAACACATTTTTAAGCCGCGCGGCGGTAATCTGGGAATCTCATTGTCGAACCGTATACAATGCCCCATAAGGGCGGCAACCTATCCAAATCTATGGCCAGGTTTTCACGGTCTTAGTACGCTCGGACCGAGTACGCCATCCGAGTAAACTAATGCTCCTGATTGAACGGTTTTTCGTGACAACAACAAAAAAGACAATCAGAAGCACTAGTTTACTCGGATGGCGCACTCGAACCGAGCGCACTAAGGCTGACATTCAGAGACGAAAACTGAAGCTAAGACCGGTCTCAGAAATGTCAAAATATACGTTATTTGGACATTTGTAAGACCAGTCTTTGATTAGTTTTCGTCTCTGAATGTCAGTTTAAGACTGAAAACGCGGCTTAGTCGTGGAAATGACAATTTATGTTTCTTTCTTATATAATTATTATGATCGATTTTTGAAATTGCTGAGTTTTTAGTTAGGGACAAATCCGTGACGTAACGTTCTAAGTGGCTGTCATAGGAGCATGGTCCATGACAGCCATTTAGAACGTTCGTGTTACCTCCAAACTGAGAACAGTTGAAGTGGTGGAGAAGGTAATGGACAGAGATATCTGTGTTTTGGATACAGAGATCAGCTACGCTATGCAACCAAAATATGTTGACTTCGAATGTCAAAAAAGGTTCATAGATAGATAGATAGATAGAATATTCTTTATTGTACACAGAAATTACAGTAACAGAACCTAGATAAAAACATGGTACAAATGGCGGCCTTATTACTAAAAGCAATTTCTTCCAGGCAACCATAGACGGAGACATGAAAGAAATTAGAGTTCATAGCCCAGGACCTACAAAGAAGTGGGATGTCTTGAACCTCTACGCTTACCCTAATATTGGCAATAATACTAGATAGATAGACGATACTTCTTTATAATGGCTGGCTGGCTGGCTGGCACAGATAATAACGAATAAAACGTGTTGAAAGATATTCAAACATTGGATGAGAATGGAAGATTGTGTGATATTTCAAAACTCTACTGTTTGTTTAGAATTCGCCTTCGTGTTTGGATGGCGTTAAAAATTGTCCGTAACTGACGCACATACCATAGAATACTTATATGTGGACTAAAACACGCCTTCTGATTGTCTATATGCCAGTGTAATCAAATAGCACTAACAATTCGGTGAGTTAGTTAGTTAGACCTGAGATTTCCGCATTAAGCCTGATAGTTGGTCCATTGTACGTAGCAAGCGCTGAGGTACGCTAACACCTCAGACACTAGGGTTTCCTCGCGATGTTTTTCTTCACCGTCAGCGAGTAGTATTGCTACTATAATTTCACAAATGTACATAACTTAGAAAACAAAGTCATTGGTACATGCCGGAGTTCGAACCCGCGACCTCTCGATTAAGAAGCCGGCGTTTTACACCACTCCGCTACCACCGCTAACAATTCGGTTATAAAATAAAACACAAAATGTGATTTACAAATTTTATTGTAACCAAATTGTTAGTAAGTTCTTTGTAAAAAAAGTAAAGATGTCATCGCCATTACATCACGCCATCGCCATTATTTTCACTATTACCTATGCAGTTTCTTTACTTATTATACCAAAGTTTTTACAACATTTATTTTTGGTCGATTAAAAAAAACCTTACTTAATTCGTACTAACATAACACGTAATACAGAGAATATTGTAAAGAGGTTCGAAATTTCACTGATGCCGGTGAGTCGCTCATGAGCTCAGTTGGAAAGAGCGCTGGCACGGATAGCCAGAGGTCGCGGGTTCGAATCCCGGCGTGGGTGGAATTTTTAGCCTCTAAATAGGCTTTCGAACTAACTTGACATAGTCTCAAGAAAAACACAAAAAACTGTATTAATAAAAAGTCAACCGAAGCCAAGAAGCCTAGGAACTAATGGGTAATCACCCAACTTGTGTGCTCAGTGGAAGGCCTACAGCCTTAGGCTGTCCTAATCAGTGGGGTCTATTCAAAGGGCCATAAAAACTGATCCGAACGAATTGCTCGGACAGTGAGTTGAAAGGCGCTTTAAGGCTAGCTAGCTGGAAGGAAACAGTCTTTTCTATTATGAAACAAAAGACGCACCTTGGGATACGTCAATTCTCTTGTTTTTTTCTTTAAATACCGCACAAATAGGAGTCCGTGTAAAACATACCACTCATGCCGGGAATTGAACCTGCGACCTCTTTCTCACCAGCCAGAGGTCGCGGGTTTGAGTCTCTGGATGGGTGGATTTTTTAGCCTCTAAATAGGCTTTAAAAAAATTGTCCTTAGCACGGGTTAGTGCATTAAAAAGAATATAATCCGTATAAGTTTTTAGATAACATTTTCGATGTACGGAAACTTTATATCAAATTTGAAGGAAGAACTGTCATTGTGCACATCATTGGGCCTGCATAGATTGATTTGCAGTTAATGACGGATAATTAATAGAATTTTAGAATTACATATTACGCATACTTTTCCGACCAATTTCCTTTAGTTAAGGAAAACTACAGCAACAACCTGTAATATATATCTGATTTTAACCCTTTTTTTTCGAGTTTGTTTGTCCCCACTGCTGGGGCACGAGTCTCTTCACGGAAAATTAGGCCATACTCTACCACGGTGGCCAAGTCCGGGTTGGTGGAGGATTATATGACAGTGGCGGTCCATACTGTCAGATGTTATCAAGCCGCCTATAAGGCCTCTGACATGGATTAACGACTGTGGTTAGATGACAGCCACAACCAACGGTTTAGCGTGAATTGCGAAGCACGGAGTTGGTCGGAAAAATGTTACGAGTGGTAATCACGGGACTTTCACTCATCCTGCCCCTGACAGCGCCTGTTGTTGCTTAACCCAAGTGATTGATACTGTGCCAAACATTTTTATTTCTTCCGTATGGACTGCGACTTTGGTTGCAGTTATTCTTTGTGGCTTTTCCGAACGATGACCTACTCCACTTCTTGATGAGATGAGACATATTTTTTCATCGGCTTCCTTGTCCAGTAACGAGTTGGTGAGTCCTATCACGAGGACCATTTTCTTATCTTCAGTTTGTCTATTATTTACGCTTATCTTTAATATAAAAATGAATCGCTGAATGTGTTGGTAAGTGCAAATCTTGAAAGCAGCTGAACCGATTTCGCTAATTCTTTTTTAAGAATACTCCATGAAGTACGAGAATGGTTCTTACGAAGAGAAAAATAAAAAAAAAATTAAAGAACAACTGTTAGGCGGTACGAAGTTTGCTGGGTCAGCTAGTCTATACTATAAAAATGAATCGCTAAATGTCTTGGTAATCGCAAATCTCTAGAGCAGCTGAACCGATTTCGCCGATTCTTTGTTTAGAATATTCCTTGAAGTACGAGGGTGGTTCTTACGGAGAGAAAAAAAAATGAATCGACTGTTAGGCGGTACGAAGTTCGCTAGGTCAGCTGGTCTATAATATAAAAATGAATCGCTGAATGTGTTTGTAAGCGCAAATCTCGCGAGCAGCTGAACCGATTTCGCTAATTTTTTTTAAATATTCCTTGACGTACGAGGATAGTTCTTACGGAGAGAAAAATAATAAATAAATAAAGAATCGACTGTTAGGCGGTACGAAGTTCGCTGGGTCAGCTAGTTTAATAATAATAACGGCCACCACTAATAATTGTTGCTAATGTAACTGTTTGCTAATATATAATTATTAATAATTTATTTCAAAATAAATATGTTTTACTTTTTAATTTACTTTATCTTTATTTACGTGCATTTCACGTAAATAAAGATAAAGTAAATTAAAAAGTAAAACATATTTATTTTGAAATAAATTATTAATAATGCACGTTACATTATTATGCAAGTAAAAATTAAGGAAAACGCGAGAATGACCATTGACTATCTTTAATCCCTCCTTTGTTCCCTTTTCGCATTTACATAGTTCCCATTTTGAAAATTACACATAGGTAATGTTGCTACATTACCTATGTCTAATTTTTAAAATGTTTAATTTAAACTGTGAAAGAAGTAAAAAACTTAAAAAAGGTTGATTGGTTGGTCCGCAACATTACGTATTGGCTATTGTTACGTGAAAACGTCTTTCAGTTCTGTAGTAGGCAGTAACTTGGACAAGAGATCGTCTCGGCGAAGGCTGTGAATCTGTAACTTCGTGTCGTATACGAATAATTCACATGCTGTGTATTAGAACAGAGTGGTTGTGGCAACATTGTAATTACGTTCACTCACGGGCACGATGGATTTCCATCGATTGACCGCTCACTCATTCAATTCAATCATTCACTCGGTAACTCGGTCAATCGTTCTTCTCTCCGCTACGTCTGTGACAGCAGGACGTGCTCGTGGGATTTTTGGTTATAAAGAGACGCTATAACCTCAGGTGAATAGGAAACTGTTTCTGAGTGTCATTGTATTTGCTGTTGTGTGCTGGTGTGAAATAAAAGCCTTAATTTTGTAAAGAGACTGACGTTATTGACGCCGCCATCCTCTAAAGTGGTGACCCCTGACAGAACACTGTCACGCGAGGTTTTTGTCACGCCGCCGCTCCGTCGCACCGCGTTCATACGATGACGCTCAACAGAAAATGGGGCTAAACGGCCCTGCCCCGCTGCTGCTCCGCTGCCACGCCGCGCCACCCTGCGCCGCTAGGCGATTACTTCAGCGCGCCGCCACGCGGCCGCCGCACTGCGCCGCCACGCGGGCGCCGCCCTGCGCCGCCAAGCGTTCGCTCCATCGCGCCGCAACGCGGCCGCCGCACCGCGCCGCCCATCGCGCCGCCGCCACGCGCCCGCCGCTCGGCGCCCGCTCCACCGCGCTGCCACGCAGCCGCCGCCACGCGCCACCGCGCTGCCACACGGCGCCCGCTCCGCCGCGCTGCCACGCGGCACCCGCGCTGCCACGCGGCGCCCGCTCCACCGCGCTGCCACGCAGCCGCCGCCCCGCGCCACCGCGCTGCCACGCAGCGCCCGCGCTGCCACGCGGCGCCCGCGCTGCCACGCGGCGCCTGCTCCACCGCGCTGCCACGCGGCCGCCGCCTCGCGCCACCGCGCTGCCACGCGCCTGCCGCGCCCGACCTTTCGTGCTGCCCGCCCTGCTAAGCCCACGCTGAGTGCCTGCCGCGCCGACGCGGCGCGCGCCCTCTGAGCCACGCCGCTTGTGCCCGCCGCGCCCGCCGCATCGGCGACGCTCGCACCGCTTGCGCTGCTCGTGCCTGCGCCGACGTTGCTCGCGCCCTTGTGCCACGCTGCTTAAGACCGCGCCCGCCGCACCGGCGCCGCCGCACGTGCCGCTCGTGCCAGCACTTGCCGCGCCGGCGCCGTTTGTGCCGCGCCGGCAGCACTGGCATCACCTGCACCTACACCTCACGCCGCGCCGCGCTGAGTGGCGCCGTCGACGACTGATCCTCCGCCTACGCGCACCCGGCACCCGTTGCTGCGACGTGCGACGCGTCCTGCCTGCCATCCGGCCACGCGCGCCCGGATCGATGGCCGGCTGCCACGGGACATCGTGAACCTCGTTTACAACGGACGCGGGGTAACCCTCACTGTATTTCGCTAACTTTATACTTAGATTTTCCTATTTTAGGTTATTTAGTTAGTGTATTTACCAATCAAAATGTTGCCAGTAACGAAATCACTTGACAGTAGTGTGCAGGACGGTCGAGATAGGTCGGAGGGACCGCAGGTTGCCAAGGTGGCATGTAAGCTACCACCATTTTGGTCAGGAAAGCCAACCTCGTGGTTTAGTCAGGCAGAGGCATGTTTCGCCTTAGCTGGTATCACAGCGGAGGACACTAAATATAACCACATTGTGGCCAGCCTCACTGAGTCCGTGATAGACGTGGTAGAAGAGGTAGTGAACAACCCACCGGCCGAGAACAAGTACACTCATTTAAAGTCAGAGCTAATAAGTAGGCTCTCATTATCTAAGGAAAAAAGATTAGCACAATTGTTAGGGGATGAGGAATTGGGTGACCGGAGGCCTACCCAGTTTCTCAGACACCTTCGGACCTTGGCAGGGACTAGCATAGGGGACGACTCCATTGTACGCCAGCTGTGGCTCCGCCGCCTGCCGGAGCATATCCAGGCCATACTGGCTGCTCAGGCAGACCTACCATTAGATAAGGTGGCCGAGCTTGCAGACCGAATCGCGGAGGTTTCGCCCTCTACCAGAGTCATCTGCGCGACCACTGCTCCGGACCCTCTTCAGGACCTTGCCCGCCAGGTAAGTGAGCTGACTCGCCAGGTGGCAGCACTGCAGAGAAGCAGGTCGCGCAACCGATCTCCATCAGCGACTCCAAACCGATCCAGAGGGGCTACACCAACGCGAAATGGATGGTGTTAGTACCACAAACGTTTTAGAACAAAGGCCACAAAGTGCACTGGTAATTGCAGTTTCACGGAAAACACCCGGAGCAGTCAGTAGTGGCGGCTACTGACTGTCTTCCTGCTGGCCGCCGCATCTTCGTTACCGAACAACGCACTAAACGTCGGTACCTCATTGATACTGGATCGGACCTCTGCTGCGCACCTCGCAGCTGGTTCCCAGGTCGCAAGCAGTCGCAGGACTATGGCCTAACAGCTGCGAATGGCAGCAGCATTAGAACATATGGTTTGGTTTCCCTACATCTCAATTTAGGTCTTCGACGCGAGTTTGTGTGGCAGTTTGTCATAGCGGATGTTGACATTGCCATAATTGGCTCAGATTTCTTGGCTCATCACCATCTTCTGCCGGACTGCCGTACCAAGAGGTTAGTGGACGCTTCTACTGGACTCTCCTCGCCTGCTACCAGCGCTACAACTGACCAGGCCAGTATTAAGTCCATAATCTCCGGAAACTCGAGTTTCACACAATTGCTAGCCGAGTTCCCCGATATAACTCGCCCGCACGGCCTCCCAAGAGTGATCAAACATGAGACTGTACACCACATTAATACTACTAGCGGCCCACCCGTCTCCTGCCGTCCCCGCCGCCTGGCTCCTCAGAAACTTACTGAGGCCAAGAAGGAGTTCGAGGACATGGTGAGTTCCGGGACAGCGAGGCTCTCCAAGAGTTCATGGTCCTCTCCATTGCATATGGCCCCTAAGAAGGAAGACGCCTGGCGTCCATGCGGCGATTACCGCGCCCTGAATGCCAGGACCATCCCTGACTGCTATCCGGTACGGCACATTAATGATTTCTCTCACAATTTAGCCGGAGCCACGATATTCAGCACGATAGATTTAGTTAAAGCCTATCATCAAATCCCTGTGAGCGACCCTGATATTCCCAAAACAGCTATCACAACCCCCTTTGGGCTTTTTGAATTTCCTTTTATGACATTTGGTCTGCGCAATGCCGGCCAGACGTTCCAGAGATTTATTGATGAGGTTACTCGGGGACTGCAATTCTGTTTTCCTTATGTCGATGACATTTTAGTCTATTCAAAGGACAAAAGTCAACACATAGAGCAACTCCGAATTCTTTTTCAACGTTTGCATGATTATGGGGTCGTAGTAAACCCAGCTAAGTGCATCTTAGGAGCTAGTGAGGTATTATTCTTAGGTTTTCATATCACCGCAGAAGGTACTCGTCCTCCCCCAGACCGCATTAAAGCCCTTGTAGATTATGCCCCTCCCAAAACCGTTCAAGGCATGCGTCGATTTCTGGGAATGATGAACTTTTACCGTCGTTTTATCCCTCACGCTGCTAAGAATCAAGCACCATTGATTAACGCACTCACGGAGCTCCAAGGGAAAGGCGCGAAGCCATTCATATGGACACCTGACCTCCTTCAGAGTTTTGCGGCCTGCAAGGAGAGCCTAGCTCAAGCTACCTTGCTGCAGCACCCCGTGCTTGACGCTCCGCTCGGTCTTTTCACTGACGCGTCGAGCATCCACATTGGTGCTTGTCTACAACAGTTGGTTAACGGTCAGTACGTCCCTCTAGCTTTCTTCAGCAAGAAGCTTACACCGAAGCAAATTGAGTGGCCGGCCTACTACCGGGAGCTGCTCGCCGTTTACGAGAGCGTGCAACATTTCCGGCATATACTGCAGGTCCAGCATGCCACGATTTTCACTGACCACAAACCGCTGCTGTACGCTTTCGTCCAGCGGCGAGAAAAGCTACCCCCTCCACAGCTTAACCAGCTATCCTTTATCAGCCAATTTACCACGGACATCAAGTATAAAAAAGGTGAGGACAATGTGGTAGCTGATACGATGTCACGAATAGAAGCCATCGCGCTCGAGCAGGACTACGAAGCCCTAGCGAAATCACAGGAGACTGACACCGAGCTCGCAACACTGACTGGTTCCTCTGGACTGAGCCTGACTAAGGTAAATATTCCAGGAACCAATGTCTATGTCACTTGCGACGTATCCTCGGGAAAAGCTCGCCCGTACCTAACTCCCTGGTTTCGCCGTGCGGTGTTCGACAAGTTGCACAACCTGAGTCACCCCGGCGCAAGGGCAACAACCAAGCTGGTTACCGAGCGGTACGTATGGCCATCAGTTAGGAAGGACTGTAGAGAATGGGCCCGGTCTTGCCTAGCATGTCAACGCAGCAAAGTGTCGAGACATATCTCAACGCCGATGGGCAGCTTTAACCAACCATCTGGGCGTTTCATGCAGGTTCATATAGACATTGTAGGTCCCCTACCAGTTAGCAACGAGTTCCGCTACCTCCTCACTGCCATAGACAGAGCGTCCAGATGGCCGGAAGCATGGCCCATGCGCTCCATCACAGCAGAGGAGGTTGCTGAAACATTCACCTGGGAATGGGTCTCTCGGTTCGGCGTCCCCGTGACACTAACTACCGACCAAGGTACGCAGTTTGAGTCGGACCTATTCCGCCGCCTCATGGTCCAGTTTGACACCAAACGGGTAAGAACCACTTCATATTATCCTTGTGCCAATGGCATGATAGAGCGCGTGCACCGGCAACTTAAAGCGTCCCTTATGTGCCACGAAGGCGCATGGACCAAGGCCCTACCTTTGGTACTGCTGGGTATGCGTGCAGCCGTCAAGGAAGACCTGAAGGCCACTGCAGCTGAGATGCTGTGTGGCGAACCCATCCGCCTCCCTGGTGAGCTACTAGTTCAACAAACTAACCCAACCTCCGTCGACAACCCAGCTGATTTCGTCGTACAGCTACGGCGGAAAATGGCTGCCATTCGTCCGGTACCTGCTGTACATCATACCACAAAAACGCCATTCGTTTTTAAGGAACTGGCCACGGCGACACACATCTTTTTACGCGATGACACCATCCGCCGGTCCCTGCAACCTCCATACACAGGGCCCTACTCGGTTATAGGGCGTTCCAGAGATGGTAAAACCATTACTATCAGTCTAAAAGGTAAAACAACAGTAGTTAGCGCAGACCGTGTTAAGCCAGCGTTCCTGGAACGGACCCCGCAGTCAGGTCATGGGGACCAGCCTCCCCCGCAGCCGGTTTCTGCCAAGCAGTCACTCGTGCCACCAACCCAGGTGGGCTCGCCTTTCTTGCAGCCTACCATGGACCCATCCCCGGTCCAGGTAGCGCCGCCTCTACCTGTGGTCCATTCGCCTGTACCGACCCTACCTGCATTCATTAAACGCACCCGTTCAGGGAGACAGGTTAGGTTTAAAAACATAAAAGATTGGTAAATACAGTAATTAGGCATCTTGTATTCTTTTCATTTCACAAAGGTGTAACACATGTTGTGCAGGAGTATAGTTATGTAAATACTCAAAGGTAAATAAAACAAAGTTTGTATAATTTTGGAACAATATTTAATAATTTTGTTTTTGTATCCACAAGAGGTCTTTAATAATAGGCTTGCATATATTAAGTTAGGATATGTTATAGTAAGTTAAACATGTCATGTTGTTTAACTCCCTAATGTGTCTAAGCAAGGCTGTATGCCTGATTTTGCTGTGTTTAAGGTAACATTAAGCTCGCTACATTATAGTCATACATACCTTTTATGCCATTCTAAATAATATGTATTGCTATGTTTTCTGTAATATTAAGTTTGCCATATACAGCCAGTATACTTACCACATAAGTCTAGGTAAACATTTGCAATGTAACCTTTATAGTATATCCCACTTACCATTCTCCGTAGGGGGGTGGTTGTGGCAACATTGTAATTACGTTCACTCACGGGCACGATGGATTTCCATCGATTGACCGCTCACTCATTCAATTCAATCATTCACTCGGTAACTCGGTCAATCGTTCTTCTCTCCGCTACGTCTGTGACAGCAGGACGTGCTCGTGGGATTTTTGGTTATAAAGAGACGCTATAACCTCAGGTGAATAGGAAACTGTTTCTGAGTGTCATTGTATTTGCTGTTGTGTGCTGGTGTGAAATAAAAGCCTTAATTTTGTAAAGAGACTGACGTTATTGACGCCGCCATCCTCTAAATGGTCATTATAATCTGTACGTAATACAGAGAGTATTGTAAAGAGGTTCAAAATTTCACTGATGCTGGTGAGACGTCCATTAGCTCAGTTGAAAGAGCGCTGGCATGGACTGCCATAGGTCGCGGATTCGAATCCCGGCATGGGTGGAATTATTAGCTTCTAAATAGGTTTTTAAAAGAGTGGTAATTATTAAGTTCTTCTTATTTGTACGGCTAGATGGCGCCGCTGCTGCGTAAACATTGGCCTTTGCACTAACGCAATGAGATGATTTATACAGTTCCAGTGGCATCTTTACTCACACTAGATGGCTGAAGGGACTACTCAGATGCTGTAGTGTATGGGACATGGTTTTAGATGGTGTATATGTGGTAAATTAAAAAAAATGGTGTTCGTTCCGGTTGAAACCGGTAATTTTGGTTGAATTATCTCTGTTATTACTTAACCAGCCAAGCCAACACAGAACTGTGGCTCAAGGGATCAAGTGCGCGCTACATTATCCCTTATGAATAAGTGAGTAGAGTTCATTTTAACGCTGCAACGGCCTGGCTGCCATCTTCCGGTAGCTTTAGAGGTTAATAATGCGTGCTTGTTAAGTCCACAATATCTTCCCCCCTGTCCTCTCTGTCTCTGCCTTATTGGTCTATTGCTTAACTACCACTCTTGACCACCAAGACAGAGGTCACGGGTTTGATTTCCACTGGCGATCGCCGTACTTGATTTAGCCTCGGTATTAGGTAGTTCCACGCTTTTCCGTGCCTGAATACCATTCGAAACCATTTGAATGTCCTCACTACTGGGGCACGGGTCTCTTTGTGCATCGCAGAAAGGCCAAGTCCGGGTTGGTGGAGGATTTTAAGGCAGTGGCAAGCCTTAATATCAGAAATCACATGGATACCGTAGCACAGGGTATTGTAGTTTGGGATCATCATCAGCCCACCGTTTTCCACTGCTGGTTATTACCCGTTTCCCGTAAATGCCATCCCTCACGGTCCTTTTTTTTTATCCTCATCCACGGACCTCACGCCGTTTCAACTATATAGTTGGTTTGGGATCAAAGCGACTGTACTTTGGGATCAGGGCAAGTAATAGGCATGACGACTGTATAAAAAAATCAAAGCTTTATCGTTATTAGGCGAAAGTACCTACATATCAAAAGGATTTATCGTTAAAAGCAAAAGTGCAAATTAAAAGGATTTAAAACACTGATTTAGTTTTGTAAAAAAAAATAGATTACCAATATTTTCAAAGAAATAAAAGGTTAGGTATAGTACTGGTTTTAGCCATTTTGACTGCAACAACAATCACACCGCGTGACGTCATGCTTGGGTAATTGGTAAATTTCACCCGAGCTTTGTTTGACGTTTGATGTTTGTTTAGCTATGCGTGAAGTCAGATTCGACGCCATGACGCTGCGAACTGTTTTTCCACAAATATAAAACAATTTTAGAAAAATGGCCGTAACCTTCGTTAAGCTTTAGTTTATTACTGAAATGTGGGTTTATTGGAAATAATAAATGTGTCCCCACATTATGGAAGAGGATATAAAAATCTTTCTTTATATTGCATTATTGGTGTGGATTTATATTGACACACACGCTAAAATGAAGAATGTAAATTGCACTACCAGGAGAGTGTGTCGATTTCAACTCTGTCGCACGTGTCGCAGTTATTATAGGTTGGAAGAAGAAAATAGATGTTGATGTGCAGGTCTCCATGATGTTTCTTAGAAACCGTGCACAGTTACATGCTTGGAGTTTATTTTTTGTAAATTTTTTCTCCAAAATGATCTAGATTTTGCAATGGGCACCTAGTTTGGTTTTTCAATCCTAGCATGTACCAATGACTTTATTTACATACAATTGTGAAGTTACAGTAGCAATACCACTCACTACCGCCGCAGTCGGTTAAAAGGAAAATTCATGGGCTGTAGTGGGAGAATATGGAATTAATGACCACTTTTTGAACACCTGAGAGACTGAGGTTTCCTCACGATGTTTTCCTTCACTATCAGAAGTTGAGGAGCGGTAGAACACCAGTTTCTCAATACGTTATTTAATTTACATAATGTCACATTTTACGACTAGTCAGTTGAATTTGGCTTCTCAATTGGGAGTTGGTAGGTTTGAATCTTGGCACGTACCAATGACTTTATTGTCTAAGTCATGTTACATACAGCTGTGAAGTTCAAGTGGCAATACCACTCGCTACCGCCGCAGTCGGTTAAAAGAAAAATTCATGGGCTGTAAATATCAAGATATCTCAGTCCGACAAACGTAAGGCCGGCTATTAAGAGGATTAATGCTCGGCAATCCGATAAGGCTTGCGGCCTGCGCCACAGGTTAAGTGGACTGATTTCCACGTTTACTTTCATGGCTTTTTAGCTCCATACTTAGTGAAGCCCTATGATAGAGTAGTCTTCTAGAGTTTTTTCATGATTCAATTCAATTCACTTCAATTTATTTCAACGTAAAGAATTTACGCAGAGAAGCGCTCGTGGCCTAGTTGAACCGAGTGATTGGAATCAATCACTTGAGTTTTGCAACAATAAGCGCGGTCTGGTGCGGGATGGGTGACCGTTCCGTGACTACCGCTAGTGGCATTTTTCCGAGCGCTTCCATGCTTCGCGAGGCACGCTAAGCCGTTGGTGCCGGCTGTTATGTAATGGCAATCGTTTAGCCATGTCAGAGGCCTTATGGGCGGCTGGAGAACTTCTGACAGTAAGGCCCGCCACTGTCTTACAATCCTCCACCAACCCGGACTTGGCCCCCGTGGTGGAGTATGGCCTAACCTTCCTGCGATGCAGGAAGAGACCCGTGCCCCAGCAGTGGGGACATACAAGGGTTGATAACGATAACGAGAAATTTACATTCTGTTTGCTGAATGTCAAATTACAATGTAACATGAAATTGAAAACCGCTGCTTTTGGGTCGTAGTGTAGTGGAGAAAAAGGCAGCGGAAAAATAACTCTACTCTGACCATATCTTCTCATTCGCGATACTCATACATAGTAAGGTATATATTAAAAGGATCAAATCGCGATTATTTATTAGGTAAAACGTAATTACCTTATTTCCCGACGTTTCGGCACCGTTACAGTTGCCGTCATCTCGGGTAGACTGAAGTGGCGACTACAGTCCACCCGTTTAATATATAGCTATAATATAGTTTTCTAGACTACGCGAGTTATTACAGCCCCGTAGCGAGGTATGGTTGAAGTTATACGAGCTGCTAATACAAAGGAAGGCTTAATTTGAAACTGAACGCGGATTAACATAAGCTTAGTTGGCGGTGAAATTTTCACATAGAATATTGATAGATCTCTTGTGCTGCCATTTTCTATCCAGGGCGGCTGTCACTGTAGCCACTGTAAACGTGATGTGGGGGCCCGGAAAACGCTCAACGTATTTTTTGTAGACTATAAACGTCCCACTGCAGGGTACAGGCCTTCCCTTAGAGAGAAATAGTATGGGTTTAATTGCCACGCGTGCCCACCGTGGACAATATTAAGCGCTAAGGCATTACAACACCTCAGACACTCAGGTTTCTGTTTGATGTTTTTCTTGACCTTTATATAGTCCTATATAAAGGTTGATATAAAGATTGTGCTACCAACTAACCATACATTTATAAATTTCAACACAGCTTTAATGTAGACAGGTATTTTTGGTTCTCTATTACAAATGCTTGCGTTGATTGTTCGTACGTCACTAAGGCAGGTTCTGACAGAATACCAGCGTCACGAATTGTCCACTGACAGCCCGGGGCATATTTATGCTGGGTCTAGAACCTTTTCTGGTACCATGACACACAGCTCCTCCACCAGCTAAGCTCACTTTGCCACGGCTGTATGAGATAGATAGATAGATAGAGAACACTTTATTGTACATAAAAATGGAAATTACACAGATATTTCTTAACCTAAGAGTACAGACGGCGGCCTTATCACTAAAAGTGATCTCTTCCAAACAACCTTCGGATGAACTGGACTTATACATTAGAGAAGGAAGAAGATGTACAAAAAAAACATAGAAAACATTAATTTCAGAGGTTCCAAATACATGCCTCAATAACAGTGTGAATAAATAAAATTATGAACAGATACATACAAATCAAATAATTTACATAAATAAAAATAAAAAATGAATATTATAAATAAATACATAAATAATTAACAAAATATACACATTCAAAGGACATAAGTAGAACACAACAATAGCAGGACAATATTACAAAATTAAATAATTACAGTGTAGTAGTGAGATAGAACTCCTTTACCATAGCCTTAAAAATGGGAAGGGATTTGGCTTTCCGTACCTCCACTGGTAAGGAATTCCATAATCGGACTGCCTGCACGGTGAAGGAAAAACCGTAGATAGTGGTGTGATGGGATGGGATTTTTAGGAGCAGGTTTTGGGAAGAGCGAAGAGTAAGGATATTTTATGAGAGGAGTAAAGAGACTCGAAGCGCTGTTTTAGATAGGAAGGAGTACTTGGATTAAACAGTACGCAATATAGAAGAGAGAGTATATGCGTATTCCGGCGGAGACGGATTGGGAGCCACTTGAGCTGTGAACGAAATTCAGAGACGTGGTCATATTTACGCAGACCAAATATGAAACGTATACAGAGGTTTTGAAGACGCTCAAGTTTGTTTAGTTGCTCCTCGGTGAGGTCAAGATAACAGGTATCAGCGTAGTCGAGAATGGGAAAAAGGAGTGATTGTGCTAAAGCAACCTTGGTAGCAGTGGGTAGAAAATTGCGAAGCCGCCTAAGCGAGCTTGCAGACGCAAACATCTTTCGACTCAACATTTCCATTTGTGGTACCCAGGATAAGGTACTGTGAATGATTACACCAAGATTTTTTACAGTGTGACTAAATTGAAGTGTTGTACCGTTGAACACTACTGTGGGCAACATGCCCATGTCAACCCTAGAAATAAAATGTCTACTACCAACAATAATTAATTGTGTTTTATTGGGGTTGACCTTGAGACCGTAAGAATTACTCCAATCGGATATCAGCGAAAGGTCATTATTAATCACCGATATGGCTGCACTCAAATTGTCTACACCTGCTTGTGTAGATTTGAAGATCGATGAATTTACTTTAATTATTGATATTTCTTACCTTAAGTGTGTTATTTATCTGGCTATGTTATTATTTTAAGATTTTATGTGGTATTTGAATAAATGATTTTCTGTTCTATTGTCTTTCAGAGAGAGAGATTGGGAGAATGTGGGCTTAATTTTAAAAACCTATTTAGACGCTAAAAATTCCACCCATGCCGGGGTCGAACCTGCGACTTCTGGCTATCCGTGCCAGCGCTCTTTCCAACTGAGCATGTAACCATGTGGGCTTAATTGCCACGCATGCCCTCCGGCAATTTCAAGCACTGAGGCATTTCAACACCTTAGACACTCAGGTTTCCTCACGACGTTTTCCTTCACATTTAGCGCGTGGTACTGCTGCTATAGCTTCACAAATGTACATAACTTAGAAAACATAGTACCTAAGTGGTACTTGCCCGCACCGGGAATCGAATATGGGTCTCTCGTTTCCATATCCATTGTTCTACCAACTGCCCATTATTTAGGTTGCTACTGTTTTCAGTTGTGGCGTTTGAATTTTGTTTTTTATTCCATAAGATTATTTTTTTATTTGGTAACGCAAACAGGCAACATATGAACTAACTGAAAATTCTCGCCTTTAATTATAGTTTTTATTTCACAAAATATTATACATAATGTACAGGACATTGATTACAGATCGTAGAAAATAACGACAAAAAAATATTGCATCAAAATGATCGGCAAAAATCTAAGTTATTATGAAAAAAACAGACTTTTACCCATTTTTAAATATGGCGAAAATACACATGGAAAATATTAGTCGACACTGAAGTTATAAAAAAACCTATTTGGTGGCTAAAAATTTCACCCATGCTGGGATTCGAGCCAGCGACCTCTGGCTATCCGTGCCAGAGGTCGCGGGTTTGAATCTCGGCATGGGTGGAATTTTTAGCCTCTAATCAGGTTTTTAAAATTGTCCTTAGCACGGGTAAGTGCATAAAAAATAATATAATCACGTTAAATTTAATCTTTTCTAAGCCTCCCCTCACGTTATACCTAAAACTTCCCTTTTCCGTTCAAGTATTTCCAAATGTGTATATTGACTGCATGTCCATTTTCATGGCAAAATAGATTCCTAAGATTTCTCAAATAACTGCAATTCAAAAATAGTGAAGCAAAGACTGAAATCACATCAAAGGATTACCTGTGTGACGGTGCAAACCTCTTTACACCATTTTTATTTCTTTTTCCATCTATCATTTTCAAATATTTAAATTATGTACGTCACACATTCTTCGATTTCCCTCATTTTTCATCCACTACTACTTTACCCTTTGACCAGATCTGACTTTTTACCTGCTTCTCCGTTTTTATCCAGTTTTCTGTTTTAAAGTTCTATAAATCTACAAATAAAATCACACCTGAAGTCGTTCCAGAGTTTATTTATTAATTATAAAAGTTGTAAAACGTTCCACCTGTATCGATTTTCGCGCATGCACCGTAGGATTCAGTTCCGTTACCTGAGCTGCAGCAGCGAAGTTGTAAAAGTTAATGAAGATGTCGACGAAGAAAAGTTAAAGGAAACGTTAAAGGTAAAGAAAAAAAGTTAATGAAGATGTCGACGAAGAAAAGTTAAAGGAAACGTTAAAGGTAAAGAAAAAAAGTTAATGAAGATGTAAAAGTTTTGAAAGTTGTCCCCACTGTTGGGGCACGGGTCTTTCCCTGCATCACAGGAAGTTTAGGTCATACTCCACCACGGGAGCCAAGTCCGGGTACGTGGAGGGTTGTAAGACAGTGGCGGGCCTTACTGTGAGAAATTATCAAGCCGCCCATAAGGCCTCTGACATGGCGTAACGACTGCCATTACATGACACCCGGCGCTTAGCGTGCCTTGCAAAGCACGGAAGCGCTCGGAAAAATGCCACTAGCGGCAGTAACGGGATGGTCACCCATCCAGCACCTGACCGCACCTGTAATTGCTTAACTCGAGTGATTGATTCCAACCACTCGGTTCGACTAGGCCACGAGCGACAATAAAGACGTCGACTGTAAAATTAAAACAACATGAGCACCTGTATTTTTACTCATTTAAGTACGTACAAGATTTTCAAAGGTTTGACCATACGCAGCGCTTAAAATTGCCAATCCGCGGTGGGCTCTCTTTCAGAGAGAAGGCCTGTGCCTGGCCGTAGGAAGTATGTAGTCTACATAAAAATAGTATTTGTTTATTAATTTTTCGGGACCGGTCCGCTGACGTAGTGAGTGTTGTGTGTCGGCCAGCTGCGAAAAATTAATAGTGACTACCCACAATAATGTCGGGAAATAAGTATGTTTTACCTAATAAATAATCGCGATTTGACCCGTTTAATATACATAAAAATAAACAAAAAAAGCACAAAACATTAATAGACTAATAGTCTTAATTATTATAACTATATATGACTACATTCTTTTTAAAGCACTAACCTGCTAAGGACAATTTTAAAATTATTACTTCGGCCAGATCTTGATGCCTGTACGTACGAGTAATACAGAGAGTATTGTAAATAGGTTTGAAATTTCACAGATGCCGTGAGTCGCCCATTAGCTCAGTTGGAAGAGCGCTGGCACGGATAGCCCGAGGTCGCGGGTTCGAATCCCGGCATGGGTAGAATGTTTAGCCTCTAAATAGGTTTTTAAAAAAGGAGGCCTATGCCCAGCAGTGGGTTGTTGTGGGCTGATTATAAATAGATAGATTTTTTTTTCATTTCATCGCATTCAGGGTGTACCCAAGTATTGAAACAAGTACACTCTTCGCCACTCTAACCGCTTTACGTAAGAGCAGAAGTTGCAAGCGATAGCTGGTTAAGTATAAAGTAAAGTCAACATCCCAGGTGCAGTGCTGCTCACGGTATAAACCTCTGAAGGAATTCCCGAGAACATTCTTTACATAAACACTAGCTCGAGTTCACGACATCTGACTTTTAGCTGAACATTTTAAACACAGCGACGCTACAAAATCTTCTTCGCACATACTTAGCGGTTGATAGTTACTTCCATACTAACACACTGAAAGTGTTGTATGATTGTTGTCTGCACGGTGTAAAAAAATTGTGATATTTGTGGCTTTTCTACCAAATTACTAAGATTCGACGTAATCGTTTAGTAATCATTGAAAATGCCTGTTTTTAATGGAAAATATAGTCATTTAAATACCTATTTAGAGGCTAAAAATTTCACCCATGCCGGGATTCGAACCCGCAACCGTTGGCTATCCGTGCCAGCGCTCTACCAATTGAGCTCAATTGGTAGAGCGCTGGCACGGATAGCCAGAGGTTGCGGGTTCGAATCCCGGCATGGGTGAAATTTTTCGCCTCTAAATAGGTTTTTAAATTTGTTCCTTAGCACGGGTTAGTGCATTAAAATAAAAATAGTATAAATACAGTCATGTTGCATTACTAACGTGTACTCAATAAATAAACTGTAAACCCCACTAAATATATGATTGTATGAAATTACTAAGATTAAGATTGAAGCGCCCGTAGCGTAGGTGAACCGTGTAATTGGAATCAAACACTTGAGTTAAGCAACAACAGGTGCGGTCAGGTGCAGGATGGGTGACCGTCCCGTGAGTAGTCACGGGACGGTCACCGCTAGTGGCATTTTTCCGAGCGCTTCCGTGCTTCGCAAGGCACGCTAAGCCGTTGGTGCCGACTGTCATATAAAGGCAGTCGTTAAACCATATCAGAGGCCCTATGGGTGGCTTGATAACTTGTAACGGTAAGGCCCGCCACTGTCTTACAATCCTCCACCAACCCGGAATTGGCCTCCGTCATAGAGTATGTCCTAACCTTTCTGCGATGCAGGAAGAGACCCGTGCTCTATCAGTGGGAACACAAGGGTTCATAACGAACTTAGATTTAAGAAATCACGATTAATTCTTTTTTTCTGGTTGTGTAGTTAAGTAGTGTCCATGCAAGCATAACGAAATATTTAAATCTTTACATTTTTCTTTATATGAAACCAATTTTTTTATAAGGTTTTCCATCGTAGTGAAAGGTTTTTGTAATGGACTCTTAGAGCCGCTTGCACAAGCTTGTAAATCTCGTCTAGATAGCACAACCATAAAAAAGGATGCAACTAAGACTTCTGAAATGTAAGTAATGTTATACAATTGGTGGTCTTATCGCTAAGAGCGATCTGTTCCAGACAACCTTAAACTGGATTCTCAATACAAAAACTGTCAAAATTGTACTAAATCTAGATTTAAGGAAACTGCGCAAGCGGCCCTTAATGAAATAGAGTACTATTAAGTGTTAAATTAACTTTTTGTCGAAAGAACTCTAAAGACAAATATAACAGCTGAATATTTCCATGTTTGTGATCTCCTTGCCCTACTTACTTACTTACTTATTTCTGACAGTAAGGCCTGCCACTGTCTTACAATCCTCCACCAACCCGGACTTGGCCCCCGTGGTGGAGTATGGCCTAACCTTCCTGCGATGCAGGAAGAGACCCGTGCCCCAACAGTGGGGACATACAAGGGTTGATATCGATGTCCTTGCCGTGGTTACCCTACCATAAGGTATCCTGATCTGGAACCAGCGCTAATGATAATGTTGTGCGGAAGTTATTTATTTATTTTTCTGTGGTGTACTACAAATAATTAAACATGCCTGGTGATTTAGTTCGTAGTCGACAAAATAATGTAAAACATAACGTCAGTAAGTCATAACGACAACGTAAAATCTCAGTTTAGATTTTAATTATAAAAACATCCGTATCGAGTGCTATCGATGTGCAATGAACTGTGCCCTGGAATGGAACGAATAATGTCGTAACGAAATCCACATATTTCTCTGAAAACGGAAGGATTACACTTGTTAGTACGTTAACTACTGGGAAAACTTTGAAATTGCGAAAAAATATCAGCTTTGTCATATTTTATTACCGCCGGTGGTTTAATATGAAACAGCACATATCTTTTTGCGATTGCGCAGTTTTCGTAACAATAAATGTTTCTGGTGATGACGATAAGAATCCGTCAATTTGATGGATGTACGTATATACAGAATTCCTTACACTTTGTATAGGTTTATGTAAACTGCATGATACAAAATTATAGGCCCACAACACTTTCAGAAAAGAGCGAAGTCGTGCAAAATACCTAGCGGGAACTAAGCGTGATATATGGCGTTGGGAAAGTATAAATTTACACGGAAGCAATGCAGTTTTCTAGCTGTCAAACTTTGTGCCTTCTCCGTTGCCTCTGAATTTATTCGCGCGCCGCATTTTATGATAGCGGGCGAGTATGGTTGAATGTTTATTGGGACATTTTCGGGGACATGTTTGTATTGACGGGTTGGAAAGAAAATGCAGGGGCATTTTGTTGTTACCATCATTACGTCTGACTTGTCTCTAACACTCCGGTTTTATCAGTGCTAGTATTGTGGTAGGCGTTGATTCCTTTTTTGTAATTTTCTAAGTTTCAAACAAGGTGGTTATGGAGCACCGTATGGTGCTCTACTTTTCTGTTTTTAATAAAAATATTTTCATATACATATATCTGTGTTTATTTGACAATTTCACATGACATATAAAATTAGACAGCACCAAAAACAGGCACTAAATTTAAAAACTGACAAAAGCAAAAAAAAACCATATCAATAAAAAGGTAAACTAAACAATAAAAAGGTCTGTCGCCAACAGTGGTGATGGTAAAGTTTCGTAGACTAGAACGAGATAAAAGACTTTAAAACTATAGGCATAAGGCGAGTCTGCGTACTATAACGTAAAAGATTATTTAGATAACAATGATGTCTGAAGTGAAACCCAGTACAGTGCATGAGTTCCAGGTTTTAGAATAATTATGAAGACTCTGTTAATTAGGAACTTTGAAAAGACTACATTTAGATGTTTTAGTGCATTTTTACTCCGAATTATTTTGATTTTGAAAGGGACATGCAGTTTAACTTGCAATGTTTATTAAGTAGCACAAATGGCTGTGCTACTTTGAATAAAATATTTTGAATTTGAAAATCAATTATTTTTGCCTCTTGAATACTAAAAAACATGTACTAATATTACAATGTTAGTACATAAAAAAACACTACAAAAAGTACTAAGACATTAATGAATTTGTGAACTTGAAATAAATGAATAGAATGAAATGAAAAATGCCGTCATTTAATCCGCACGCATAGTAACCTTCTGCGCAGTTTAGCCCTAAATCATGTTCTTTCTATGCAATATGAGCCACTTACACGTAGCGAGCACGTATCGTTGTATTGATTCGCGTATCGTGTACACGGTATTTATGCACGTTAGGTTGTCTTTGACATAGAACAGAGGATCAGCAAGCTGAAGTGGCAGTCGGCTGGCCATATCTCGCGAAGAACCGTCAACCGTTCGAGTACACGCGTTCTTGAGTAGAGACCGCGACTCGGCAAACGTAGTGTAGGCCGCCCTCCGACTAGGTGGGATGACAATCTGCGAAAAACTGCAGGTAGATGCTGCATGCGGCAAGCTGAAGACAGGGCACTACGGCGCTCATTAGGGGAGGGCCATGTCCAGCAGTGGACTAATATAGCCTGAAGAAGAAAAAGAAGGTTGCCTTTGAACCTGTTCTGCTGGCAATAAAATAATTGTGGTGTCACGCAATGAACTCTTGCAGCCGACTACCGCGGGGCATTCTTGCAGAATATTTTACTACCCTGCGCAGCGACGTACAACAGACTAAGAAAATCAATAAGAACCTTTCTAGCCAAGTATATTCTAGTCTAAAGGCTTGAGAATTCTCAAGGTGTTTCTTTTTAAGTCTGTTTTAAATAAGTCAAGGAGTTTAATAATATTTCTAATAAGCGCATTTGTTTAAGCAAGAAGACTAATTGTAAGAGCTACTTCACTAAACGCTCAGACTTGAGAAAATTTTTTATTTCATCAAAATACTTGTTCATAGAAATCTATATTAATAACGTAGTTTATTTTTAATTTTATAACAATAACCGGCAGCAATTGACAGTTATTTGACAGATATTTAACATAGAAAAAACCGAGAGTTATTAATGTAGCTCAACTAAACGTTTTCATATATATACTGTTTTCATATATATAATGTTTTCATATATATACTGACTGGCAACATTCTGACAGTTGCAATAAAATAATTGTGGTGTCACGCAATGAACTCTTGCAGCCGACTACCGCGGGGCATTCTTGCAGAATATTTTACTACCCTGCGCGGCAACGTACAACAGACTAAGAAAATCAATAAGAACCTTTCTAGCCAAGTATATTCTAGTCTAAAGGCTTGAGAATTCTCAAGGTGTTTCTTTTTAAGTCTGTTTTAAATAAGTCAAGGAGTTTAATAATATTTCTAATAAGCGCATTTGTTTAAGCAAGAAGACTAATTGTAAGAGCTACTTCACTAAACGCTCAGACTTGAGAAAATTTTTTATTTCATCAAAATACTTGTTCATAGAAATCTATATTAATAACGTAGTTTATTTTTAATTTTATAACAATAACCGGCAGCAATTGACAGTTATTTGACAGATATTTAACATAGAAAAAACCGAGAGTTATTAATGTAGCTCAACTAAACGTTTTCATATATATACTGTTTTCATATATATAATGTTTTCATATATATACTGACTGGCAACATCCTGACAGTTGCAATAAAATAATTGTGGTGTCACGCAATGAACTCTTGCAGCCGACTACCGCGGGGCATTCTTGCAGAATATTTTACTACCCTGCGCGGCAACGTACAACAGACTAAGAAAATCAATAAGAACCTTTCTAGCCAAGTATATTCTAGTCTAAAGGCTTGAGAATTCTCAAGGTGTTTCTTTTTAAGTCTGTTTTAAATAAGTCAAGGAGTTTAATAATATTTCTAATAAGCGCATTTGTTTAAGCTAGAAGACTAATTGTAAGAGCTACTTCACTAAACGCTCAGACTTGAGAAAATTTTTTATTTCATCAAAATACTTGTTCATAGAAATCTTTATTAATAACGTAGTTTATTTTTAATTTTATTACAATAACCGGCAGCAATTGACAGTTATTTGACAGATATTTAACATAGAAAAAACCGAGAGTTATTAATGTAGCTCAACTAAACGTTTTCATATATATACTGTTTTCATATATATAATGTTTTCATATATATAATGTTTTCATATATATACTGACTGGCAACATCCTGACAGTTGCCAGTCAGTATATATATGAAAATATTATGTACGTTAGGAAAAATATCAGTAATTTTAAAACTTTAGGTAGCCAACACAATGTAAATACTAGAAATAAACATAAACTTTTGTTCCCACTATTTAGGCTGGCAAAGGTTAATACATCCTTCATGGGGCATTGTATACGCTTCTATAATAAAATCCCTGAAGATATATTAAGCTTGCCTGAATCGCGGTTCAAAAAATATGTTAAGCACACTTTGTGCCAAAAGGGCTACTATAACATAATTTATTTATTTAGATTGATTATTTAGATGACAATGAGGTCTGGAATGAAAGCCAGTACAATGTATGAGTTCTATGTTTAAAATAATTATGTAAACTATGTTAATTAAGGACTTTTGAAAAGACTAAGTTAGGAGTTTTTTTGCCCATATTTTCTCCTAAATGATCTAGATTTTGAAATGGACACCTAGTTTGAATTGTAACGTTCATTAAGCCGCAGGTTCTGTGCTACTTTGAATAAAACCTTTTCATTTCATTTCATTTCAAAACATCCTGCGACATCGTGTTTTTTTAAGTTTGTTTAGTTACTTTAATTTCCCCTTTCTTACCAGGGAACCTTGCTTCGTTAGCTTTTCTCCATTTTTTTATATTTTTGAGAAAGGTAGGTCTAAGTTACAGGAGGTAATTATTATTATTAAATAACATAACATTTACATACTGGCACATACATTGCTTCTGGCCCCACACTAGGATACCCTGTGACGTGGGTACCAGAAACAGCGACATCACAAACACGTAAACATCCAAGGCCTGGGTTTTTTTTTGTCCCCAGCCGGTTCTCAAACCCGGGACCTCTCGCATGGTAAGCAGATGCGCTACCGCTGCGCCACAGAGGTGGAGACTCTACCGTACCTCTTGTCTTATATCGTATCTTGACTGTACCGTAAAAATTGTACCATTAGCGGGCTTTATACTACTCGTTAGTAGTATTTTATTCTAGCCAACTAACAAATGACGATGACGACGGAGATGGTGAAGGTACGTACCAAACAGTGGAGTGATGTTTTAAAGTAATGTATTTTCAAAATCAAAGCAAACTTTTCCGGGTTAGTTAATTGGTTAGACCTGAGATTTTCGCACTTAGCCCCATAGTTGGGCCATTGTACGTAGCAAGCGCTGAGGTACGCTAACACCTCAGACACTAGGGTTTCCTTACGATGTTTTTCTTCACTGTCAGCGAGTAGTATTGCTACTATAATTTCACAAATGTATATAACTTAGAAAACAAAGTCATACCAATGACTTTGTTTTCTATGCCGGGTTTCGAACCCACGACCTCCCAATTGAGAAGCCGGCGTTCTACACCGCTCCACTTTTCCGGGTTATGAGAAATATCCAATAATCCATCTGAAAAATCACGAAGACCCAGATTTCTGCACCCGACTGTTCGCTTCAATGTGCGACTCAATTTTCTGTGTAGAAGCAATGCCCCTCTAGAATTTCTAATGTCCCTGTGTGGTTCAAGTGAGTGAGTTCTTGGGTGTTCATCTGAATTAATGACGTCTCAAATGTTACAGAGTTTCTTGATGTCACTCTTAATATGTATCACCTTTGTCTGCGTTTGCTCAGATAAAAAGATAGACTTAAGGATATATCTTACAGTAAGTCCTGCCACTGTCTTACAATCCACCAACCCGGACTTGGCCACCGTGGTGGAGTATGGCCTAACCTGCCTGTAATATAGGATAAAACCCATGCCCCAGCAGTGGGGACACACAATGGGTTGATATCACAATCATCAAGGATATCAACAGAATATAAATTTCTACGTACACTCGCGTCTGTATTCCAGAGAGATAGGCGAAGACCAGAGACAGAATATTCAGAAACATCTTTATATTCTTATTTGACAGATATATAACATAACATTTACGTACTGACACATACATTGCTTTTGACCCCACACTAGGATACCCTGTGTCGTGGGAACCAGAAACAGTGACGTCACAAACATGTAAAAATCTAAGACCTAGTGGCTTTTTGTCCTAGTGTTTTTAATGTTTTTGAGAAAGGTAGGTCTAAGTTACAGGAGGTAATTATTATTTTTAAATAACATAACATTTACATACTGGCACATACATTGCTTCTGGCCCCACAATAGGATACCCTGTGACGTGGGAACCAGAAAAAGCGACATCACAAACATGTAAACATTATGTAAGTACATTATTATTATTATTATTATGAGTGCAAATACTCACGACATTTAATTTTAACTATTTCATTACTCAATCAATTTGTTTCATTATTTACCCACTTTTGACATGACCACACCAATTTATCGTACAATTAATCTTATGCTCAAATTAACATCGTATTTTATTAATATATATTATATTAATTTATACAATTTTAATTGACAATTCGTTTTTTTCACGTAATTATTTAATATTACATTGTAGCCAACCCATATATATATATATATATATATATATATATATATATATATATATATATATATATATATATAGCGATATATAGATATAGCTCTCCGAGCCCAGCACGCCGCCTTTTACTAAGTAGGTACCTGGTACTGGCATAATACCAGCGCTGGAGTAGCTCGCTTCTTCAGCACATGCTGAGTCAGTACCATTTTGCACTTGCCACACCCACCCACAGAAATGATGTCTCATATCTTTCGTTATGATGCAGGTACATACCGTACCTTGCATCCTTGCATGTTGGATTGTTATATTTATTATAATTGTTGTGTAATTGGGTCTACTCTGCCTATGCTGTTTGTTTTTGTACTTTTATGAATGTGTGTGTAAGTGTAAATAAATAATTTATCATATCATATCATATCATATCAACATCCAAGACCTGGGGTTTTTTTTGTCCTCAGCCGGGGATCGAACCCGGGACCTCTCGCATGGTAGGCGAATGTGCTACCGTGTCAACGGATGCAATCGCGCAATTATGTACTACCTAGTAAACAATATTAAATAGTGAACAATTGCGATTATACACGTTTTATTTAGAAAAATGTATGAGTATCGGCAGTCATTAGGTAATACTATTCTTATTGCATCCTTTTTGACTATTTTTTCGCATAATTTTGTCAAATCTTAACCGATTTCGATAATTTATTTAACCGACTTCAAAAAAAGAGGCGGTCCTTAATTCGGCGCCTATATTATTTTTTTAGCGACAAATAAATACTGCTATTTTTTCTACCAGCCAAATGATGAAATGTTCCAGATAAAGCGACGGTGGTGCGCTTTCTTGTTATTACTGCGTGCTGCTCTGACACAAAACTTGAAGCATCGTAGCGCATGCAATAAAACTAGTTTAATAACACTAATTCCCCTAGCATTCGACACTGAAAGTGCTTGCGTCATGTCAATCAAAATAGCATACGATTAATGACAGAATTATTAAAATGAACGAAAAAGCAGGATGTCCGTGAACGCACACTGATGTGGGCATAGCATTTAAACCAATAGGTTAGTCATAAAATTCATATTTGATTGGAAGACTGATTTAACTACTTAATTTCAACAGATATTGCTAGAGTTAAAATGATTATAGCAGGAATAAAAAAACAGTGCCAGTTTACGTATTCCGTGTTTTACGTTATGTTGTTTTATGTAAAAATATTTTTAATTTTTAAAGGATCTCTCAGACACAAGTGACTCAATCATCCTTTCAATTAAATATCAATTTGATGATTATTCCAACTTAATATTAATTGGATGATTCGTTTGTTTGTTTGAATGCAAACTCGGAATTTTATAAGGATTTTTTAATAGCAAGCTTTTCCCCTTCTTTCTGTTCTTGGAGGTCCTCATTCAGGAAATCGTAAAAGCAGCGGACACCCATCGACTCGCTGGATTGATAATCTGAGTCAGATTGCTGGCAGCGGCTGGATGAGGATGCCCGAAGATAGAAGCAGCAGGAGTTTCGAGGGAAGCATTTGTCCAACAGTGATCGAATAATGGCTGATTAATTGATTTTTTTCAATTTACTAAAGTTTTTGGTACCATAAAAAAACAGATGAAAATCTAATATATACAAATCTGTCTTTCTGTCACAGTGTTTGCTAACTAACCCCTCCAAAACGCCTTCACCGATTTTTTTGGTGTGTCCTTGGTAGGTTTGAGAATAACTCGTAGGTTAATTAATACGGCAAAGCAACGTTTTCCAATTCAGGTAGTAACTATCAATATCAACACTTGCATGACCCCACTGCTGGCGTACGGGTCTCTTACATTGCGAAAAGGTTAGGTCATACTCCACTACGGGGGCCAAGTCCGGGTTGGTGGAGTAATTATAATTATACCATTACAATTCTTCAGCCTCTCGCAAGGAACCATTTTTTTTCTGTCCTTTCTCGTTCAGCTGGTACCAGTAATCTTATCGTTGGTCCTGTACAGTTGCTGTATTGACAATATCAGAGTCTGCGTTCTACCCAATCGTTGTAAATGTAAAACCACTGAATTCCGGACTCGCCTTATTGTTGTTTGTCGAAAGAGTCCGGCCGAGTTTAATGTTCATCCTAAATTAAGAGAAGAGAGATGAATGAAGAAGAAGAAGAGAATGTGTAATGCTTACGAAAGTTTCAGTACCAAAACATAAGGTGTAGAAGAACACTCTAATTTTTTTGAGCAGCCGTGGAAACAAATTTGAAAGAAAAAGCAGCCTAACAGTATAATATGGTAAAATATAGTTAAGATGGACATCACAGATGGGTTAACTTTTTTTTAGTTGAAGAACAATAAAGCCACATTTTTTAACAGAAACCCCAAATGTTGTTATCAACCCTTGTTTGCCCCCAGTGCTGGGGCACGGGTCTCTTCCTGGATCGCAGGAAGGTTAGGCCATACTCCACCACAGGGGCTAAGTCCAGGTTGGTGGAGGATTGTAAGACAGTGGCGAGCCTTACATTCAGAAGTTATCAGGCCGCCCATAAGGCTTTTGACATGGCTTAACGACTGCCATTACATGACAGCCGGCACCAACCGTTTAGCGTGCCTTGCAAAGCACGGAAGCGCTCGAAAAAAAATGCCACTAGCAGTAGTCACGAGATGGTCACCCATCCTGCACCTGACCGCGCCTGTTGTTGCTTAGCTCAACTGATTGACTTTAATCACTCGGCTCGGCTAGGCCTCGAGCGCTTCGCTAAATGTATTTTTACTAAATTTGATACTAAGTTTCCCAGTGTACTTGGTTTCCTTGCACCAAACGTCGAAGTATCGAATTGCGATGGACGGCGACATATTTTTCACATACCTTTACCTAACTGGGGCCTTTATTCGATCTTAGGGGTCAATAGTACCGGCATCTACCGCATGCCTTGTATTCTATGTAGTAAAACACATCATAAAATATTATGGCTAATATTTAAATATTTTTGGCTGTGTATCAGGAAAACAAACAATGCAAAATTTGCATAATAATAATACAAAATTATTTATTTCAGCAAAGATTTTTCACGTAGTGAATTAACATCAGGTTGCCTTATTACAATAATAAGAGTAATTTAATAGTACAATTCGTTTATCTATGGCCTCCACACTAAGCAAGGAAGCTTTTGTCATGGGTGTTAAAACAGATTTACAATTTAATTATTTCGCAATGGTAAAGAACGACTCTCCAAGGTTTGCTGGAAGAAATCTATTACAGAGATAAGCTCGCTTTTGAACATGTTATTTCTTATGTAATGTCCTTTTAAATGTTTCGTGTGCTGTAAAGTATAATAATTCATAATTAAACAAATTGAAGTAACATAGCCAAGTTTATGGAGTAGAAAAACCAACAGCACACCCACCCATCCCAAATATACACCCATGTGGCTCGTACACAACCCAAACAGAATGCTTCTATTAAACGCAGGGAGCCGTCATCCAGCGAAGTTCCCAGCTGGCGACGGTAACACCTGCAGCCATAAACTCGAAAACGCGCAAGCTCTGAACCAGCGCTCTGACTGATAAGACCATCCAAAGTGGACTTACAATATGATTTTTCATAAGGAATGGGCTTACTCTTGACCTCCATCTAGATAAAGGGTGAAGTTGGGGTATAGGATAGGCCGAATGTACCCGGAAGAAGCGTGTTCACACGCATCTCAAGGACGTTCAGAAGCGTTCACAAAAACGGACGGCGGCAAGGTGTTTCACACTTAGGCTGCGCATATAAAGGATGAACTTATCCCAAGAGCGCACTCTTAATACTCAAGCCGGTCATTATCAGGAAAGCGAGCCTCTTACAACTATATGGCGTCCTTTGCTGAAGGAATGCGGAACCCATCACCACTAGTAGTCAACGTGCAAGTGACGAGATTCAAAAATTCATACTATATAAAGTAACTCCGAAATCCAATCGCACCACAGAGAGAGTTTTAAATCGTTCGCAATATTTTAAGGAAATGGTTTTCGTTATAATGAACAGTACAATAAATTTAATTACGGACTCTAAGAGGACTGGTAGACTCTAAAAGATTCATCAGTATTCATTAGTCGTTGCATGCACTCACTCCGGTTTCAGGTAAATTTGATTTTGCCTTTGCTAGTACATCCCGTACTTGGTTGAAATATGACCACCTGGAACGTCCTACCCGTCTTTACCACCTACAGCCGCACAATATACTTCTTTAGTCAATCTTTCTTTTAAAATCCAATTTCTTTTATTTGTATTCAATATCTAGATAATCACGTGCTGTCGCAAATGAAAGAGAGAATAGGAAAGTGCGACAAAAAACAGAGGGAGGCATACCCAGACCAGAGTAAATCATGCAATAAAGCCCAGTTCAAACAGAAGAACGTAATGCCATCTGGGAAGTAATCTCTGTTAGGCCGGGATGGATTTTCTTTCAACAGAGTTTCATCTTGATGCGGCCGGTGCAAGTTGAGAAATGAAGCGTATCTTTTAATAGAACATCCCGCATGTTTTATTCCAATCCTTACCCAATTTCTTTCATTTTATATTTTCTTAATATTAATCCAAGTGTTCACGTATATTGATTTGTATACTTATAATGTAAAGGGGAGCATGCTGCTTATTGACATACAGGAACTAGTTCAGGAGGCGGGGGCTCCACTTAAAATGTAAAAATAAATAAATTTTATCTTATTTCAGCAAATTTATCAATTTATAGAAATTTATCGTGAGTAACACGTGGGTAATCAGGAAACCCTGTCTGTCACGTCTGACATAAAACTTTTCATAAAGAGTTCCATCCTACTTAGACTTCCACAAACTTATGTACAAGGAAGAACAGCGGCTAGTATTTGAAAGAAAGTACATTCTCAAAGTATGCCTTTACAATCGCTTCCACTTATGACTTAATAATTGGGCGTCAAATTTCTTTTCGTTTGACTATATTTTTTTCTCAAAAGCCTCAGAGGATTACTTTTTCAACTCGCCGATTCGCGTGTAATTACAAAGTACAATATTTAGAAGTAAATGAGAACGAGAAGGAAATCCAATCAACATTTCGAGATTTTCGTTTTAATTCTCGACTAATTGTGACATTTAATTATGACCTTTCCATCACAGAGCATTAAAATTACATTAATAAATCATCTCCACAGAAAAGCTGAGCAGTTCTACTTTCAAAGTGAAAACGACAATTTTACGCTTTAATTAATCTACATTCGTTATCAATCCTTGTATGTCCCCACTGCTGGGGCACGAGCCTCTTCCTGCATCGCAGGAAGGTTAGACCATACTCCACCACGGGGGCCAAGTTCGGGTTGGTGGAGGATTGTAAGACAGTGGCAGGCCTTACTGTCAGAAGTTATCAAGCCGCCCATAGGGCCTCTGATATGGCTTAACGATTGCCATTATATGACAGCCGGCACCAACGGCTTAGCGTGCCTTGCGAAGCACGGAAGTGCTCGGAAAAATGCCACTAGCGGTAGTCACGGGATGCTCAACCATCCTGTACCTGACCGCGCCTGTTGTTGCTTAGCCAAGTGATTGATTCCAATCACTCGGTTCGCCTAGGCCACGAGCGCTTCGTGATCATAATAATGAAGATGATTGACGACCTCTTTGGCGCAGCGATAGCGCATCTGCCTACTATGCGAGGGGTCCCAGGTTTGAACCCCGGCTGGGAACAAAAAACAACCCCAGGTCAAATGTTTGCATGTTTGTGACGTCACTGGAAGCAGCGGTTCCCACGACATAGGGTATCCTAGTGTGGGCAAGAAGCAATGTATGTGCCTGTATGTAAATGTTATGATATATATGATAAATTAAATTAAATTTGTACCATTTTCTGCCCTTCACTATTTCTCAAAATGACCAGACAAATATACTCTCCATGATATAATTTATATCTAATAAGAAAATACCGCTAAAAGATTGCACTCTTGAAAATGCACGAAAATACCACGCTTGGGTCCGTACAAAAGGTTCGATAGATCTATTGCATTGAGAGTGAGTTCTGCTACGACCCAATTCATTTTACCCTTAAATAGTATAATAATTCCACGTAAATAAAACCAAGCCTCTTCTTATTTCGTTCATTTTAGTTCAGAAACAGATAGCAAAAAAATCCTGCCTTCGAGTTATAGATTAGATTTCTGCTTAGTTATATTCTAGAACCGTTTTTTTTTCTCGAGTAAGTCAACTTATAAAAAGGATATCACAAGTGTATAGTATTGTTTCTGCTGAGTATTCTTATGCGACAACATCGCTTACAAGTATTTGTTGAGAATCAGGACAAGGACAATTCAAGACGGAAACATGCCGTTTGTCAGATGAATTCAGTCAGAACGACATTTGCGCGAAGATTCTACTACTATTTGAGCGGTAGGATTTATAATGAGGCTAATAAGGTAAATAAAAATTATAATATGACTGGATATCAATGTAAAAGACAACTCACGTCATGGCTGTTGTCCCTTAATTATGAAGAAACTGAAAAGCTATTACGCTAATGATGTATCAAGATCTTTGCAAAGCATACATACATATACCGTTGCTATATGCACTTTTCGTAACAAACACACACACATACTTATGCACATACATACACACACACACCTTTACACACCCTTTGCTCAGTGGCTGAAACCCGAACCCAAGACCTAGGTCGTAGGGCTGAGTAGAGGTCAGAGGTTTTAGTTACCAGGTACCTATTCCTTATAAACTTTATAAAGAGCAGGCAAGTTAATGTAATTTGAGAAACTTTATATTTATTTGGGTTATAATATACTTGTACTTAAACTTGAGTTAATGTTGTCCATTGCACACTTAAACTGTATACATTAGAGACAGTGTCCTCGGTTTTGGAGAAGTGGAAGCCAGGAGATCCATAGCACGGGGTAAACCTATTTTGGACTCCTGTCTCCTACTACATAATGTAACATTGTAATAATAATGAGTTACTAATTTTAAGTGCATTGTACTGGTACTGGAGAAAATAAATATATTTGCATTGTATTGTATTGTTTTATGATGTGTTTTTTTTTAATAAAGAGTTTAAATGAAGGAGCAACGAAATGCTCTTTAAAATGTAATATGTACAAGCCTTCACAAGGAAAGATAATGTTCCTATTGTATAGATAGATAGATAGATAGATAGATAGATAGATAGAGAACACTTTATTGCACAACCAAAAAAAAACGATACAACCGTGAGAAAACTAGCAAAAATGCGTATTATACCACACTAGTATTGGTGTCGGTGTTGGTGTGTTCGTGTCTTGCTTCTGCTTGAAAAAGTGGGAGGGAGGGCGGTGCATTAACTAACCGCGTGGTGCTTGTGGGATTTTTGGCGGAATTCAGCAAAGTAATTTTCACATTTTAAAGCTATAATGTTCTTATTCTTTCGTGCTAGATAATGACAATAACCATTTAATAGTTAATTCAAAAATAATTCATATGTAACTTAGAAAAAAGGTCGAAATCAGGACCGTTTGGATACTCTAAATCCAAATAGGTTTAGCCTCTAAATACACGGGTTAGTGCATTAAAAATAAAAATAGTATAATCATGTAGGTACAGTGATATCATTCAGATGTAAAACCTAACTGCAAAGTAGTTAGTCGGGGCTGTAAGTGATGCAATTTGCTTAAGCCAGATGTCGCTGCCTGTACGTAATACATAGAATAGTATAAAGAGGTTCGAAATTTCAATGATGCCGGTGAGTCGACCATTGGCTCAATTGGTAGAGCGCTGGCACGGATAGCCAGAGGTTGCGGGTTCGAATCCCGGCATGGGTGAAATTTGGAGCCTCTAAATATATTTTTAAATTTGTCTTTAGCACGAGTTAGTGCATTAAAAATAAAAATAGTGTACTCTAAATCCGTTATTGTGATCAAAAGAAAATTATGAATGCCCGGTAGATCACCAGGATAGGTAGATAGATAAAACATTTTTATAACGGGACAGTACTTAAAACAAGGCAATACATTCACAAGTACATCGGACACAATCGTGCGCTTATGTTTGCGTGACAGCCTCGGTGGCGCAGCGGTTTGGCACGCTGACTGTAAAACCAAAGGTCTCGGGTTCGATCCCCGGTCGGGTCAAACTAGGAAACGAACTTTTCTAGTTTGTCTCGGGTCCTGGATGTTATCTATGTATTTATTGTATTAAATTTATCGTTCGAATTAGCACCTGTAACACAAGTCATTTAGTTGTACTTCGTATAGGGCTAACGAGATCTGTGTAATATGTCCATGAATATTTATTTATTTATTCATTCATTCATTCATTCATTCATTCATTCATTCATTCATTCATTCATTCATTCGTTCGTTCGTTCGTTCGTTCGTTCGTTCGTTCGTTCTTTCGTTCGTTCGTTCGTTCGTTCGTTCGTTCGTTCGTTCATTCGTTCGTTCGTTCGTTCGTTCGTTCGTTCGTTCGTTCGTTCGTTCGTTCGTTCGTTCGTTCGTTCGTTCGTTCGTTCGTTCGTTCGTTCGTTCGTTCGTTCGTTCGTTCGTTCGTTCGTTCGTTCGTTCGTTCGTTCGTTCGTTCGTTCGTTCGTTCGTTCGTTCGTTCGTTCGTTCGTTCGTTCGTTCGTTCGTTCGTTCGTTCGTTCGTTCGTTCGTTCGTTCGTTCGTTCGTTCGTTCGTTCGTTCGTTCGTTCGTTCGTTCGTTCGTTCGTTCGTTCGTTCGTTCGTTCGTTCGTTCGTTCGTTCGTTCGTTCGTTCGTTCGTTCGTTCGTTCGTTCGTTCGTTCGTTCGTTCGTTCATTCATTCATTCATTCATTCATTCATTCATTCATTCATTCATTCATTCATTCATTCATTCATTCATTCATTCATTCATTCATTCATTCATTCATTCATTCATTCATTCATTCATTCATTCATTCATTCATTAATTCATTCATTCATTCATTCATTCATTCATTCATTCATTCATTCATTCATTCATTCATTCATTCATTCATTCATTTAAGAATACCCATTAGTGAGAAGATCATCATTATCAACATCTTTGATATCAACCCTTGCATGTCCCTACTGCTGGGGCACGAGTCTCTTCCTACATCGCAGGAAGGTGAGGCCATACTCTACCACGGGGCCAAGTCCGTATTGGTGGAGGATTGTAAGACAGTGGCGGATATTACTGTCAGAAGTTATCAAGCCGCCCATAAGGCCGCTGACATGGTTTTACGACTGTCATTACATGAGAGCCGGCAACAACAGCTTAACGTGCCTAGCAAAGCACGGAAGCGCTCGAAAAAAATGCCACTAGCGGTAATCATGGGACAATCACCCATTCTGCACCTGACCGCGCCTATTGTTGCTTTTGTTAAAACAAAAACTCAAAGGCGACATTCCAGCGCGAATGGGAACAATCCCGCCAAAAGTGTTTTATATTGCTATGCCGGAATGCCGCAACGATATTGCGTTCTAGGCCAGCCCATTGGGACGCAAGAATTGATTTATACCACCGCCGCGCGACACGGTTTATGCCAAAACTGGGAGTAATATTGCACCTTTATTGGGCTGTTCAGAGGCGTAAATTTAAAAGCGACTCAGTGCCGCTCATTTTGCTTGGGTTTTATGCAGTTTCTATCTCTACAGTCATGATCGTTGACTGCTTATAGATTGCAATCTGTAGTTTTTTTTTCTGGACACCTGGTGAAAAGTCCATCATGGACGCCAGGGAAGGGGACCCTGGCAGTGTCGGACTCCTACCGACTAAAAAACACCGAGTGCCCAGTATCTGTGTTCCTCCGACGGCAGTGTCAGAGATCTTGTGTAACAGTTTTCTTTTTTTTACTGTATATTTTTTCACAGATAGGTATATACTTTTTTTTTTCTTTCTTTTTTGCCTTATACTTATTTATACTATTCATGAACTTCTTTTATTTTAGGTCACAATTTATATATACTATCATATTATTTGTAATGCGTGTTATATATAATTGTATTCCTACTTATTTCTATTTGCTGCTATAATCGCAACTTTTCTGCAGAAATTCATAAACTTGTCTCTCATTTCGTCATTATTCATTATTTCATTAATTCTATTTTTACATATTTTTATGCCAAATTCTAATTCTAGATCTAGGCTATCCCTACCGTATGCAAGGCAGTCCTTCACTATGTGTAAGGCACTTTCTTCCTTATCCGGGTCACATATACACGCCGGGCTCTCCTTGCACTTGAACCGGTTCAAGTACTCGGAGAACTCGCCGTGTCCTGTCAACACTTGTACCGCCACATGATCAAGCGTCATCTTTTTAACAATAGAGTATGCTTCTACAGCATCAGGGAAGAAGACCTTTGTTGTTGAGGCCGTCTCTCCCTGCCTATAGCGCTCGTTCCATTCGCCGAGCGAGGCCAGATGGATCTGTTGCTTAGCGAATGAAAGCAGTTTCTCATGAAACTGGCCCCATTTTGCCTTTTTTGTATTGTATTTTATGGTTGTTCGCCTGATCTCAATCCCGACCGCCCTCTCCAGATTTATATCAAACAAGAGTGCCCTGTGGTCCGAACTTGTCACATCTCCTGCGACTTTCCAGTTTTCGACTCGTGGCATGTCTTCGGAGCAGATCGTCACGTCGACACAACTAGTGTAGCGTTTACCATCTCTAATTGTGTCGAACGTGGGCTCCAAACCTTTATTCAACGTGTGCAACCCCAATTCATCGAGAATCCCCGCAAAAGCATCGCCCCTGTGATCAACCCTCTCGCTTCCCCACCACGTATTCCATGCGTTGACATCGCTGCCCAGCATAACACTCTTTGTACCGACCTCCTTTATTATTTTTTCGATCCTCTCAATTTGGGGCTCAATAGAGCAGTCTCCCTCCAGGTACACTGATATCAAGCCAATGTAAATCGTCCCAGTTCTTATTTTTACAACTGCAATGTTTGGCATCGTGAGCGTTGGACATTGATTTATACTGGTCGCCGAACAGCACGATTGCAAACTTGTTTACTTTGTCACCATTTGTGTCACACTGAACGACTCTAGTGCCCGGATAAGCCTTCATTCGGCCCGTGTTTCCGATGTAGAGTTCCTGAAGGAGAGCAAACACAACCGTTCTTCTAGCCGCCTCCACCATCAGCTCTGCGGTTGCCAGTTTGCTCCTCTGGAGATTTGCTAAAATCGCGGCGAGTCCTCCGCTGGATTAGCCGTTTTACCCGGGACGCCCTTAGCAATAAGCTACTGTAGACCTTGCTATCGTATGCCATTTTTTCCGGATATTACACTCTGTGTCAAACGCATTGTGGTCTACGTGCTCCATTTTCGCTTTTTGGCAATTACAACAGGCGGGGGTAACACGAGCTATCCACTTTTCGCATTCCGTCTTGAGGTGTGGTCCCCCACAGTGACTGCAGACGTCCACTGTCTCTTGGCAGAGTCGCTTCCCGTGTCCATAGCCTAGGCAGCGCGAGCACTGCACTAGAGGGGTCTGGTCGGCAACTCTGACTCGCTGTATGTCGACATATACTGCGCCGGCCTCCGTTAAGCGAGCCCAGATGATCGGCGAGACTGTGAGCACGACATGTGAGCACGGCAATCTGTAGTTTAGTCGATAGTTAATGCATCAAACTTTGAACTTTGCATGCGATTGATAGGATTTATTGATGATTAATGCGCTGTCATGTTGGGGTAACATCCTGAAGTGAAAAAAATGGAGGTTGGACTTAAAAACTCTTCTTTATTGGTAACTCATGTTCTTAAATAGTAATGAATATAACAACTAGAAGGTTTACACGTATATAACAATAGGTATGGTTCACGGACGCTGGATGACCGGCCGATTCCTAATATCTAGTTCCTAGTCTCTAGTTACCTACTTCTAGAAATCGGTCTCTCTGATGACCAACGCCACGGGTGGCGTCATGCCTTTACATTCTGACCTGTTACAATGTTTATCTCTGTCTGCTCTTTGTATGAAAGTCAAATTTAACAATCAGTAGCGATGGATAGTTCTTAGGAAATGGCTATAACAGTTTCGGATGACCGATGAAATCAGTCGTAAAACTCTTAATTTTTTGAAATTATTTTCACAAGTTAATTTTACTTAGAATCCAGTTTTAACAAACAACTACCAGCAGTCATCGTACTAGTGAAAGCTACTTAGTTTTTGTTAAAACCTTCAATTGCTGCTTACAAATTATTTGTGATTTTTTTAATTGTATTTGTATAGATTGGAAACTACATTACTTAGTACTTGTAAATATTGATCGGAAACGACATTATACAATAATAAAATAACGATCTCTCGACTTAGTACTTGTAAAGATTGATCGGAAACGACATTATACAATTATAAAATAACGAATCTCTCGACTTAGGTTATAGATAATTAACCTCATACATTATTATAATGTTCTTTTTTTTATACACTAACCCGTGCTAAGGATAATTATTAAAAACCTATTTAGTGGCTAAAAATTCCACCCATGCCGGGACTCGAACCCGCGACCTCTAGCTAACCGTGCCAGCGCTCTTCCAACTGAGCTAATGGGCGACTCACCGGCATCAGTAAAATTTCGAACCTCTACATTACTCTATGTATTACGTAAATTCATACATTCTCACAAAATCCTACACTGAAACACTGATGACGTATCTATAGGTAACAACTTTGAGGGCGTCGAGAACTACAACTAGTTCCCGCGTTTCCATTCGGCATCGCTGATAAATCGCTTTTGCCCGGCGCGTCGGCCGAACCCAATTATTGAGATAAATAGCACCGGTGGGATTGAGCCTTCACTGCCCCGCAAAGAAATGCTCCAGGCAAAGGTACAGCTGCCAAACTGCGAGTCAGCTTGATGGCGATATACCTTGACTCGCAGCTTACCCAACACCCTTAGTTTATGATATTATCGGGCATGTTTAAAATCCATCAATCAATTAACACTAAAACGTAAACAACATTTATTTGTTGGATGCAAATGTTTTTTTGTTTTAGAAAAATGCAATATTATGCAATATTATGCCATACAAAAGCACTACATAACTTTAAATCGATATCAACCCTTGTATGTCCCCACTGCTGGGGCACGGGTCACTTCCTGCATCGCAAGAAGGTTAGGCCGTACTCCACCACGGGGGCCAAGTCCGGGTTGGTGGACGATTGTAAGACAGTGGCGAGCCTTACTGTCAGAAGTTATCAAATCGCCCATACGGCCTCTGACATGGCTTAACGACTGCCATTAAATGACTGCCGGCACCAATGGCTTAACGTGCCTTGGGAAGCACAGTAATGCTCGAAAAAATTGCCACTAGCGGTAGCCACGGGACGGTCACCCATCCTGCATCTGACCGCGCCTGTTGTTACTTAACTCAAGGGATTGATTCCAATCACTCGGTTCGGCTAGGCCACGAGCGCTTCAATTATACATATTAAGATGCAAGTGCGATCAGTTTTATAACATGCAATATTAGATGAAAAGTGTCCTGGATATAAAAAGGTGCCTAGGCTCAGCATGTGCTACATTCCTAACCCAATTATTCCCGCGGGTGTCCTAAAAGGCGACTTATAAGGGACACAAACCGGGGGGTGGGCAGCAGCGCCCTCTGCAGTACAATTACACCGAACTGCGATCCCCAACCCGCATGCCCAGCGTAGGGATTATGGGCATTACCCCCTATGATAGCACAACGTGGCACTCTTTAAGGGAGGGCTATGTTCAGCAGTGGACTAGTATAGCCTGACGAAGACATGTGTAAATGAATAAATTTACTCATCCATCACAATATTTCGTGTTTTTTTCTATCTTGTTCCTTCAATTACTTGGGCATTTCATGTTTTAAATAGCGTGTCGATTGCAAAACGATTTTTATTTTAGTCTTTACTAAACAGTGTCGGCCCAGAAATTTGTGACGCTGACTGCTTTATTTTTTTTTTTAATGCACTAACCCGTGCCAAGGACAATTTTAAAAAACCTATTAAGAGGCTAAAAATTTCAACCATGCCGGGATTCGAACCCGCGACCTCTGGCTAACCGTGCCAGCGCTCTCCCAACTTAGCTAACGGTAGATTACCGGCATCAGTGAAATTTCGAACCTCTTTACAATACTTTCTGTGTTACGTACAGGCAAAAACATTTGGCTGAAGTAATTTGCATCACTTGCAGCCCCGAGCTTACAGTGTTACCAACCTACATTGCAGTTAGGTTTTGCATCGGAATGATATCGCTGTACCCTCTAGAATTTATTGCACTAACCCGTGCTTTATCACATGGAATCATTAGATGCTCTTGAGTGCAGGTATTAAAGCACGAAGGGTACAATGAATGGTCATCCTTACGCAGTCGCATGCTGTGTGGTGTCGGGCTGGAGAATAGCATCAACCCAAATTCTTCCCGCGGGTGTCGTAAGAGGCGACTAAGGGGCACAAACCCGGGGGGGGGGGATTTGCTCAGAAGCGCCTTCTGCAGTACAATTCCACCAAACTGCGATTCCCAACCCGCGTGTCCAGCGTGGGGATTATAGGCATTACCCCCAATGATGGCACAAGCTTGCGCTATGTCGCTTATTAGCGGAGGGCTATGTCCAGCAGTGGATTAATATAGCCTGAAGAAGAAGAAGACGCAGTTGCTACTAGCAATCTGCCTCAGATCATCGCCCCAGCGAGGTGGTGGGTGTCTTTTACTGTCTATGCCAGTTCGTGTTCTTTAATCGAGAGCCTTAACTATCGGTTCTATCTGATTCTTGCTATCGGACGTCCCATTTTATAATTGTGTGTATTCATCTACTAATTGATATTAATGAAGTGGAAAGGGCATATCAGGATTGTGACCACTGACAAACCTGGGTCTTTTTCTACTTATCCTGGATGCAGGCATACAATTTTTTACCTAATTTTAGCCGTTTGAAATGGAGAAAATATAATTCGTGTTTCTAAAATATTTAATAGCACTAATGAATATCAATGAAGCGAAAGAGGTCTATCAAGATCGTGGTAAGTGGCAAACCCTGGTCTTTCTCTACCTTTCCACCCTTCCGAGATATAGACGTGAATGTATGTAATGTAATGTATGTAATTGCACTAAAAGTTAGATCTAGTCTTAAGAACGATTTCCAGTAGCTTCTCAAGTTCAGGTTATCCTCTTGCTTCTTCTTCGGTGATTTCACTCCTATGGGACCATAGGGCCTCAACCACAGATTTCTACTTCTGACGGTGGTTCGCAGCAACTTTTTTATTCGGGTGATTTAGTTCTGATTGACTTGGTCTCGTGGTCTATTGATCTTTTCCAGGTATTCCTTGGCTACCCCCTCTTTTGGTTTCCAAATGGGAACCACCCCTCGCTACCCCATATGTAAGAGTGCAAAGGAATATTTTTTTCTGGAGGCTCACACAGGTAACTTTTTAAACTACCATAAAGTTGCGGGTGCGGGATGGGTGAGCGTCCCGTGACTACCGCTAGTGGCATTTTTCCGAGCGCTTCCGTGCTTTGCAAGGCACGTTTAGCTGTTGGTGCCGGCTGTCATATAATGGCAGTCGTTAAGCCATGTCGGAGGCCTTATGGGCGGCTTGATAACTTCTTACAGTAAGACCCGCCACTGTCTTACAATCCTCCACCAACCCGGACTTGGCCCCCGTGGTGGAGTATGGCCTAACCCAGTGGGGACATACAAGGGTTTATAACGATAAAGTTGTCCTAAAATGTAAAGAATCAAACTAGCGAAGAAATCACCAAACAATTGTTAGTATGTCAAAGAAACTAAACAACCTGTAGGCTGCTAGACTTCTGTTCTTTTAGATATCATCGTTTCAGTATTTTCCGCGCACCTTTTGTTGTGTTTAGGTGTAGATCCCAACTGGATTTCAGTTTTTGCTTTGAAAACTGGCTGGTATTAAAACCAACTCCTGAAATAGACATAGGTAAGCTTGTTTGAAAATTCACATTCGTACAATGGTGATCCCGACAAAAAAAAAGTTATGAAAAAATAGCCCTACCTACCCTAAAAAACTTCGCTCTTTGAAGCTTAATACTTTACAAAAGGATGGCTAAATCAAAAAAATTGCTTTTCTATTTTTGAACGAGCAATTCAACGATACCGCTGTGGGTACGGAAGAAAAAAATACCTCGATTTAGGTTTACGGGATATACCGTAGTCACTGTCAAGGTTCTATCCACCTTATCTATATTATCGCTAGTAAAAACGCCAGTAACTAGCAACATTCACATTTCTTGTTTTGTCATATTCTGTCAACTGTTGACAGAGTACGACAAAACAGGTACCATAGTAAAATATATCAACATACTTCCAGGTACGTAATTAATAGACATGTGCAAGTACTGTGAGTTATGAAGTACGCGTTATTTAGCACGACCACGTACTGGATCAGTACCCAGTACGCGGCAAAATTTAGCATGACCTATGGCATGATCAGTACGTCGCGGCCGGCCGGCCGCGGCAAATCGTTGCTATGTACTTGCACATGCATGGCACAAACCGCGGGGCGGTCGGCGAGCGTAGCCTATTGCTTTGTTAATAGGGTACTGTTTTGCACAAATTATAATCCTACTTCGATAGAAATGACCTCGCCGCGAACGAGATTCCGCTGTCTCAATCAGGACGGTAAAGCGTTTTGAACTCAATACGTTCTTGATAAGGCCTAAACTTCTTTGAAACCGTCTCGTATCCATTTCGTATATATGAGGGGCTACGTCATGTAGATATAATTACAATGACTCTAAACACGGCCCTGGTGAGTCATAATACGACATCTCAGGTAGGCCATGTTCCGCGTACTGCGTACTGCTATAATGCCATATGGCTCGGTACGAAATACCGTGCCATGTGGCATGTTCTCGTATGGTACTGTTTTGCGCATGTCTAGTAATTAAGTCACGTATTACAAAGTTCCTTCATACAAATCGGGTACAAACTGTGATGAAGTAGAATAGGTGACTAGCATTTAAACTAAAACATTCGCAAGCACTATGCATTATTAACTTTTAGAGGGAGATTTTTCCGATAGAATTACAAGGAAATTCGGAGTTAATTATAACTATAATTTTAATATCGATATTAGTTAGCTCGTATAGCTATAAATAGCCTTTATATTTATTTTCAGCAGAAATTCAAAGGAAGTTGTAACTAATAACGTTTATTATGTTTTTGTACCCTGAAAACGTCCAGAAGTAATTAGGAAATACACTTAGTTTATTCATTACTGGAGTGCTGAATAATTTAACAGGTACATTTATAGCTACTTTATAATTTTTATGTGGAGTTTTCGACGTCTTCTAATACTTAGCAAATTTAATTTTAAAGTACGATACTTTGAATAGATTGTTAAATCAAAACCATAGATAGAATTATCTTTATGGTACGGTCACATGAATGCACTTTAGTACCTTGTCAAAATCAAAATAGTCCACTTCTCCTACATCAGACTTGAAGAGGTTAATGTGACAAGGGTCTAACATTTTCACATGTTAATGCACGCGTCTGTACACCAGCAATTACATATGAGACTTATCAATAATATAGTACAGTACGATTGGCGGCCTTATTAAAAAGAATATTTTCTTCCAGACATCCCTTCATTTGTCAAATATGGGTAGGTAAAGCAGACATTATCTACAGTAAAGGATTGTGTTCCATAGCCTTGCAAATTATAAAATTTGGTAGTTATGATAATATATGCATCAAGTGGCTGAAAGAGGTTTCTATTGAAATAAGCTCGCCATGTACACTTTTTATTTTGTATATTTTGTGTTGTCTGTATTATTTTTATGAGTTCAATAAAGCATAAATTATATGCAATGTCCACTGCGGGAGTGTTCTTTTTTAATGAAATTCAATAGCATTAAAAAGTTAAAATTACTTTGCTGAATTCCGCCAAAAATCCCACAAGCACCATGCGGTTAGCTAATGCACCGCCCTCCCTCCCACTTTTTCAAGCAGAAGCAAGACACGAACACACCACCACCAACACCAATACTTGTGTGAGAAAACACGCGACGCGTTTCGCCTCTAACACGAGGCATCCTCAGGCTCCCAAATGCAAGAGCCTCAGGCTCCCAAATGCAAGAGCCTGAGGATGCCTCGTGTTAGAGGCGAAACGCGTCGCGTGTTTTCTCACACAAGTATTGGTGTTGGTGGTGGTGTGTTCGTGTCTTGCTTCTGCTTGAAAAAGTGGGAGGGAGGGCGGTGCATTAGCTAACCGCATGGTGCTTGTGGGATTTTTGGCGGAATTCAGCAAAGTAATTTTAACTTTTTAATGCTATTATGGATTTCCGCAAAGTAACGCCTGATTCTATACAACATCTGAAATTCAATAGGTTGGAGGAAGATGGTTATTCGTCAAGAGTTGTGCAATGGCTTTGCATACAGTGCTGGCATATTTATCCGTCCGTAGACGCTACTTTAACGAATGACGAGTATCAAGCCTTTTAAATTTGTATACTCTGTGTACATTATTAGAATTGAAATGTAAAAATTACATTGCTAAATTCCGCCAAAAATCCCAGAAGCACCATGCGGTTAGTTAATGCAACTTTTTCAAGCAGAAACCAGACACGGTGCTTCTGGATTTTTTGCCGGAATTTAGCAAAGTAATTTTCACATATTAATGCTATTTTGAATTTCCGCAAAGTAACGCCTGATTCCATCCAATACAAATTAGAAGACAAATTGATTTAAAAAATCATGCTTGTATTCTTTTTTCTGGTTGTGCAATAAAGTGCTCTCTATCTATCTATATGCTAACATCAATAAAGCTGCCAATTGTACCTCTTGTTTTGTTTGACTGTTGACTCTGTAATAATTTTCTGATGTGTACAAAAATAATATTCTTATCTTAAATTTAACCTTACACCTGTCCAATCTTGTATAACGAGAACATAACATTAGCATCTGAAAATTAAAATTGCTTAGAAATAATCATTTGTTCGAAAATATTACTATCTTTCATCTATCAGCCAATTTCATCGCAGTATCTTTTCTCGCTAAAAGGCTGAATTGCTTCGAATTATTTGCTTTGTGAATTCCCAAATTCAATAATGTAGGGGCTTTTCTTGTCTTGTCCCTATAATTTAATATTTGGTCGTGACTGGCCTGTACTCTGTGTCGTGTGAAAGAAATATAATATTCATCATTTTTTTTTCACAATAACACAACACATAAGATAGATTGTGGTAACGTGATAACGTGCCGTGCTTCACAAGGCATGTTAAGCTGTTGGTGCCGGATATCATGTAATAGCAGTCGTCAAGCCATGTCAGAGGCCTTGTGGGCGGCTTGATAACTTCTGCACTGTCTTATAATCCTCCACCAACCCGGACTTGACCTCCGTAGTAGAGTATGGCTCTTTCTACGCTGTAAGAAGAGACCCATGCCCAGCAGTGGGGACATACAAAGGGTAGATATCGAAGATAAATGGATAGATGGTATCTGCGCCGCCGCAGCGTACGTAGCTCAATGACGTTCCATGCTTTACAAAATCTGCGCTGCGGTGCGATTTAAATGTGACAAATTTAAATGCGCTCCGACTCCGCACAATTAAATGGTTAGACAGAAAATTCGAAATAAGAAATTTTTGCACTTAGCCTTATAGTTTTTTTTTGTTTAACATAATAATTATAAGTTTATTGACCATAAGAAGTGTTAACATACAGGCTTAGCTTAGTTTAATCATTTCATATGCTAATGCTAAAGTAGGGGACGTTGATACATGTACTAGTTAAAACTGTATTACAGGTGCCAGCGTCTTCCCAATTAAGTTGACACTATATTCGAGTTGACAGTAGCCCTTATATTGGGTTGCCATTAGAATAACATGCAATAACGTAGGTATATATTTACTATCAATAAATTTTATGAAACTAGTTACAGTTTAGCTTATATCAAGTTAATATTAAAAAGGAAAGTTAATACTTTAGATACAAGGGTTATCTCACGATGTTTTTCTTAACGGTTAGTGAGTGGAATTGCTACTATAGCTTCACGGATGTACATAACTTGTGACCCCAAGTCATTGGTAGATGGTAGAATTCGAGCCCACTACTGCCCGATTAACAAGGCGGCGTTGATAGCATGTGCTACAAGTTTGGAAAAACTTCAGCGCTGAAGTTTTTACAATATGGTCTACCTGCCACTGTTTTCAGGAAACAGAAGGAAACAAAGATAGATACAAAACCTACAATAGCATACACTGTACGTGCAGACCAACTCAATTTGAACGGCACTAGTTTCCAAATTTTGTTAGTATAAAATATCGCATTTACAATATATTTACAATATAAACCTATTTACACCATATAATACATTTCACTGCAAGGCACAGGACTGCTCTTAGAGAAAAGTATAGGCTTAATCACTGCGTTCTGGTTTGGTAATCACTGGTTCCCTCACAGTGTTTTCCTTTACAAATTTTAGCATTAAAAAGTGAAAATTACTTTGCTAAATTCCGCCAAAAATCCCACAAGCACTATGCGGTTAGTTAATGCACCGCCCTCCCTCCCACTTTTTCAAACAGAAGCAAGACACGAACACACCACCACCGACACCAAAACTTGTGTGAGGAAGGACGCGACTATGGATTTCCGCAAAGTAACGCCTGATTCTATACAATATTTACAATTTTTGTTGTTGCAGTTTTTATTATAATATTCCAACTGACAGCAAATAGTTACTAGCTTATAGTGTCTCCTATTACAATAGCGGAACAGATTGTAAAATCCTAAGTAGACCTCTTTCTCCAAAATTATATTGAAAAATTAGTTTTGGACCTAGAGAATGTTTTTTGCCATTAGTTCTGAAAAAGGTGAGTGCGGAGCCCGGCAAAAATCTTGGGCAAAAACATACATACATACAATGTGGGTACAGTGATATCGTTCCGATGTTAAACCTAACTGCAAAGTAGGTAGTCGGGGCTGTAGGTAATGCAATTTGCTTAAGTCAGATGTCGCTGCCTGTACGTAATACAGAGAATATTGTAAAGAGGTTCGAAATTTCACTGATGCCGTGAGTCGCCCATTGGCTCAATTGGTAGAGCGCTGGCACGGATAGCCAGAGGTTGCGGGTTCTAATCCCGGCATGGGTGAAATTTTTAGCCTCTAAATACGTTTTTAAATTTTAAAAGCACGGGTTAGCGCATTAAAAATAAAAATAGTATACATACATTCATACATACATACATACATACATACATACATACATACATACATACATACATACATACATACATACATACATACATACATACATACATACATACATACATACATACATACATACATACATACATACATACATACATACATACATACATACATACATACATACATACATACATACATACATACATACATACATACATACATACATACATACATATTTTAATGTGTGCTGTGGATCTGGTGCACATTTTAATTAAAATCTGTTGATTGCTTGCAAGATAGCAAGGAAAATAATATAAACCAAAGTTTAACGAAGGTTAAAGCCATTTTTGTAAAATTATTTTTAATCTGTGCGAAAACAGCTCGCAGTGTTATGGCGTCAGATCTGACGTCACGCCCTGGTAAAGAAACATCAAATGTCAAACAAAGCACGGGTGAAGTTCACTAATGTTATTCAAGCGTGACGTCACGTCGTGTGATTGCTGGTTCAATCAAAATGCCTGAAAGCAGTATTATAATATTTTATTTCATTGAAACTATTGGTAATCTAATTTTTTTTAAATAATACTATGTACTTCCCCATAACATCGTAAAATCTTTGATTATTTGATACTGTCGTGCCTATTCAATTATTTTGTCACCTTTGAATATGTGCGAAGTGTGTAAGCGTTAGAGACAAATAGGAGCGCAGCCATGTTCAATTTCTTTCACAAATTAACTTAGTTATATCTTTGTCACAAATACTACATCTGAGGTACTAAACTTATCCAATACACTGCCTGTGTATGACAATCAAGCCAGCCAAATTGAAACATATAAGTTATTATAAGTATATAATATAATTGTATTGTACCAAAAAACTGAACAAGAAATAATCAGTAACCCGACTGCTGAGTATGGAGAACTAAGCAGGCGGGACCAAAACTCGACAATTTAATATTTAGTAAGGTATCTAGGTTAGTACCACCTGCCTATTAGTTAATACTGAGCAGTCGGATTGTTGGTTATTTTTATTGGATTCGAACATACTCGTACATACATACATACATACATACATACATACATACATACATACATACATACATACATACATACATACATACATACATACATACATACATACATACATACATACATACATACATACATACATACATACATACATACATACATACATACATACATACATACATACATACATACATACATACATACATACATACATACATACATACATACATACATACATACATACATACATACATACATACATACATACATTCAACACAGTGGACTTTGATATCTTGCTGGCCATGTTGTGCTCGCTTAACATATCTCCTAAGGTGATTGACTGGTTTCATAATTACTTGTGTGGGCGCTGGCAACGAATACGTATCGATGAATCCTTCTCTGCTTGGTCTGATACCACTGCCGGTGTTCCACAAGGTGGCGTGTTGTCTCCTCTTCTCTTTGCCATCTCGATTCATAGTATTTCTAAAAACCTTACCTTACTAAAAACTTTTCCTACCACTTTTATGCAGATGATCTCCAGATTTACTCGCATACTCCCGTAGATAGTCTGCCCTTGGCAATTGCGACTATCAATGCTGATCTACATCATATTTTAGACTGGAGTACGTCTCATAGCTTGAAGGTCAATCCATCTAAGACACAGGCATTGTTATCGGCAGTCCTAGGATGATATCGAGGGTCAAGTGGGATCAGCTTCCACGTGTGCAGTTTGACGGTATAATAATTCCTTTCAGTGAGAAGGTTAAGAACCTGGGGATTATTATCGATAGGTTTGTCTTGGTCACCTCAGCTGGCGGAAGTGAGTCGGAAAATATTCGCTTCGGCAGCCTTTCTGAGAAGGTTACGGAATTTCCTGCCCACTGTGACCAAAGTTGCACTTGCGCAATCTCTCTTGCTTCTTATCCTCGACTACGCTGATACCAGCTATTTCAAGTGGTTTATCAATAAAACCAATATTTTAACATTTTCCACTTCTTTGTAATCTGACATTCTTGTTATAAGTAATTTTCATGACAAGATCAAAATTTAAAAAAATAATAATGTTATCGCAAGGAGTTGGGAACAAGCTCCCCCTCGCTTCAAGATGCTACTCCTCATTTGGCCGACTCACCAACACAACCAACCTGTTAGCAGGCCTACGTATCACGTTGCCTTTGGTTGCAATCTCTGCCGAACGCACTCGCCCGTCACGACCAGGACAGACCGTCACTACCTTGCCTCTCGGCCATACGTTTCTAGGAGAACCTTTATCCGCTACTAAAACTATATCCCCTACGCGCACCGGGCTCCCAACATCGTTTGTCCATCGGGAACGAGCTTGAAGGCTTGGGAGGTATTCGCGTACCCAGCGAGACCAGAATCTATCTACCAGCCGTTGCGCAAGTCTCCACTGCTTTCGAAGATACTCCAAGACAAGGTAAAGGGTTCGATGAACCGATTAAAAAATGATTTGGTGTGAGACCTTCTTCATCGCTAATATCCAACGAAACATGGGTTAACGGTCTGCTATTTACAATATTTTCGGCTTCAATTAGAAGTGTGAGCAGAACTTCTTCTCTAGGGGTTTGGGTCATCAAAGTGGAAGAAAGAGCCGTTTTTACCGATCGAACTAATCTTTCCCACACTCCACCCATATGAGGAGCTTCGGGTGGATTAAAAGTCCATTTAACTCCAAGACCATTTACATTCTGCGCCATTTGTCTATCTTACTTAAGAGGTCTCGAATAGCCTTCCTCAATTCCTTGTCAGCACTCCGGAAGTTCGTACCATTGTCCGAATGGATCTGTCTCGGAAATCCACGACGAGCTGCCATCCTCCTAATGGCCAAAATAGCAGAATCCATCGATAGCGACGCAGCCAATTCGAGATGTACCGCCCGAGTTCTAAAACACGTGAAGATTACGCCCCAACGTTTCTCTCTCCTCCGACCAATAGCGACCATCATGGGGCCAAAAAGATCAAGGCCGCAATAAGTAAAGGGTCTGCAACGCTGCTGTAGTCGGAATTCTGGAAGAGCGCCCATCATTGGTTGAGCAGGTTTGCAACGTTTGGCTTTACAGGTCACACAGCTGTTAATCATAGCTCTCACGGTGGTTCTTAGTCCGAACATGTAAAATCGCTGGCGGAGTTCACTGTATAAAGTTTCCACGTTATTGTGCCCTAATTTCTTACCGCTACGCCACAGTTCTTGAAGAAAAATCTTCGCCTTTATAATAAACGGACATATCAAGCCTAGTGGATCAAAAACTAACATCACTACCTTTAGGATTTCTCGTTTGGTTGGATTTCTCAAGCAATCAACAACCTTTTTATCTACTTTCTTCAAACTTAAGTCGAATCCCAACGTGTCACTTTCTGGTATCCAGTTCATACCAAGAGTCCTCTCCACTTCACTGGAGTGCTGCAATAGGCTGACAGTATCATTTTTAGTTGACTGTGGTAATATTGAAGGTCTATTGGATACCCAACCTCGAATTTCAAATCCTCCTGCTTTGTGAATCATCGATACGTCTTTTAAGAGCTGGGCAGCCTCCTCCTCGGTTTTTACAGAATCCAGATAATCGTCTACGTAATGGCGTCTATTGACAGCTTCTACGGCTCGGGGATGAGTGACGGCAAAATCTTCAGCATTCCGTCTCAAAATATATGTAGCCGTACAAGGGGACGATTTTGCGCCAAAAATCATCGATGTCATGCGAAAGATACGTGGAGGGTTAATCCTATCCATGCCACGCCACAAGAAACACTGGGCATTCTGATCTTCCTTGGCTATCTTCACTTGCATAAACATTTCTCGAATATCTCCTGTTATCGCCACTTCATGCTCCCTAAATCGCAATAAAACGCCAACGAGAGAATTTAGTAAATCAGGACCAGCAAGAAGTTCAGCATTTAGAGAAACTTCTTTCGTTTCTGCTTTAGCGTCGTGAACAAGTCGTAATTTTCCAGGCTTGTTGGGATTTCTCACCCCAAAATGTGGAAGAAACCATACTCGACCTGACGGAACCCCTGGAACCTCTTCTGCATAATTTTTTTCAAGCATGTTCTGGACTTGCTTCGTATAATCTACAGCAAAGCTAGCATCAGAGTCCATTATCTTCTCTATTGTCCGTAAGCGAATTTCCGCGTTTCTTCTATTATTGGGAAACTCTACGTCGTCTGATTTCCACAGCAAGCCAGTTTCCCACCTGTCTCCAATCTTCTTGGACTTGGTATCTAAGATGTGCAAAGCACGATGTTCATCAGGGGAGTAACGTTGGACGTCCTGGTACTTTATCCCTATACTGTCAAGTCAGAAGTAATCCTCAATATAAGTATGCATTTCGTCATCATCGTACAAATGACATGAGGTTTCAAACTTTCGTTCTGTTATCGATGACGAAAATCCATGCAACACCCAGCCTAGTAATGTACGTGATGCAACTGGCTCATTTTTCTTTCTTTCTCTCACTTCACGGCTAACAATAAGGTGCCAGTTATCCTGACCAATCAGCAAAGTTGGCTTACCCTCAAACTCAACCAAAGGTATGTCTTTAAGGTGCTCATAGGACAGCTCTGTCTTCGAGACCCTACACGAAGGAAGTGTCAATTTCTCCACTGTGCGAACTCTATCTAATCGGTGAACCCCTTCGCTCGTTCGCACCATCAGAGACACTACTCTGCTAGACATCTCATTACCTCCACTAACTGCCCCTTGCAAGCTTAATCCAACCTCCGGTCCAGTTGCTCCTATTTGATCGGCCATCTTTTTTTCTATCAAAGTAACCGTCGAACCTTCGTCGAGGAGAGCGTAAGTACTCAAAGTGCCGGCAGGACCTTCTATTTTCACCGGAAGCACCTTCAAATGCACCTTCTTCTTCTGTGTCGACCAGACATTCGCCGAAGTTTCCCCTTCCTCTCTTTCAGGAACCCGATTTTCCGTCTTGGGCTTATCCTTGTGCAATAGAGCATGGTGACCGGACGTATTGCAGACAGAACACTTTTTCTTCGATTTACAGCGATCGCGGCGATGTGCAGAACTCAGGCACCTAAAACATAATCTGTGCTTGATTACCCATTCCCAACGCTTATCTATAAGTTCAGCTTTGAATTTAGGACAAGTCTTAATCGTGTGACTTACCTCTGAGCAAAATACACATGATATTTCGTCTCTCTTGTGGGACGGTATAGCGTTCGTCGTCACGCAAGTATCACGCAACATCGTGCCACTATCAGTCGTGTCACACTCCTCCATCTCGTTCGTAGTTAAAAGGGTACGGGGTTTGAAAGAACTGACATGCTTATTACCCTTTAGTGGTGGTTCAATCATACCACGCTTGCATATCTCTTGAGCTTCCGACATGAGGTATTTAGCAAGCCACGTTAGTTGTGGTTGAGTAGGGCCAATACCCGTGCTGAAGTCCAGCCAGCGAAAAAACATCGGTTCAGTCAGTTTTTTCAAAATTTCAGACACCAACTCGGGGCTATGTAAATAACCTATGTTTCCAGCTGACTGAATAGCCGCTACGCAATTGTCAACCTTAGTTGCCAGAATAACTACCTCAGACCTCATGCCTGTCAGTTTAGGAACTCTTTTCATTTCAGCTATTAGCCTACCTAATACTAGATCGGATCTACCAAACCTCATTTCAAGAATCTTCATAACATCCGAGGCGGAGGTGGTCGCAATCAATCGTGCAGCAACCGCCTCCCACGCCTCGCCCTGGAGACATCTCTGTAATCGGGCAAGGTTCTCCTCCTCAGAATAACGGCCTACTCTGGTCGTAACATCGTACGCGTTCTTGAAACGCAACCAATCAAGTGCATCGCCTGAAAAAGTAGGCAGGTTATTGCTAGTGAGTCGGCCCAACAGTTTGTCATTATTGCCCTGCGCTAAGGTTAAAGCCTTAGCAAGTGAATTCGTCAAGTGTAGAACAGCATCACAGTCCTTTTCATGTCGTTGATCTTCTACGTTGCGATGGCCGATCCGCACACCCGTGCCTTCGGGCACATCGTGGCGCGCATCAAGATCGCCCTTTTCGTCGCACTTCTCTTCTCTCATGTGAACGTCAACGTCATGGTGAGGATCTGTACTCTCCACCCAGAGCTCAGTTCTTCTTCGAGACGCAGAACTCCCACTATGCAAACTTGCTAATTCCTCCTGCAAACGAGCTTGTACTAAGGCTTTCTCTGCCTCGATTTCCTTTCGCTTGACCTCAACCTCTTGCCGTTGAAGTTCAGCCATCTCTCGTGCAGCACGCGCTTCAATAATCCGTCTTTGTGACGACGCAGAACTGGTAAGGGACATCTCCGAAGTAGTATGCGTAGACTTGGGCATGGTTTTATCCTGCGAATGTGCGTTTTTCATTGCAATACGCTTACTTCTTCGCATATCAAACTTTTTCTCCGAAAAAACGCACTGCAATTTTCTTTCGATGTTTACATCATAATATCATTTTTCATTCTCGAAGGACCAGCTTATTTCAAGTGGTTTATCAATAAAACCAATATTTTAACATTTTCCACTTCTTTGTAATCTGACATTCTTGTTATAAGTAATTTTCATGACAAGATCAAAATTTAAAAAAATAATAATGTTATCGCAAGGAGTTGGGAACACCAGCTATCTTGATTTGACCGAAGAGCAACTGAATAAACTTGAGCGCCTCCAAAACTTTGCTATTAGGTTTTTATTTGGCTTACGCAAATATGACCATGTCTCCGAGTATCGCACTAAGCTCAAGTGGCTCCCTATCCGTTTTCGTAGGAATGCCCACATCATTTCTCTTCTTTACTCAGTAATGTTCAATCCCGCCACCCCTTTCTATCTTAAAGAGCGCTTTATCTACCTCAGTGATTCCCACAGCCGGGCCCTTCGGTCTGAGCAGAACCTGATGCTGAAGATTCCGAGTCATTCGACGAGGTTCTTCAGCAATTCATTTGCTGTTAGGGCCGCCCGCCTGTGGAATGATCTGCCGGTTTCAATGAGGCGCTCTGCTTCCCCAGCTATCTTAAAAAATAAGGTTTATGATTTGTATCTATCACTCTAATTATAATTATTTTTTTTATTTGATTTTGTTATTGCTTTTCTTAATGTAGGTATGTCTTTCTTTTTATCCTCTTGCGGAACTTTATTGTAAATAATGTAAGTTTGTGTATGTTTATACTAAATTTTTTTATGTATTATATGTTATAATTTGTGTAAGTGTATTATTTTTAAATATAAGTATGTATATCAATGTTTATATTTGCACCAACTACCCGTCTCAATTTACCTTCAGCAACTTTCCAACGTAGGTTGCCTGGAAGAAAATGCTCTAAGCAATAAGGCCGCCAATTGTACTGTATCTTTGTAATTATGTATTGTTTGTTTTTCCTGGTGTACAATAAAGAATATTCTTGTCTAGTCTTGCCCCGTCCCGTCCCGTCCCGTCCCGTCCCGTCCCGTCCCGTCCCGTCCCGTCCCGTCCCGTCCCGTCCCGTCCCGTCCCGTCCCGTCCCGTCCCGTCCCGTCCCGTCCCGTCCCGTCCCGTCCCGTCCCGTCCCGTCCCGTCCCGTCCCGTCCCGTCCCGTCCCGTCCCGTCCCGTCCCGTCCCGTACATACATACATACATACATACATACATACATACATACATACATACATACATACATACATACATACATACATACATACATACATACATACATACATACATACATACATACATACATACATACATACATACATACATACACACACACACACACACACACACACACACACATACATACATACATACATACATACATACATACATACATACATACATACATACATACATACATACATACATACATACATACATACATACATACATACATACATACACACACACACACACACATACATACATACATACCTAGTCGGGCCATAAGTTCTGTCACATAGGTTTAATTTCGAATTTAAAATACAGGTAACAAAAAGTTATTGGCATTCGAAATTTGAATTTTTTTTCAGTTTCTCAGTTTTCAGAAAATCAATTTTTCTGGAATTTTCTTCATTTTCTTATTCTTCAATATGGAGTGGACGCGCAAAGAAGACAGAGTCGCAGTAATTGCATTGCATCGTTGCGGCCAGGCGCCAAGTGAGATTTTCAAACTGCTGAAAAATTTTAAAATTCTACTGAGATTTATTTATCGTACTATCAAACGATTCAGGAAGATTCAAGTTTAGATGATAAACAAAGAAGCGGTCGACCTCTTACTGTTCGGACTCCAGCGGTCATCAAAGCAGTGAAGGCGCGCATCCAACGAAATCCTGTCCGCAAGGAAAAAGTGTTGGCTCTGCAGATGGGACTAAGCAGAACCACTGTTAAAAGGGTGTTGAATGAAGACCTAGGACTGCGTGCCTGCAGAAAAAGAACAGAACATCTTCTTACCACACGGCTGAAGAAAATCAGACTCGAAAGATGCCGGATTTTGTTATGGCGGTATGCAGGTACCGCCTTAACAAAATCCGGCAAAAGTATTTCGCGGTAAAAAATACCGCGAAATACTTTTTTCGGACGAAAAAATGTTTAATGTTGAAGAGAATTACAACAAACAAAATGATAAAGTGTATGCACAGTCTAGTGAAGAAGCGAGCAGACGTGTGCCACGTGTTCAGCGTGGCCATCATCCTTCGGCATTCATGGTTTGGCTTGGAGTCTCCTATTTGTGATAAAGGAGTGAAAACCAGTGCCCTCGTGTATCAAAACACAGTCATAACAAACATTGTGGAACCCCTTTCACAAACAATTTTTGAAAATAGGCACTGGGTTTTCCATCAGGATTCTCCGCCGGCCCATAAGGCGAAAACACAGAACATAAAAAAAGAGTAGAAGAAGTGACATGACACATTAGTACGAAAACCAGTGTAACCAAACTGATACACATAAACCAAACGCACACTACGAATGCCAAGCTGCCATTGGTAAATAAAGTCAATGCCGAAAAGGTGTACATCATAAAAGTTTCAAGTAAAATATGCACCTTTTCATAATGTTAACAATGATCAAAGTCAAATGACAATGATGAAAATAAGGTTGACATTTTATAGTAACGCTACTCTACACTAGATGGAACTACCACCGCGTCGGACAGAAAAGAACTTTTACCTAGTAAGACATAAAGTTCAAAATTGAAAAACAAGTACATTCTCAGTTTGGGATGGGACAATGCGAGTTCTAGTTTGTCGATAGGAAGAACCTATCGACAAATTATACAAACAGTTTTACACATTAGCGGCGGAATACGAATACTTTTATTTTTTGCCTGCGGGTTGACTGGTAGAAAATGCATCTTTTTTTACATTATCTTTTGTGCAATAAAGAATTAATACTAATAGGGTGTATAGATGCACAAATAAAACAGTGTGCTACCACACTTCATAATATTTTAAAATGTTATCTCTCATCAAAACTAGCTTTAACCCGCTGCTTCGCCGGAGTTATAAATTATAACACGAGAAATATAATTCTACGACTCAATTCAGATCTTTGTCTATCTGTACGCCATGTTTCATACGTAATACTTATTGATGATGGTACTAATATAATTTCATTTATACGCAAGAGTCTAACCTGGAAGTGAAGCACATTTTTTATTGTATTGCTGCATCACATAAATGCCACCTTTCGCCTTTTTAAGTTATTATGAAGAGTTCATGAAATATATTGTGCTCAACTTCGTTGGGAACAAATTTTGGCTTCTTATCGCTGCCTTCCATTTTAATTTCGTATCCGGTTTCCTTAGGAAAACTAAACAAAAACTCACTTCCAAATTGTTTCGGGGATTCCGAGAGGGTTGTGTTATCATTACCTCGGTTTGCTGCTGTCAAAGGAGTTGAAGTATTAAGGGTAAATAGCAGAATAATAAAAAACCATAAAATTAAATAACATAACAAAACAAAAATCTGATGCTCGCCAAGAGAACAACCACTCACACAGGCAAAAAATATAATAAGTAAACTACTTAATGTTTTGAACTGAAGTAAAAAAAAACATATGAGTCGTTTTCGATAACCTCACTTTAAATCTCGGTTGGAAAATTTAAAAATGGAAGATTAAAATTACTTTGATAGTTTCTTAAATATTTCAGTTCCTAATAAACTGGTGAAGACAAACTATATCACTATCTAGCTGTGCTCATGTCTTGTATGTGCTCATGTCATGTCTTGTATGAAAAGTAATGTATGAGCTCCAATGACAGTTTTCACATGCACAACGACCAGCCGGCGACCCGAGCTCATACATTACTACTATACTCGGCCCGGCGACCGGACGGCGACCGGTTGCATATGAAAAGGCACTTAGGAAGTAGGTATAAAATAACAATAATTATTTTACCTACTTAGACGAATTGGAATTTACAATACCTAAGTACCGTTAAGTATGTATGACTACTAAGTCATAGACAACTAATTATCGATAGATTTTTATCATGTGTGCCCCCATCCGTAATTGAGTAGAGTTCAAATTTTGACAGAAATTTCTAGAGAATGTACACTTTCTTCGATGAAAATTTAACTTTACTAACCAGTAAATAAAGGTGGTTTTGCTTTCTCATTTTCGCATTGGTTTTCGTGTTCATTTCATTACAAATTTAATTAAAAATACTAAGAAATACGTCTTACAGATGAAATGTTACGGCATGATCGGTATATTTTGGTCCACAATTTTTATTTTTACTCTCTAACACAGCATAACAAGACATTTTAATAAATTTTTCACGATTTTTTCTTTACTAGAAGCGCACGGCAACTGAAGTCAACAAAACTGTCACCGACTACGCATAGGCAATTGCATTAGCATTGCTAATGTGAGGCACGCGGGAACCGCCCACTTACGACTTCTACTCTTTTTTTATGTTCTGTGGGCGAAAAGTATCAAAAACTGGCTCACGACTCGTGGAACCGACTTTATCAGGCATGAGGATTGGCTCTCCTCCAGTCAAGACTTGAATCCTTTGGATTACAAAATAAGGAAGCACAGAGGAGAAGGTCTGCGCTAAACCACTCCGCAACTTGGAGTCGCTTAAAGCATCTCTGATTAAAGCAGTCGCCAATATTGACATGAATGTCGTGCGTGCATCGATTAATGACTGGCCTTGCAGATTGAAGGCTTGTATCGAAGCCAGAGGAGGACATTTCGAATAGTTTTAATATGGTTTAAATCTGTATTTTGTACCCTTTCCTTTGATATATAAATTGTTGTAATGCGTAACTCATTGAATCCTTTATTTAACTTTCCATGTGTGACAGAACTTATGGCCCGACTAAGTACATACATACATACATACATACATACATACATACATACATACATACATACATACATACATACATACATACATACATACATACATACATACATACATACATACATACATACATACATACATACATACATACATACATACATACATACATACATACATACATACATACATACATACATACATACATACATACATACATACAATTACCCTCCTTTTGCGCTCCGCCGCAATCATGTAAAAAATATGGCTTCTTGAGGAAAATCATTGCACGTACGTAGCCTCCGCTCAAGTCCCGGTTATTCGATTGGCATTTGCTGCATAATACATGTACGTGGAGGCAGGATAGAGGAACAATCATCTGTCATTATAAGGAAAGGAAAATTGGCAACTGAGGGCGTTGTTTTATGGATTGTACGTACAGGCTGTTATCTTATGTCGCTGTTGCTGGTTTCCGCAACACAGGGTGTCCTAGTGTGGGGCCAGATGCAATGTATGTGCCAGTACAGTCTGTTAGCTTTTAGAATATATCTCGGGCTCTAGAGTAGGCTTCGGTTTTCACTGAAAGCACACGAGTGTAATACTACTTCCTGCTCTGTATATAACTTTACTTCACTATTTTGACGAGTATTACTCTCGTGTGTGTGTACGTTATACAGAGAATATTGTAAAGAGGTTCGAAATTTCACTGATGCCGGTGAGTCGCCCATTAGCTCAGTTGGTAAGAGCGCTGGCACGGATAGCCAGAGGTCGCGTGTTTGAACTCCGGCATGGGTGGAATTTTTAGCTTCTACATAGGTTTTTAAAAAAGTTTTATACAGAGCAGGAAGTAGTATTACACTCGTGTGCTTTCGGCGAAAACCGAAACCTACTGTAGAGCCCGAGGTATATTCTAAAAGCTAAGAGACTGTATTTATGTTATTCGATATAAACCTGATATGTCCCCACTGCTGGTGCACGGGTCTCTTCACTAACATGTAAACACGTCAAAACCTTGTCACATTAACGTCGAGCCTTCTTTTTCTTCCTCATGCTATTCTAGTCCACTGCTGGACATAGCCCTTCCCTAATGAGCGCCATAGCGCAATGTATTTAGTTAGGCGCGTCCAGCATCTGCCGGCAGTTTTTTGCAGATCGTCATCCCACCTGGTCGGAGGGCGTCCTACACTACGTTTACCGAGTCGCGGTTTTCATTCAAGACCACGTTTACTCCATCGGTTGTCGGTTCTTCGCGAGATATGGCCAGCCCACTGCCACTTCAGCTCGCTAATTCTCTGCATGATGATAATTCTTCTAGCCCGATGCATGACTTATTTTGACTTTGACAGGGTACTGAGGCGCATACATGTAAGTGTTCGTGACTGTACAAAATATCTTTGAAATTCGCCCTCCATCTAGACCGCAATGACGTTCCTAACTCCGTAGGAATCAGTATGCGATTATAAGAATTCCTGCAAACGTCGGTTAGAATCGGTTCTACTTCGCCCGCGCCCACCTTTTTTCATGTACGTGCTCCGAATTACTATTGACAACTTGTAGTGAGAACCTTGTGGTGTTAATTCCGTTATTACTGTTCCTTGGTGGAATTTAGCTCCAGAACTAGACCCATTCAAGATACTTTCAGAACTACCTCATTAGTCTAGCCGTTAAGGCGCTTAGTTACCAAGTCATAGGCCGTGGCTTCGATTCCCACTGGGGGCCGCTGTATGTTTGAGAGAGAGAGAGAGAGAGAGAGAGAGAAATAATTTATTCAACGGCACAACACTAAAAACATAACTAAACAGTAACAAGTTTACATAACACAACAAAACATTAACAGATACACAAAGTTTACACTGCATTCCAAACACACAAAGAAAAAGAAGCAGAATATGAAAAACAAATTAACATTTTTAAATTAAATATAATAAGCATAGTGTGATGTCGGCCTAGAGAATAACACCAACCCAAATTCTTCCCGCGGGTGTCGTAAAAGGCGACTGAGGGACACAAACCGGGGGTGGGCAGCAGCGCCCCCTGCAGTACAATTCCACCAAACTGCGATCCCCAACCCGCATGCCCAGCGTGGGGATTATGATCACTACCCCCCAATGATGGCACAACCTTGCCCTATGGCGCTCATTAGGGGAGGGCTATGTCCAGCAGTGAACTAATGTAGCCTGAAGAAGAAGAAGCATAAAAGAAGTTGTCGTTCTGTAACACAATGCAAAGCTGGGTCCTTTTCATAAACGCAGTACATTGGCACAGTATTTATATGACTTGTTTTGTTATTGCTTTACATTGCTCTTTTATATTGTGAAAAATTTTGGAACGCGTGTTGTTTCTTAGCTTTAAGAATCATCGTACTGTGTTAAATTAATTTGTAAATAAAACCTTTTTATTCTGTCCTGTCCTGTCCTGTCCGAACTGCGATCCCCAACCCGCATGCCCTGTATGGGCATTGCCCCCTACATAGCACCACGTGGCGCTCTTTAGGAGAGGGCTATGTCCAGCAGTGGACTAGTATAGCCTGACGATGACGACGTCCCCAGTGTGGGGCATGGGTCTCTTCCTGCATCGCAGGAAGGTTAGGCCATACTCCACCACGGACAAAGTCCGAGTTGGTGGAGGATTGTAAGACGGTGGCGGGCCTTACTTTCAGAAGTTATCAAGCCGCCCATAAAGCCTCTGACATGGCTTAACGACTGTCATTACATGAAAGCCAGCACCAGCGGCTCAACGTCCTTACGAAGCACGGAAGCGCTCGGAAAAATGGCACTAGCGGTGGTCACGCGACGGTCACCCATTTTGCACCCGACCGCGCCTGTTGTTGCTTAACTTAAGTACTACATTATTATTTGGTTAATTCTGGAATCACATGCTAAATATTAAGCTCTGCAAATAAGAGCGCAACCTGGTTGGACTCTGTAAAAATCTAGAATTGGTTCACCTAGTATTTCGGGAGTGGAAAGAAACGATTGCCAAACGTTTACTGGAAGATACTTTGGCGGTAGATATTTCTTGTCACACAGTAAATATAATTAATTCATTACACTACATTAAAGACTCATACATAGAAATCAAAGTAAGTGATTCCGCAACTAAATTAATAATTAATACACACTAGTCTGTGAATTGCGATGGTTTCTGAAACTTTTTATTGGAAATAAGAAGAAATGCGGAGGAAGCCTAGTAGGTAGAACAATGGACTTCGAAGTGGTAGACCCAGGTTCGATTCAGAGTGCGAGCATATAAGCCTTTATTTTTTCTATGTTATCTAGATTTTAAAAACCTGATTAGAGGCTAAAATTCCACCCATGCCGGATTCGAACCCGCGACCTTTGGCTATCCGTGCCACTCTTTCCAACTGAGCTAATGGGCGACTCACCGGCATCAGTGAAATTTCGAACCTCTTTACAATATTCTCTGTATTACGTACATTTGCTAGCAAATTACCACGAGTGCCCGCCGAGGATTGGCAATTTCAAGCGCTGAAGTATTTGAACACCTCAGACCCTCAGGTTTTCTCACGATATTTTCCTTCGCAGTTAGCGAGTGGTATTAGCACTACAACTTTACGAATGTACATAGCTTAGGAAACAAAGTTTTTGCTACATGCCCGCACTGGGAATCGAACATGGATCTCTCGCTTCCGAGTCCGTTGTTTTACCCACTGGGCTATCGCCGCTTAAAAAATAAAATAAAAAATCTCTTTATATTCTTTTTAATGCACTTACCCGTGCTAAGGACAATTTTAAATACATATATAGATTTAAAAACTAACTGCAAAGTAAGGTACTCGAGGCTGCAAGTGATGCAAATTACTTCAGCCAGATATTGCCTGTATGTAATACAGAGAGTATTGTAAAGAAGTCCGAAATTTTACTGACTGCCGGTAAGTTGCCCAGTTAGCTCAGTTGGGAGAGCGCTGGCACGGTTAGCTAGATGTCGCGGGTTCGAGTCTCGGCATTGGTTGAATTTTTAGCCTGTAAATAGGTTTTTAAAACATCTCTTATTGTTATTATTAATACTTATATTGCGCTTAAAAAAGTGTCCACTACGGCGAACTATCTCATTATCCCATCATCATCATCATTTTCATTATTATCATTGGGTAGGCACATAATTTATTTTGCGTTTGTTTTTACAATAGAATTCTAGAACATGTTCGGTCTTTGTCTGAAAATCAATTTGAAACATTCATTAAAACGTCGCTATGTAAAAAAAACCTATTATAGAATGGACGATTAAATGAACGATGTAATCCCTTGGTAGGTAACCAATTATACAGCGATTTTATTGTTAGTTATAACATATTTTTTTATAAAGATTAAACCAGTCGACGTGATTGCATAATAGTAACTACGAGTTTATGACATATGCTATAATTGACAACATTTCATTTTTTTAGCATACGTATTTTACTGTCTAAAATAAAACGACCCATATTTTTTTATTTTCTGAAACACGCACGTTTTCTTATGTTTTAAATTTTAAAGTTTAAAATATTTTTACCGGAAGTGACGAAACAACGAGGCTCACAATGTGTTTTTATTTGCCTGATATAAAAAAAAAACATAGTTACAAACAAATGTCATTTTAGTATTGCCAGGGCCATGAGCCATGGGCCAAAACAGTTTCTGTATTTTTTTAACATCTGCAAATATGTTTTTCTTTTATACAATTAAATCAGCTTAGTTCAATTCATCATCCCTTATGTATGTAGTTATTCCTTTTTTTAAATGCACTTTGTGTTGGCAAAGCCTTTATCTGCGTTCGGAGTGTATTTGCTGCCAGTTTGTTACTTTTGTAGCTACTTTTTCAAGGTTATTTATAATGGTAAGTATAAAGTATGGTAACCCTGATACTTATGTTGTGTGGCTTGCCTTGCGTAACGTAAACAAACTTTGTGTAGTGTTAAATTTATTTCTCTCTACTCAATTTTGTTCAATCTACTCACGAAGCAATACTGCAGTTTCATTGGTTTCCACCTCATCGCCCATCATTTCGTATCGAATAATTACTAAATACCTACACACAAAGTAATTTTAGATCTTGAAATTGACTTTTTTTTTATCGTGGCACAGGCATGTTCACTGAGAGCCATGGTGTGACGTCATCAGCGTATTTTTGTGTTTTTACCCTTTTCTCGGAAATGCAATTACAAAAAAAAACTGAAATAATTTTTTACGTGCTTTACAAAGCCAAATCTCGAAATGGTTTTCGAATTAGAGCTCCATACAATTTTGAAATGTTGTCAATTGACAAGAACTCAATCTGGAGATTCGCTAAAGGTCATTTGTACGGTGGTGCGGTGGCCGGATTATCTATCCCCCTCCAAAATGGTTGAGACTGATGATGGCTGACCACCGCGTTATACTCGTGAACGAGTCCTGTTCGTGTGTCTGGCCGCAAAACATTAGTGTTTTCGTTACTTTTGTAAGAAAATTAACTAATGTTTTTGCGTTATTGATTAAACTTATTGATGACAATCATGGAATCTTATCATATAGGTAACAACAGACTTATTAGGTTTAAAATGATTTGAGAAAAGATGTTCAAACTGCATTTTTTTTCTTGCTGCCTTTTTCTCTACTACAACATGGCCCAAAGGCAGCGCCTTACATTTTGCATTGCACATTGACACTCAGCAAACAAAATGTAAATTCTTTCGGTAGTACCTTTTTTTAAATACTGATTAACATTATTCATCTTCATTTATTGCATTGGCATGTGTCATTACAGTTAGTTTTTGTAATTTTGAAAGAAAGTACATCGCGCCCTGTCTTATCCTATTTGACTTGAATTAAAAAATATATAATACTAGCTGACCAGCGAACTTCATACCGCTTAACAGGCGATTCTTTGTTTTTTTTTTATTCTCTCCGTAAGAACCATTCTCGTACTTTAAGGCATACTCTAAAAAAGAATTAGCGAAATCGGTTCAGCTGCTGTCGAGATTTGCGCTTACCCACACATTCAGCGATTAATTTTTATGTTATAAATAAATAAACATGACTCGACTATCACCAAACATCGTAAGAAAACCTAAAAGCGCTTATATCAGTCCTTGAACGTATTATAGCGGTGCCCTCTCTCTCTCTCTCTGACATGAAAACAGCTCAGTGCTCTAAAGGGGGACGGAATAAGACTGCATTTTTGAAAACCTATTTAGAATCTAAAAATTCCACCCATGCCGGGACTCAAACCCACGTCCTCTGGCTAACCGTGCCAGCGCTCTCCCAACTGAGCTGATGAGCTTATGGGTGACTTACCGGCATCAGTGAAATTTTAAACCTCTTTACAATGTACCAGATGTTGCTGTCTGTGCGTAGTGCATTACGTACAGGCAGCAACATCTGGCTGAAGTAATTTGCATCACTTGCAGCCCCCAGTACCTTACTTTGCAGTTAGGTTTTACATCGGAGTTATATCGCTGTACCTACATGATTATATTATTTTTAATGCACTAACCTGTGCTAAGGACAATTTTAAAAACCTATTAAAAACTGCATTATCATAAACACAGCTCCAATACTTCCATATTGGGAATTTGGGTTCATTAATTAAAATCAGGCTTGGAGTTGGATGTATCTGGGGCCCCAGGGGTGAGATCCGCTAACTTGTGTGACAGTTTTAAAAACCTATTTAGAGGCTAAAAATTTCACCCATGCCGGGATTTGAACCCGCAACCTCTGGTACGGATAGCTAGAGGTTGCGGGTTCGAATCCCGGCATGGGTGAAAATTTTTAGCCTCTAAATAGGTTTTTAAATTTGTTCCTTAGCACGGGTTAGTGCATTAAAAATAAAAATAGTGTAATTGTGTGACAGTTATTAGGCGAATAAATCGATTAAGCTGGCACTGGCAGCCTTCGCGACTTATTGAGTTAGTACAGGGAGTTTATTTTGCGCTTTAAGGCCCGAGGAAACCTGAGTCAATCAATCAATAAAATCAATTTATTGCAACGTAAAGTCAACATTTTACATCTTTCACTCTTCGAGCTTTTCTTTGCCAGTAGCTGATTTTTTGTTTTTTTTATTTTATCTTTTTCTGCTCAGATAGAACACCACTGTTTTGTTATCAGTTGTCATTCATTTGTTTGTTCCACCTGTTAACCAACAGTTTTCTTTTTCTTTTCTCAAACCATAGATTAAGGCGGGTGCGTACCAAAATCATTTTGTGTACTTGTATTTTTGTCTTTTGTCGTTATATTCTCCACTCAACCCAGCAGGTGCTCGATAACTGCGCGTTTTTTTATTTATATTTATTTATTTAATACTCTTATATTATTACTTTTTATATAGATTTAAACTTATATTATTTTATCTATAATACCTAGTGATGATCCTTACTACACGGCTGAATCCGATTCGTCATTTGCCAGCTTCAATGCTAGTCCTCTTAGCCTATGTGACAGCCTACGCAAAGAGCTTTCACCTTTTCAAAAAGACTTTAATATTTGCCACATTAATGCCCAGTGTCCCAAGTCACTACAATGACCTTCTAGCCTCCTTCTCTTCATGCAACCTGCAAGCCTTGCTCATCTCTGAGATGTGGCTTAAGCCGTCGCCTCCATCTGCGGCCTTCTCTTTACCTGGTTACGTCTTGATTTGTCATGACCGGGTCGGGAGGAGAGGTGGTGGCGTGGCCATTTACCTCAAAAGCAATCTGAGCTTCAAGGTCATTGCTAGATCCCCCTCCGCTTCGGCTCCCGCTGAATTCCTGTTTTTGGAAATCGATCTCGCGTATTCTATTGTCCTCGCACCAACGACTACTTTTCCGCTTTCGAGCTCTATCTTGAGGACCTTACGTCAAACTACCCCCTACAATTGATTATGGGTGATTTCAACACCAACCTTCTTTCCGTCGACCATCGTTCCTGCAAGCTCCGATCCTTGATTGAATCTGTCAACCTTACCTTTATTCCCCTTATGGCTACACACCACACTCATTCCTCGGATACTTTACTTGATCTTATTATTACTTCGGATGACTCCCTTGTTGCTTCTCACGGCCAAATCCCTGCTCCAGCTTTTTCTTTTCATGACTTCATTTTTTGTTCTCTTAAACTCAGATCTCCCAAACCCAAGCCTTTCGTCGTTTTTCAACGAAGTTTTGGGCGCATGGACGTGGAAAAGCAAAGAAGTGATGCGTCTGTGGTCTGCTGGCATGATATGCAGGATCATTCTATCGTTGATAACAACGTTTATTACTTGTGCTCCGAGATCATTCGGCTGTTTGAAAAACGCGCCCCAATCAAGCCAGTCAAACTGAAAAATCGACCTACTCCGTGGATTACGAACGCTGTTCGTATGCCGATGCGGAAGAGAGATGGAGCCAGTCACAAGTATAAGCGAGACAAATCCGATGATAACTGAATGATGTATAGAGTTGCTAGGAACAGATGCAACCAGATGTGTCGAAATGGAAAACGCCGGTACATATCTGAGCAAATAGAACTATCTACGCCTGCGGGTCTGTAGAAGTTCCTAAGGTCCTTAGGGGTCGGTAAGCCAACGCACTATGAGGCCAAAATAAATTTCAATCTCGACGACCTCAATAGACACTTTGCTACAGTCCCAGCGCTAGACGCCCAGATTAAATTTGATTCACTTTTTGAGATCAGTCAAATCCCAAAACCCTGCTCAGATTCCTTTTTTCTCACCAGCAGGCAGTGAAGACATAAAAAAGCTCATACTTTCATTTCAGTCAAAGGCAGTCGACTGCGACAATATTAGTCGTGCTATGATCTCCCATCTCCTTGATATCATCCTCCCAGCCCACATTGTCAACTCGTCCCTGGCCTCTGGTCAATTTTCTGACCTTTGGCGCAAAGCCTATGTCCTTCCCCTCCCTAAAATACCCAATCCCACATCGCCAACCCAGTACCGCCCCATTTCCATTCTTCCTTTCCTATCCTAAGTCCTCGAGTCAGTTGTTAACCAACAGTTATCTGAATTCCTATCCACAAATGATCTGTTGAACCTTTTCCTATCCGGATTCCGGGCAGGTCATAGCACCACTGCTCTATTAAAGGTTACCGAGGACATCAGGGCAGGCATGGAAGAATCAGTTGTTAATGTCCTTGTCCTGATTGATTTCAGTAATGCCTTCAATGCTGTTAACCACCACTTGCTCTTAGCTACTCTCGGTAGTCTTAATATTTCTGACACAGCCCTGCAATGGTTCTCTTCATATCTTCGGGGACGCCAGCTGGCGGTACGAAATGGCCAGGACCAGTTCGACTCGATCGAATTAAATGCTGGCGTCCCACAAGTGGCATTCTCTCACCCTTATTATTTTCAATATTCATAAATTTAATCATCTTAATAAACTGGATCGCTTGCAGAATACCTGCATTCGCTTCATCTTTGGCTTGCGTAAATAAGATCACGTGTCAGCATTTCGTGCCAAGCTGAGGTGGCTCCCCATCCATGATCGGAGAAATGTCAGGATTCTCTGTACCCTATACTCAATCCTCTTTCATCCTAATTCCCCTCAATATTTTAAGTCCCAATTCGATATCTTGTCTAGCACTCATAGCAGACCACTCCGATCTTCGCAAAATAATCTCCTTAGTACCCCCACCGCTCACCGCTCTCTCTCACCGCTCTGGTTTTGTCTCAAGTTATTTTTCCGTTACAGCTGTTTGGCTCTGGAACGCCCTTCCTGAAAGCATTCGCAAAGCCCCATCTCGGAATGCTTTCAAAGCCCTTGTCCGCAAACACTTCCTCGACATTTGTTATCCCGAGCTCCCCTGATCCCCTCCCGAGGATTCCAGCTGTATGTAATTGTACTGTATGTAATCTTACTTCCTTATTAATATGTATTTATAATACCTATGTTGTGATAGTTTATTAGTATATATTTTTCATATATATTAGGTATATATTTTTATAAATAATTTTATGTATTATAAGTTTAAACAGTGTATTTTTACTTACTTATATATTATATGCACTTATCTAATTATAACTAAGTATTTCTTTTTCCGTTCGTTTCGAATGCCTACCATTTAATTTATTGCACCACCTGTGGTTGACTGGTAGAAAATGTTCATAGCATTAAGTCCACCACACAGCCATTTTATTTTTTTACTTACGTGTAATAAACGTATTAATAATATCAGCTTTCTTAATCCCTTGATAGAGGGGCTGAGCAACACCATGTCATCAGCGTAGCTCAGGTTGTTGACGTACCTGTCACCCAACCTGAGTTCGACCTCAGTGCTACTCAGCTCCCCAATCAGGTCATTTACATAAATATTAAACAGGTCGGGAGAAGTCAGACCCCTTTGCCTACGATTGTGCGATTGCGCTACGTTTAACGTTGTCAAGCAAAAGACGTTCTTATATAACCTGTTAGTACCTAATCAAAAAGCGGTTAGTTCGTTGGCAGAATGAAAGTCGCTTTTAAAACCCGTTGAATCAACGCTCACCTCTACACCTGACGCGGTTGTCCTGATTTGATCACGATCACAGCCATGAAGTCGCACAGCAACCATTCGCTCGCTATGACACGGTATGACATCAGCCTTTGGGAATGCCTGCTTATCCCACATGCAGCAAAGCTACGCCGCCGTATGGTCTTCCGCGTATTAGATCTCTAGAAGTATCCATCGCTGATTCGCCGACCGCTCCAAAATTCTTGTTTATGGTACTCAGTAAATCGAGATCATGGGGATACAGCCAGGGCGTCGATTCTCTTAAATGACAAACAATGTTCGAGCAATGGCATGACAAGAGTAATTCCAACGCATGACATTACAACAACCGTATTCCACTACCTTTTACATGCATTACTCTGGCTCTGTCGCTGTATGAACCTTGTCATGCTCTTGTCATACTCATGCAGTTTAACTGTGCTACTCGGTCGGTCAACCGGTATTGCCACTTTGTGAACTGGAAATTCTACCTTAATATTCGGAGCACAAAAACGTTGCTTGTAAGGATTGTATCTGCAATAAATTACTTATATTTCAGTTTTTTATAACTTCGCAATCTTTAGAGGGTTTTAATCACAACAAAGCTATCAAAATTGTATTTATTTGTTAGGAATTTGGCTGTTTGTGAAGTTATCCAAATCCAAGCGTAAAAAACAAGCAAACTAATCTGTACAGTATCACTTGACCATCAATTGTTAAGTATGTTGCCAGATCGTAAATTTTAATACAAAAACCGTACAATTTGGCTTTCGCCAGTAATTTTTTTGTGCGACCGCCCTCACTGTAGCTTTAGGTACAAACTACTCCATTTTCGAATATTTTTAGACAAAAAAATGGTTTGTTTCCAAAAGTATCTAACGCAACGTTTGAAGCAAGACTTTTTCATTAATATCAATATCTAACATACGACATACAGTAAGCATAGCACAAGTCGTGTTTAGTTCTAAATAAATAAAATAAAGTATTTTTAACCGATTTCAAAAAAGGAGGAGGTTATCAGTTCGATGCATATATTCCTTTTTTTTACTATTTTTTCGCATATCCTCGTCAAATATTAACCGATTTGGATAAATTTTATTTTGTTCGACTGGGTATATCATCCCATTAGTTTCATTTTAATTTGGTGAAGATCTAATGAAGACTTTCAGATATGAAGAAAAGGCGTAATGAGGCCCATCCATTAGTAATATGCTTATTATGTTTCAGAAAATATAGCGTAAAATTTGTCCCAGGGTAATCTGGTAATGTTCTGATGAAGACTCTGAGATGGAAATTGAGAACTTCAAATTTTAAGGCAAAAAAAATAAGTTATGTTTTGATGTAAGAAACACTTTGTTCATCAAATACTTTCATTCAGTATTCATTGACATTCTCTATGTCTGTTCGACATTGTTACGACGTTGAACCTAGAAATCCGGAATTTAAGTCGAAATATGTAGTTTCCTAGGGTAGCAAACCCAAGAAAAATCAAGAGCCAGATGTAGAATAGACCAATAACACCTATAAGTGTAAGGTACCGTTGCACTTATTAAACCAGAATATAAGTCAAAATACACAATTTACTGTCGTGGTTATTATTCCCTTAGTAAAAAATATACTACGTGCAATAGTTATTAAAGCCACATTGTCTATTTTAAAAAATTAAAATATTAAAAGCATTAAAAAGTTAAAATTACTTTGCTGAATTCCGCCAAAAATCCTACAAGCACCATGCGGTTAGCTAATGCACCGCCCTCCCTCCCACTTTCAAGAAAAAGTGGGAAAAAAGTGGGAAGACACTATTATGGATTTCCGCAAAGTAACGCCTGATTCTATACAAAATATTAAAATAAAATCCGACTTCTGTACAAAATACGCAGCAGAGTCATCCTACCTTTTCACACACCCTCTGCTCAGTGGTTGAAACCCGAATCCTAGACTCCGGTCGTAGGGCTGAGCAGACACACACAGTTATATACACGTACATTTTAGTCTCTTTTATATAAGTTTTGCAAACATCTGTAATTTTTTATACTAACTTTTGTATACTTGACACCTTATGCTGATGATGCGTCGAATATAATACCGTTCTTTTGTAGACCGGGAGGCCTGGAAACCTAAGATACAGATCTTTTGATCTAGTTTAGGCTTCAGTCTTTCCACAAATAGTGCATTCTGTTGTATTGTATTATTTATCCAATGTTATTTTGAATACGAATGTAATTTGTGGACAGAAAAATAAACTATTATATTAGCTTATTTACAATCGAGCTACAATAATTCCAGCTCCGAATTAAGTAATATTAATTATTTCATTTATATAAAATATCGTATCGTATAACTTTTAACTCCAAACCGTATACCTTTTCAAGCATACCGGCGTACTAAATGGTAAGCACAGACTGGTAACACTATTAGTTTGACAAATTTAGTCTGTGTGAAGTAGACTTATCGTAATTCGTACCTACGACGGTTTCTAATTTGTGACATACGTCGGTTAAAATAAAGTTTCAGTTATTAAACTCTTCTTCAAACCTTTCATTATTGTACAAAGTGAAAATGAAGTGTTTGTGTATTAATTGAGCATCGAAATCGGCATGAAATGTAAGGAACGAAGCCAATACCGAACGAATGAAAGTCGTGTCATCGAGACTTCTTTGTATGCAGGCTTTGGTGAGTGTAAAAGAAACATTGATGTGGTCCTTATCTTTATAACACCCCGTTGGATTCCAGCATGGTACTGGAAAATATGTATCACTATTTATCTCTGTAAATTACTGGTGTGCAATAAAGAATTTTCTATATATCTATGTAATTATCATAGCCACTGTTTCTTTACTGTGGACATCAATCATCCAGCCCGTTCTCGTTCACTGCGAGGCATAGGTCCTCCGCCATCCTCATCCAGCCACTGCAAGCAATATGAATGTAGACAAAGGGTACTAGTACCACAATGTAGTAATTTTCGTGCTTATTTACGAAGCTAAATATCACAATCCTATGTGGTAACAGTTAATATTGATGTGATGTATATACATCACATATACATCACATCAATATTAACTGTTAGAACTTATATAAGTTCCAGGTGTGATCACTTCATTGGATAAACATTGGATAAAGAAATCCTTCTTTAAAATGTGTGTATTATAGTCACAAATATAACTTCTTTCAGAGAACCGTCTTCATCTTCAGCATGGCAGGGGTCTCCACTGATTGGGTCATTGACTTCCACTCCCAATGGAAGGCTCACGCTTGTGGAGGCAAAGAGCCAAGATTGCTACGAAACAATCTGCAATTATAAACAAAATTTGTTTATATAAATACATGCTTACCTGTCCGGGATCCAGAAGTGAGTATTATGTTATGTTGAGGCCATGTATGTGTCTAAAGGCTAGTTCCTGAATTGAGAAATACACTCAGTAAATACTTTGCTGAGAAATTCTTAGAGACAGCACTACAGTTGAGTTTTAACTTAGCGAAATTCTCAATTCTATAAATACATAGCGAGCCCCAATGGGAATCGAACTTATGACCTCTGTTTTCATAGTTAGCCACTGGGACATCGACAATATATAGAAGCTATGTAGTTATTTATTAGGTATTTATGTTAGTAGGTTATTACTTATGTATTGTATATGTATGTATTTATATTTCTTTGATGGTTTATGTAGTTTATTCATTTACTTATTAGAATTTATTAATATAATTTATATATTTATTGGGTAGATATTTATCTTGATAGGATTTTGTTATCTGTGTAAGTGTGTAGTGTATGTTGTGCACATGCATAGACCTGTTTCACATCTCCACTCCGAATCCCCAAGGTTTGTTGAAAGAAATCTCTCACAGAGATAAGCTCGCCTTTGTACATGTATTTTCTTAAATTTATTATTTATGTTTTAAAGTATAATAATAATAGTGGTCAAAGAATACCATACATAGCATTATTGCTATAATTATGTGTACCATAGCAATAATGCTACATAGATAATGTCATTAAATTCTTGCCTTGTAATCAAATATTGTTAGAAGTCAGGAATCCAAGTTATTGATAATAATATAAAATTATTTTTAATAATAAAATATTTATTTACAACAATTTTAAGAAGAATCTTTTTTGGTTGTTATAATAAACTATGATTTGCACCTTAAGTCACATTTCTTTCTCCACAGCCTCTCCACAAGAACTTGCTACAGTGCCACACCCTCGAATAAGTCCCGGCGTCTGCGCTCAACACTATGCACACAAGACATTCTCGGCGTCAGCTTCCAAATTCTGAAAATTGAAGAATTCTATTAGGGATTTGTTCAGAGGTTTCGAAACTGACAGTAGCTAGTCAGAGCAGGGTCACACTCATTTGCAGTTTTGGTGTTACTTTGAAAAAAATCTTTTGATTTGATTGAAAGCCACTTCCTTTTTTTAATTTTGAACAATTTAGGTACTTATGTGAAATAATTTTGTATTGTTACTTCAATTTTTTTTATATTTCAGTGAGGTTGTAACCAATAAAACTTGTTTTTTAAATATGTGCTTTTTACAATAATTATCAAACCTTACCTAAATCTGTGAATTACTCCACTTCTCAGTCTTCTCTCAAATGTAAGTGGAGGCCGAGTGTGTGGCTTTGCCATAGATTGGCATTATAAGTAGAGTCCGGTGTCCTGGCATGCATACACATAATGTTCAAATCTAAAACAGGCAATATACCATTACAGTCTATTTACTCTTACTTGTCCAATTTAGTAAACAAGATTCTAACCTTACTAGACATTTTCTCGCAAATTCATGAACTATGTTTATAAAATTGGCAGCGTGTTATCTAAAACAGTGTTCCAAGTTACTTAATTTATAGAAATATGGCAGTTTTGGACTAAAAAGTTACAGTTTACGGGTAGAATCTTGTTTACTAAATTGGACAAGTAAGAATAAATAGACTGTACATGGATTGTTGTGTTTTATATAGCTACATGGAAACTAGCCAATACTTAGGTACTTACAAATCCAACATGTGGGGAGTGGTACCCCTTTCTATTGAGAAACCGCTCTTCACGGAGTGCTGCACGAAGGATGCATGCCATGGCATCAATAAAGCCCCGCAGTCCATCAATTTCGAATTGTCTAGAATTCAAGTTATTTAGTAACTTTTTTATGTTTATGCTAGAGCTTGTATAACTTCGATTTGATGAGATGCACTTCTCTCTACTCCAGTAGGTAATTTTTTTAACAATACAATGATGTGTGGTACAGTGCCACTCAGGGCGGTGGTAGCGGAGCGGTGTAGAACGCCGGCCTCTCAATCGGGAGTTCGTGGGTTCAAACCCCGGAATGTACCAATGACTTTGTTTTCTAAGTTATGTACATTTGTGAAATTATAGTACCTAGCAATACTACTCGCCGACGGTGAAGGAAAACATCGTAAGGAAACTCTAGTGTCTGAAGTGTTAACGTACCTCAGCGCTTGCTACGTACAATGGCCCAACTATGAGGCTAAGTGCGGAAATCTCAGGTCTAACTAACTAACTAACAGTGCCACTCACATGTTTCAGTGTCAAGTTACACATTTTTTACTTATCTGTCCCGAAATTAGGTACATAATTACAAAATAGGTCTTTTGCATACCACAGAAATCTAGTAGGTAAGTAAGTATTATGTTTTTATTCTAATACCTTGACACTGTGAAGGACACTGCCCTACTAAGGCCTGATATAAGCCTGTCACAAGAAAAGACGGCGATGAATGTCCGTAGAAGAAAGATTATACCTAACTTACTAAAAAGTAATCCAAGAGACGACCACCTCAAACTATTTATATTGAACTCATGTAACATACCTTTATTATAGGGGATATCCCGACTTGCCTCTGCTCCTGGGGTATCAATGGGATTAATCCGTCCGCCAAATGCCTCAACTCATGTTAATGTTTGGAAACACGGAAGGTTTTTGTGAACTCTGATTGTTGGAACGATTGCCGAAACGCGTGAAACCGACGTCTATTTCGGCGCTCTTGTACTCTGCGCTTCGCCCTGTTGACTATTTGTGATAATCGCTATCATAAACCGAGTGAAGAAGTATAAATTTTATTAAAAAAATACTTTTTAGCCTTCTTCGTCACAACTGCCAGTGAGCAATCATACCGAAAAAGCTACTGTTGTTCAAAGATACTAATATTGCAGCTGTCAGGTAGCTGTCATGCAGTTATATAGCTCATTGAAACGTCAAATAAGGAGTAGCATACGGATTTGACAGCCAGACTGTTACCAAGGAACTGTACTTTTGTAAGAGCATACGAAAGTGGCTCCATGTAGCTCTACGGTACCTGTCATGTCGTTCATTGGTCGTTAAATGGAACATTTGTGCTTAGTGGAATACCGCTAGCGTAAAACCTTGTAATTGGACTACCGATGAACTCCTTGAGAACTGTAATGTTGTTGAGTAGAATCGGGGCCCAGGTCTCTTGTAAGGCTATAACCTGATAATCACTGCATAACAATCTTACGTGTTCTATCGATCTTTTCAAGGACTTACAGTTATAAAAAACCAGTTTTATCTTGATATTTGTACTACTCATTGTGTTTTTGTCCGTCGATATAGATCTCTTATAAATTAAATCGAATAACGCACACGAAGGACTAAAAGTACCCCGTACAAAAAGTCCCTCAAGTTACCGAGGATATCAAGAGACCGGGCTGGACAAAAGTTCGGTGTTTTCTTTTTCTTTTTCAACTTCATGTAATGTACACAATGTAATCTCAGAATATTAGCTTCTATGGCGTACGCGTCACTCAATTTCCGGGGAACAATGTTCAGTTCATGGGTCCGTGCGCGACAAGTACTCGGAGGACATTTTTTACCATCCTTCGTCTGCGGCAGACCTTCAGAATATACCTACCTCGGCTACTAATTAAAAAACCGATGACATTGCAATAAGGTAAAGTTTATTTTGTGTTGTTATTTATAACTTTACATAACTTTTCAAAATAGTGAAGAAAATGCAGATGTTTTATACAGAGCAGAAAATAGTTTTACACTCGTGTGCTTTCGGCGAAAACCGAAGCCTGCTCTAGAGCGCGAGGTGTATTCTAAAAGCTAACAGACTGTTATGTCCTGTGTTAGGTTCATCAATATCTATACATCATTTTTTGCGTAGTATTTAAATAAACGAACAAAATACCAGACAAGTGCAAGTCGAACTTGCCCACAAAAGATTCCGTACTTAATTTGTACAACATTTGAATATTCCAGGCGTCTAACTGTTGCTGATAGTAATGTCGTACCATCCAGTACATTTTTGTATAAAAATCCCATTGAAATATTTATTTTAGTATTTGTTTTATAGCAGGAGCAGAATTAATTAATGATTTATTGCCAAAAAAATATGCTTATATAACAATAACGGAAATACATCATCAGTGAAAATTTCAACTATCTAGCTATCACGCTTCATGAGATACAGCCTGATGATACAGATGGATGGACAGTGCAATCTTAGTGATAGGGATCCTTACGTAGGGTATGAAATAGATATGTATCAATGAAACAACCGTCACGTTTTGAAACTGGTTTATTACTGGCGCGTCTCGATAAGCCGACTCCACACTCCTCCCGCATTAATCCAAAGTCTGACAAAAACAAAGAATAATACTATTATAAGCAAGCTTGTACCTACCTCTTAACCATGAACTTATCCTTATAACTCATCTTCTTAAATGTACGCGAGCCTGGCAGCGGCTGGCCATCGTCACTACTAAGACCTGACTGAATAAGAAAGCAGCGAGCAAGCTGCCTTTAATTTTATTACTTTCTCTACAGTCTCTTAGCTTTTTGAATATACCTCGGCTACTATCGCATAGAATTGGATGTATTCGTGTAATAGAAATATCGGAACTAATATGACACTTATTTTACATAACTTTTCAAAATAGTGAAGAAAAGTTTTATACAGAGCAGGAAGTAGTATTACACTCGTATGCTTAATTACAACTGTTTTTATACGGATTTATGCTCGTTTATTACATTTTTACCATTTTCCGAAGTTTCGGCACTTTTCCAGGTGCCGTGGTCTCGGATGACTGAGGTTACAGGCGTCTTTTAGAAAGCATTAACGGTTAGTTTACTACCCTCGACAAAAATTACAAAAGTTAATTATGAATTTACGTTCCAAAATAGGCAAACCAATTATTTTATATAAAGTCAACAATATTGATTATTAGTAATTTCAATAACTTTAATTAACTTTTGTAATTTTTGCCGTTGGTGCCGGCTGTCATGTAATGACAGTCGATAAGCCATGTCAGTGGCCTTTTGGGTGGTTTGATAACTTCTGACAGTTACAATCTTCCACCAACCCGGACTTGGCCCCCATAGTGGAGTATGGCCTAACCTTCCTACGATGCAGGAAGAGACCTGTGCCCCAGCAGTGAGGACATACATGGGTTGATATCGAAAGTATCAGGTGATTTATACGACGTTTACAAGTGATATTGTAATCTGTTGCGTAGACTTCGCGCATTCTGTTACCGATAAATTTTGTAATGTTATTAACGGTTCACATTTTTTTATTGTGGGTACAGTTTGGAGCGTCAGTTATGGGCTTCTCATTTTTTTCTAACGTAAAGACTTCTAAACTACGTCTGAGACGGCGTCTAAAACACATTTTAACTCAGTTGGAAGTCGAAATACGAGTTTCTTTGCGGCATGAACTTCCATAACTTGTTTTTGCTCTAACTTAAAAAAAAATCACAATTTCACAGGACTGTAGATTTAAGTTTATAGCTTTTATTTCAACTAGATACTTTTAAGCGGAATAAACATAAAGAGTCCTCACAGACAGACAGTTGGTTTCGTTTGTCTTTTTGAGGTAAAAAACCCTATAAATTATATTCAATTATTACTTAACGGCCAGTCTTTTGCAGTGTAATTCGCCATTTTAAGAAATATCAAGGAGGGAACTCGAGCACAAAACTACTCCTCTTTTTGTATACACGAATGCCTCGATGAGATAGCTGAAAAAAGAAACTAGTATTAATTATAAGGTTTATGGATAGACTTCTTTTGGTTTTCCGTATAAGTGTCATAGAAGCATTTGTTGACATTAATAAAAACGTGATTTCGTAACGCACTCCAGATGCATTTTTAATTGGTAAAAACGCTAAACGTTTGTTACATTTCAAGGAATAAGTATTATGACGATTAGGTTGTTGGTGCACTATTATATCATCTATTAGATTGTTTTACAATGATTAAGAGATTCAAGGACCTTTTTCTTCTGGCGATATTAGTCCACTGCTGGACATAGCCCTCCCCTAATGAGCGCCATAGCGCAAGGTTGTGCCATCATTGGGGGGTAATAACCATAATCCCCACGCTGGGGATGCGGGTTGGGGATAGCAGCTTGGTGGAATTGTATTGCAGGGGGCGCTGCTGCTCACCCCCCGGCTTAATTCTCTTAGTCGCTTCTACGACACCCGCGGGAAGAATTTGGGTTAAAGGATACTTTACAATAAATAATAATAAAAAAGACAACGGGAATAACTTACTAGTGGTATTTTTTTGGAGTGTGCTTGTACAGTTCCCACAATCGTCCAAAATTTGCCCTTGGGATAATGTAAGTAGACTGAAATATATAAAAAGTAAATGAATCAACAATATTTAAAATTTATTTATATAATAAACGTTTTTACATCTATGTGTACTTAATTTAGAGATATTTTTTGGAAGCAAAGTTGCTCATTTTGATGCCCCCCTTTGATAAAAATATAAAAAGGAGGGGCTACGGGGACCTGTTTTCTGAAGTAAATTTTTTTTGTAAGTGTTTAACCATATAAAACTTTAATCGCCTGTAAAATCTAAAATATATAATTTAAAGATTTTTTAGAGGACTAAGTTGTTTATTTTGATGCCCCCTTTGATAAAAATATAAAAAGAGGGGCTACGGGGACCTGTTTTTTGAAGTCAATTTTTTTTCTAAGTGTTTAGCCATATAAAACTTAATTGCCTGTAAAATCTGAAATATTTAATTTAGAGATATTTTTTCGGAAGCAAAGTTGCTCATTTTGATGCCCCCCTTTGATAAAAAATATAAAAACGGGGGTACGGGGACCGGGGTACGGGGTATTTTTTTTTTGCGAAATTTTTCTTAAGTCTTTTCCCTTGCACACTCTTTGCTACACCTTGACCCTCCAAGACAACAAATCTATCCCCGAGAAGCTGCTGGAACTTCTCGGTGCCCGCCATGATTTGGATCAGGTTAGGTCGGAGCGTGGACTTCATCAGACGGTTTCACTCAAGCTTCAAGTTGTTATCAGAGAGCCCTGGAGAAGTCAGTGATCGGATCCAGTATTGAACCTGTTTATCACTGAGACATCTCTGAACATATGCTTCTCAGATCTCATTTTTAGTCACAGTGTCGGGGCTTTGCAGTGTACTTTGACTTCCTTTGAGGCTGTTTCTTGAAGAAAAATAGTTCCTCTTTCTCAAGGAAGTTAACAAGCATTTGCCCCTTGTGATTCCTGACTCCATAACCATGCGGGCCTATTAGGGACTTATTGCCACTCTGGGTTCCCACCGTGCCATTAAAGTCCCCCATAGCAACGTTGAAATGAGCCTTCGTGGTGTTATGTAAGGCTTTGGATATTTATGTCTTCGTATATATTCTCCACTTCATCATCCGAGTGTGTCGAGGTCGGTGTGTAAGCCTGAATGACCTTCATGCTGTAAAGCTTAGACAGCTGAACAATCAGGTATGCTACTCTGGTCGACACACTGGAGATTTCTTCAACTTTATTAGAGAGAGAAGAGGAAACCCACCCTGGGATAGTTTATCACCCTCGCAAAAGTAGAGAAGATGGCCCGAGTCTAGGGTTACGGTACCCCCCTCTCTACGAACTTTACAAAGCCCCAGAACATGCCATTTAATCTTCTCTAGCTCCACTTCCAACTTCCAGCTAGATGATGGCCAAGCCTCAGAGTGCGTCCATTGAACGTTGCCAGGGTCAGTTGCCCGGTGATTCTTAGCACCCCCTGCCCCGCCGTTACCATGGCCGATGCCATGGCCAGGAATAGCGGGGCGGCCGGGAACTGGGGGCCATTTATTTGGTTGTACCATCATTGGGGGGTAATGCCCATAATTCCTGGGCATGCGGGCTGGGGATCGCAGATTGGTGTAATTGTACTGCAGGGGGCGCTGCTGCTCACCCCCCGGTTTGTGTCCCTTAGTCGCCTTTCACGACACCCGCGGGAAGAATTTTATATAGAATCAACCCTTGTATGTCCCCACTGCTTGGGCACGGGTCGCTTCCTGCATCGCAGGAAGGTTAGGCCATACTTAGAGGATTAGGGAAGAATTTGGGTTGGTGCTATTCTTTAGGCCGACACCACACAGCAAATATAATAATAGCATTTCTTAGTGTCTCGCAAATCATTCGTGGCCTAGTCAAACCGAGTGATTGGCTAGAGACCAATCACTAGAGTTAATCAACAACAGGCACAGTCAAGTGCTGGATGTTTGACCGTCTCGTGACTACCGCTAGCGACAATTTTTCTGAGCGCTTCTGTGGCACGTAAAGCCGTTGGTGCCGGCTGTCATGTAATGACAGTAGTTAAGCCATGTCGGAGGCCTTATGGGCGGCTTGATGATTTCTGACAGTAAGACCCGCCACTGCCTTACACTCCTTCACCAACCCGGAGGCCCCCGTGGTGGAGTATAGCCTAACCTTCCTGCGACGCAAGAAGAGACCCGTGCCCCAGCAGTGGGAACACACAATCGTTGATATCGACAATGTCTCGCGATGCTAATTTACTGTTATATATTTATAGGGAAGAAAGGGTGATCGTGATTTTCCACTATAAAATAAAATTCCCGCGAAGCAGATCGTATGCCTGGGGGCAGCCGGTCCAACTGTTGTTAGTCGAACGTTATATTTATCGTATGTCAAGTAAAACACTTTGATTGCACGATGTAGCAATGTTGGAATTTGTAGTGCGCGCGCAGAGTTGTCATGTGCTCGCCACATAACTATTAATCAGGGTTAGACCCGTTCAATGTAGTATAGTTTTATTTCTACTTATGTTTGCATAGATACGTGCAAATACTCATAGAAAATAAGCTAGACCGTTTTTTTTTAACTTACTGGTTTGGCTGTGCAATTGCTCATGTCCATATTGGAGCCTGCTTTCCTAAATAACCGGACGGAGACACTATCCTTACAGGTGAAGTTAAAACTGTAATCTAGATGCTTTGTGGAATTCGGTGTAACTAGCCTGTATGTTAAGAGTCTGAACTGAAAACAAAAATATTAACATTACTCTAATTCCCGCTAACAACAACGTTGCCCGGCAGCATTTTTCATAAATAAGAATCTTCTTCTTCTTCGTCTTAAGCAAATGGCCACCAAATGTGGTTTTATTTTTACTTCACCTTTTCATTCCTAGGTTATTTTACCTACGAATAAAACGTGAATACATCCGTTAAATGTAAAATATATTATTGTGAAAGTTTGTGACTTAGTTTGGATGTTTGTTGCTCAATCTAACAACTGAGGGCCAGTTTCTGAATTGAGAATTTCCCTAAGTAAATACTTAACTGTAGTTCTGTCTTTTCGTATTTACTTGGTGAAATTCTCAATTCAGAAACCGGCCCTTATGGATTTAAATGAAACTTGACGTATAAGCAAAGGTATTTGAGACATAGGATACTTGATATCCCATAGGATATTTTCTAACGCGGGCGCAGCCGCGGGTTAAAGCTAGTATTTAGATATACCGACTTTATCAAATGACTTTAATTGCGATTATAGCATCAAGTTTTACACCACAAAAAAAAGTTCTGTATACATAATAAAAATCCATTTTTTGTTCTATTTGTCAACATTTGTGTCATTGTCCAATGTAATTTAGGGCCGGTTTCTGAATTGAGAATTTCGCAAAGTAAGCATTTAACTGTAGTGCTGTCTCTTCGAATTTCTCACAAAAGAGCGAGACAGAACGTTACTTAAGTATTTATTAGGCGAAAACCCGTCCTTCCGAGTGCGCTTTGACTTTCCGGACTGCAGAAAGCGAAATTTGCCCAAGACTTACAAAACTCCAGTTTTGTAAGTTTTGGGCAAATTTCGCTTTTACAAGCCTTACCGAGAGCGGTGGCGTTGGCTTGTTAACACTGACTGCTATACGAACATATCTTTTTCCACGTATTTTGTAATAACTCCAGGTGTGACTTAATAAGTTATCCATATCGTAATCTTCTTCTGGCAAGCTGCAGTTGCCGAATTCAGCTATTTTCTGGTATCTAAACTGAAATCAAACATCAGGTAGGTAGTCACCTCATATCTCATCACACTGTTACATCACATAACACTTATATTATAAAGGCGAAAGTTTGTGAATGTGTGTGTTAAGTTTGTGAATGGGTATGCTTCTTCGAAGCGCTCGTGGCCTAGCCGAATCGAGTGATTGGAAACAATCACTTGAGTTAAGCAACAACAGGCGCGGTCAGGTGCAGGATGGGTGACCGTCCCGTGACTACCGCTAGTGGCATTTTTTCCGAGCGCTTCCGTGCTTCGCAAGGCACGCTAAGCCGTTGGTGCCGGCTGCCATATAATGGCAGTCATTAAGCCATGTCAGAGGCCTTATGGGCGGCTTGATAACTTCTGACAGTAAGGCCCGCCACTGTCTTACAATCTTCCGCCAACCCGGACTTGGCCCCCGTGGTAGAGTATGGCCTAACCTTCCTGCCATGCAGGAAGAGACCCATGCCCCAGCAGTGGGGACATCCAAGGGTTGATATCGAGTTACTTCTTCATGACTAAACGGCTAGAGTGATTCACTCGTAGTCCCGTCTGCCCGAGTGACCTTAAACGGTCACGAAGGTTTAGCAACACAGGGCGCGTTCAGTGCATGGATGGGTAAACCGTCTATGAATAACGCTAGTGGCATTTTTCCGAGCGATTCCGCCACTAGTCTTGCAAGACTTCAACAATCCACTTGGCCCACGTGGCCTATACCTTTCTCAGGGAAGAGACCCGTGCCCCTCGCTGGGGACAATAGGCTTGTAACATCCCACCCCGCGTAAAAAAGGACTTTAACCCACTTAAGAAGAAAATACGTGCAATAATAAATAACCTACTAGGAGCTATGATGCAAAACACTCTAATGGCCAACTGTGATCGTCTAGTCTAATGAGAACCCTTCGTTGTGAACGTATTAGTAACCTAAGCTCTTTAGGATATGAGATTGAGTAACGAGAGTGTGTTAGAGATCCGTTCAAATACAAAAGCAGAATTTAAAGGAATGAACCGAAACCAAAGTTTAGCTCAAAGCAAATAAATATAAATGAAAACAGCAATCAAGCGAATGAAATAAGCGAAAGCAAGATATGATTTAGAATAAATTAAATAGATAATAGGTTAAGCTGAAATTAAGTTGAAAGAAATAAAACTAGGATGAAATATGTAACTCTTAAAAAACTACTTCTAAATAAATAAAATATAAAAGTACCAAATAAACCAAATGTCATACAGCAAACACGTGAGTGTTATAGTATAACGTCCCCTACCAAAAAGGCCGGTTAAGACAGACATTATTAGCCAACTAGGTAGATAAGAATGGATTAATATGAAATGAGTACAATACTCGGTTATCTACTAGTCGATAGAGCTAATTATATCTACTCTGGATGGGGTATGGCCACCACTACGTTATACTGTTAATATATACTTATAAATAATAAACTATGACAGACTAGAAATAAGAATAGGTACAGTGATTCATTATCCCGAGTCTATTCCTCAAGTAGACATACATAATTACGCGAGAATTGGCAAAGCGACGTTCAGCAGTACAATGCATTGGCAGTCGACGAAAGTGAGAGAGATAGGTAGGTAACCAAATGCACAAAGTACGTTGGAAAAGACTTCACCGAAGCTTACCAACACTGAAACAATCTGGCCAAACTCACGCAACCATGAAATGCCACTATAGGAAAAATCAATCAACTAAAGAAAATACTAACGATAAAATCTGTACATATTCCCAAAATAAATATAATAACCTAACTACGTATATGCCTTAAGTATCACACACAATTATCGCAGGAATTGGCAAAGAGACGTCCAGCAGTACAATGCATTGGCAGAAGAGTAAGAGAGAGGTAGGTAACCAAATGCACTAAGTACGTTGGGAAAGACTTCATCGAAGCCTACCAACACTGAAACAATCTGGCCAAACCAACGCAACGATACTAAAGCACAATTCATCAGAAGGAAATAAATATAATAAACGCACAATAAGCATAATTAGGTATAAAAGTCTTAAGACCCAGGTCATTACACACAATTAACGTAAGAAACGGCAAAGGGATGTTCAGTAGTACAATGCATTGGCAGAAGAGTGTGAGTGAGGTAGGTAGACCAATGCACAAAGTACTTTGGAACAACTTCATCGAAGCTGACCAATCTGAAACATCTCAGCCGAACCCACGCAACCATGAAATAATGCCAAGAATTAAGCCAATATACCTACTACAAAAATAAGCCTTACTATTAAAAAGCCTATAGTGACTTCTAACTACTCACTAACGTCCCATAACGTCCTTTCATTGCCTATCATAATCCGTAATTTGATAACCCTATATATTGGACACCCTATATCGCGACTATATTTGGACTATGCGTTCCTTTATAGTATAATTATAATCTACTAACAAACGTAACATAATATAAACCGTAATTTACCACCCTATATACTGGACACCCTATATTGCGTATATGCCGCCTATGTGTTCCCATTCAAAAGTAAGTACCTATATGATCTATTACAAACGTAACATACCTACATAACTTCGGTCAAGAAAAGTACGCACCTACCTACATAAACGCAAAAGTTGAATGACCCGAAGTACACGAGTTAGACAGCTATTATACGAGTATAGGTACCGCATCGCTCTAAACCTATTCCTTAGTTCGATTGAAATGTCACTGTTAGGTTAATACGCACAGAACCTCACACCTAGTGTTATCTAACAATCATTGATATTAAATATTGACAGAAGTTGTAAACAATACGTTTAGTAGGTACCAAATCAGAATTAAAATGCTATAATTTTATAACGGGTTTAGACAGATTAACCTACCTTACCCTAATTGAATCGAGACATTAAACGTAACGCTTTTATCTACCCGATTTAATAGCTTCAATAGGAAACATTGAGGAGACACCAATTCACTTATTTATCAATTTAAAATGATCCTAACAAACGAATAATGACCGCATATGTGGGGAGCTGGGGAAATACTTACTCTCATCATTCAACTCTGGATACCCTGGAAGAAAAAGGGGAGCCTACCTAACATTCCCAGCCCAGTAAGCTAATGAATTTAACCACCAAACAAATTGTTTCAGAAAAGCAAACCCCATTTATATTTAATCGTGTGTATGTGTGAGTGCCTATGGTGTTTCCGTAGTCACAGCTATTACCTATCGCTATCCTCCCTAACTCCGGAAAACCTAACTGTTTCAAGTCATTAAATTCTTTTTAATGCACTAACTCGTGCTAAGGACTGACTTGACGCAGTTACCTTTCAGACTTTCTGGCCGGCCAGAGTGTGTAGCCTAGGGTGTGTATGCGTAAGTGGTTTATGGGATCGGTACCACTTACAGGGTAAGAATATACGGAATATAATACATAGATATGTTATGGGTGCAAAGTGCCAGAGGGCTGGAATCGTCTGTCACGCAGGGAAATAGCAGGGGGAAAATTGCTATACCACAAATGCTAGTGGAAGGAGATCTAACACCACATTCACAAGAAGCATTTTAACCCAATTTTCAAGCTAGATAATTAATATGAAATTATCTCAATTAAGTAATTAATTATGACATGTAATTATATAGGAAAATTGTTTTACAAATAAATTAAATTGGGCACACCTCCGGTGAAGGGATTCTTTAAACCTTTCAACCAAAGCAGACTCAGATTCAGCCGTAGCATAGTAAGCAGAGCTAGATATTGGAATTCCTCATTTAGTCTGTCAAATCAACTGTATAAGGCTACCAAGTGAATTCGCTCTAAATTCACACGTTTGTATGCGGAATTAAATATGATGCAAACCTCTGAAAGCTATGGCGCAGACCTGTCATTGATAACCTCGTGTGCCTACATCGAGTCGAGTAGGTATTCGACAAAGGCTAGCCACACGGCCTATCCCTAACATGCCCTTGCCACCGAGAGTTTTGTTTTGCACACATTTATTTCCCCAAAAACGCTGTACTGTGGAGAAAAAGGGTTAGTTCACAATTTATTTCGCGGAAGCTACACTAATCACAAATGCTGAAAACCATATTTTACGCGGAAACCTTCTAGCTAATTGTACGGAATACTCACCAAAACCGTTCCTAACATTTACACTTTTTACTTTCAAATCTAATTCCCTAGCTCCGAAAGTACCTCTAAACCTGAGACTTCACACCAGGGCTGATACACTAGAACACAATGCCCACAGATGATGCTAGGTCACAAATCCAAAGCCACTTTCCTATTACCGAATTTAAATGCAATCGAAACTCCCCAGTTCTAATAAATTCACACTAAATGGCGAATTTTCCTACGAGCGGAATAAGTATGTACTATTGAATTTCCTGGTCCAGAATGCGTCCGCGCCGTTGGCGCCTCGGCCTTTTTATAGCCTCGCGAAACAACCCCGCGCGTCCAAAATGGCTCCGCTCCCAATTCCGTTTTGTCTAACCCATCTTGAAATCTAATGACACCCGATTGGCCAGCTGAAATCCACCTCCATCTCGTTTCAGAACTTTAATGTTTTGATATTTTGTAAATTAATTTCCTGTGTCTTAATGTAATACATTATTTATTTTCTATTTATCTATCTCGATATTTCCTGTTTAATTGATTTGTCTACAATAATTTCTTCTTAACAATTTATTCCAACACACCACTGACCTGCGGCACAATGCTTACGGACAACTAACTAACTTCTGTTAATATAAAGGTTTAGCGTAATGTTTGTGTTAAAACATCCTTTCAATTTAGTACAGATTTACCTAGAAATACTCTACTTAGGCTACAATTGCGAATTGAAACGTTATAATCATTTTAGTAGGCGCCGCGGCAACCAGTGGCGCCCAAACCGGAATCGGCTAATCGGAGAACTACAATCCACCAATACAGCAATTCTCTAAACTCACACACGCAACCCTGTATGAATACGAGAAGAAGCTGCGTTCAACAATATTTAATTATTAGGGATGCCCTAAATGCTACATTTCAAAAGTGATGAATGATTCAATTCCTTTCCCGAACATTGAATAAATAGCTCTTAGCAGTTCGTGACTAAATATATTACGTGTCATGTTTCATTCCAATTTACGAGTAACACCTTTAGCTATCCCTCTAGCGACAATTATAAATAATTACACCATTGGCAAATATTATGGTATTAAGTTACTCTACTTTGAAATTTTGATTTAATATGAAATAAATAACGTGACAAGACTATCGAAAGCATCGAGCCATGAAAGAAAATCAATAAACAATCAAAATAGAAATTCCTACCTTGGACAAATTATGTTAAGAATAATAACTCTTATACAAAACAAACATACATTACAACATTAGTCCCATACTGTCCCAAGCGACGTGCATGGTTGTTTTAAAAAAAGTTGAACGGAATCGAACCCACGTACCGTCCGATCTCCGCACTACACCTACCAAATACGTGCGTCACTCGCCTAACCGTAGGTACGTGTCTCGGCAGACGGCGCCGCCGGTTACTAACGCGGAACGGAATGAGACCATGTGGTACACCTACTCTCACGTTCTTTTATAGACATTAAGTTTATGATTGATTTATCATACGAGATTACGTTTAGGTGATCTAGATATTAAAAGGGATATGAAGGGAATCATTCAAGTTCCTTTTCTTTTGTTTAAATAATTCAACCCCAACACTAGCCTAGATAGTCTAATATCCATTCTCAAAAGAAAGTAGATGTTCTTTAATTGATTAATTATGAGCTTTATTTATTTTGTTTTTGTGAATAGACCATTTTTTTTACAGAGACTTGTAATATTACATCAATATGTTCTAAATTAGTTTCCTTTCACGACAAGACACATTAATAACCTCTGAATGGAGCCGTAAAGAACATTTAGTGATCTCAGTCTCGGCTAGATGGAGCTAGTAGTTATTTTGATCTATTGAGTTTTATTAAATTAATTGTTTAAGTGAATATATTACTTTTACAAAGTCTTGTAGCATTAGTTCTTCTACCCAACCACAGATGGCGCTGTTTGTGTTCTAAATTGCGGTATGGTTTTGTCCGAAGGCCCTACATATATTAAGCAAACACCATTTTTGTAATTAATTAGAAATTGGTTAGTATCTGCGCTTGCGAATCGCTTCCACTACTGGGACGACTAGTGACGTAGATAATATACCTCGCTTCCGCGCTGTGGGACGAGTAGTACTGTAATCCTTAGCTTCATATTGGTTAAATAAATAAATCCCTAAGTACGTGCTGAAACAACATTTCTCTTCTTGTCTGCTGAAACCCTGTCCTACAAACTGGCGCACAACTTGGGCAACGAATACGTAGTAACTAAGTACGGAAGAGTAACATCATACTTGAGGGGGACTGTTGCTGACAAAACACCTACCATGGCGCTCACCGACGATCAATTCCGACAACTTCTGTCAACGTTGGCAAGCAAGAAAGGATCAATCGTATCTTGCCAAGCCCATTTCGAGGGCCAGAAAAGTCCTGAAGCAGTGGAAGGATTTCTCTCGGCTGTTAAGATTTACAAGCAGCTAGAGAATATATCGGATGCTGACGTCATCACAGGAATGCCATTGTTACTGCGAGGCGAGGCTGCTGAGTGGTGGCAAGGCGTAAAAGGCGAAGTCGACAGTTGGATACTCTTCGAGACACGTCTAAGAAATGCATTTGCGCCTAAAAAACCTCCTTATGTCCTTTATCAGGAAATAATGTCAGAGAAACAGGAGACAACGGGCACTGAAAGTTTCTTGAATAGGAAGAGAATGCTGTTTTCCCAGCTGCCAAAACCCAATCATTCTGAGACCCAGCAGCTGGATATGATATACGGATTACTCAACCTAAGAATCCGCGATAAAATAGCCAGAAGCTCTTTTGCCACTTTTGATCAATTAGTTGAGGCTGCGCGCGGAGTTGAGCAAGTCATAGAAGAAAAACAGGGAAGAGTTATTGAGAGCAAACCACGAGCCAGCTCTGGTCGCGTTAGATGTGGTTTCTGTAAGAATCCTGGCCATACGGCAGAAGTGTGCCGGAAAAAGAAATTAGCAGATAGTCAGGACAACTCCCACGCTAAAGTATCTGAGGCAAACACTCAGGCTCCATCTCCATCTCAACCTAAGTTTTCTTGTTACGGATGCGGTGCTCCAGGAGTGGTACGCACCAAGTGCCCGACATGCTCCGGCAAACCTCAAAATCCCATGGTTAAACAGGAAAATATAAGTTTCTGCTCTGTGGATGCTAAAATAAAAGCGAAACCTAGGCCCGTAGTAGTAGTCAAAGTAAACGGCTTCAATGGCATCGCTTATATAGATACTTGTGCCAAAACAAGCGTAGCATCATACGACTTTTACTGCTACCTGCGTGAGAAAGGACACATATTTCTTGAGCAAACTGTTAATGTCACATTGGCAGATGGCGTATCAAAAAATCAGAAGGTATTGACAACTACTGTTAACGTTACCTTGGAACAACGGGTAGTACCGACCGAGTTCATAGTCTTGCCTGAATCGCGTGACAACCGAACTCTCCTGGGCATTGGATTCATTACAGACGCCTGCATGGTATTGGACTTGGCGCAACTGACATGGCATTTCGCTGATAACCCAGAAGAATTGTTTGAGCTAAACAATGAGGATTTCATGATTTTCAACCAAACGCCGTCCGATCCAATGGTAGCGGCCATAAAGAGCATTGATCACGATCCAATGGCTAAGAAAAGAAGGGGATCGTTATATGGCCAGAGTGCTGGTGCTGCTTGTTTTACAAAGGATGACGCCCGGATTCCGTGGGATAGAAAACTGATTCGTATAGCTGAATTGCCAACATCAACAAGAAGTGGAAAGACTTTCGATGGATACTCACCACAAATGGACTTTATGTTTCATGATGCAAAACTGCATATCGAACAAGAGATCGAGTTATCTCCACACACAATGAGCCTGTTTCCTGACGATGTTTCATACACGCCTACAAACACTGACATCGGATTATGCTCAGTAGATATATCAGCAATGACGCAAATCCAGGAAAATGATCTAGATCGTCTGATTAAACAATATGATGATGTTTTTACTGATAATGGTGAGCCATCAAAATTTGTTGAACACCGAATTGATACTTCAGATCATGGCCCTATATCGGTTCCGCCCTACCGGCTATCACAACCCAAAAAAGAAACTCTTAAGAAAGAGATCGATAAGATGTTAAAAGATGGAGTGATCAAACCATCTACGACTGCTTGGGCCGCACCAGTGATCATGGTACCAAAACCAAATGGTGAGATACGAGTTTGCGTTGATTACCGTCGCCTCAACTCTATAACTGTTCCAGATGCATACCCTATCCCAAGGATAGATGATCTTCTTCACGAAGCCAAGCCATCTCCGTTTATGTCATCACTGGATTTGAAGGCTGGCTATTGGCAAATCGAAGTTCGTAAGGAAGACCAAGAAAAGACGGGATTCATAACTCCTTTCGGGATATACGTCTTTACAAGGATGCCGTTTGGCTTGCGAAACGCACCGGCAACCTTTCAACGGATGATTGACAGGATTAAAATAAGCCTAGAGACTGTCAAAATGCTTGCCTACCTAGATGACTTGTTAGTGTTCTCAGAAACTTTTGAAGATCATCTGAAGGATCTGGAAGCCATCTTGATCAAAATGAGAGAGTGCAACCTCACAGTCCATTTGAATAAATGCAGATTTTGCTGCACTACGATTAAGTACCTAGGCCATTATATAACACCGAGCGGATTGAAAGTAGATCCTGAGAAGACGCGTGCTATAGCAAGTCTGCCACCACCAGGTAATGTTCGGCACCTCTTAACTTTTCTACAAACGTGCTCTTGGTATCGCAGATTTATTAAAAACTTTGCCACCGTCGCCGAACCCCTCACAAAACTCACTCGCAAGGACGTCACATGGGTTTGGACACAGGCGCAAGAGAAAGCGTACCAGGAATTGAAAGAGTGCCTCACTTCCGCTCCCATCCTAAAACAAGCAGACGGTAAAAAGCCCTATACTATCAAGACTGATGCAAGCAGCTATGCTCTAGGGGCAGTTCTAGTGCAGGGGGAGAGCACCGACGAGCATCCCGTAGAATACGCAAGTCGTCTCATGACACCAGCTGAAAGAAACTATTCTACGACTGAAAGAGAGGCATTGGCAGTGATATGGGCACTATCCAAGTTCAGAGGATATGTTGAAGGGCTACCTATAACAGTTATCACAGATCACCAGGCATTAAAATGGCTAATGACGCTGAAATCTCCAACTGGTAGACTAGCGAGGTGGGCGCTTCAACTGCAAGCATATGATATCACTATCAAATATATGCCCGGACGCACAAACGTAGTAGCAGACACACTGTCTCGCCCTCCATGCTCAACCGAGACTGAGAGAGATTGTGGTGTATGTGGGGTGAGCATTGATATGCCTCTACGAAATTCGAAAGAAGTACGGATGGAACAATTAAAAGACACCAGTCTTAAAAAAATTGTTGATGCACTAGAAGAGGCACATAATAGTGAAGATGGAATCTATTGGAGCCATAAGGGCTACTTCACAAACAATGGATTATTATATCGTCACGGTGCTGACTCATCATCAGATGATGCACAACTTGTAGTCCCTGAACATGAATGGGCAAACATACTCTACGCTTACCATGATGATCCTTTGGCTGGCCATTATGGAGCAGATAAAACCTTTGATAGAATTTCCATAAGGTATTTTTGGAAAGGCATGCGTCGCTACATTGAAAGTTATGTACGCAATTGCCTCGCTTGCCAGCGTTACAAACCTTCTAATAAGAAACCAGCAGGATTATTGCAGACGACAACTATGAACCAACGCTTTGAAGTAGTTGCTTTTGATCTTTTCGGACCATTACCTGTGTCTGCTGACAAGAAAACCTGGGTTTTTATAGTAGAAGATGTGGCGACTCGTTGGGTTGAGTTATTCGCTTTGGAATCCGCTACTGCTGAAGCTTGTGCCATGACCCTACTTAATGAGGTGTTTTTGAGATATGGTGTTCCAAGAAGAGTTATTAGTGATAATGGGACGCAGTTTGTCAGCTCTGTAATGCAGCAGGTCACATACTGCCTGGGCATAAAACATTCATTCTCCCCTTTATATCACCCAGAGGCCAACCCTGTTGAAAGACGAAACCGAGATTTGAAGACTCAACTAGCTATTTTGGTCGAAGATAACCACACCCATTGGCCTGATAAGTTACCAACCATAAGATTTGCGATGAACTCTGTCAAGTGTTCCAGCACTGATCAGACTCCGGCATACCTCACTTTTGGCCGTGAATTGAGAACACCTGACGATAATTCGCACGATCTACGAGCGATCATACTATCTGAAAACTTTGTGCCCGAGATTACTCCAAAGTTATTACAGTTAGCAGAATGTCTTGCCAGAGCAAAAGAAGTTCAAGATGATAAAGAAGAAAAACGAAAGCAGTATGTCGATAAATCCCGCCGCGTTAGTCCCGAGTACGCTCCTGGAGACCTTGTTCTAGTAACTCTTCATCCGATCAGTAAAGCATCAAAGGGTTACAGTGCCAAGTTCACTCCTCGAAGAGACGGCCCCTACAAGATCCTAGAACGACATGGTCCAGCTTCGTATAAGGTGGCAAGCCTCCAAGCTCCTAAGACTCCTGTCGGAACTTACCATACGTCTCTACTGGAACCATTTAAAAGTGACACAGCCACACATATGCCTGAGCCGATGCAACCACTAAGAGGTCGCGGGCGACCAAGGAAAACAGACAAGGCCCCTGTCACAAGACGAGGCCGTGGCCGCCCGAAGAAAGTCTAGTTTTCTGTCTCCTCGTCGGGACGTCTTCGGAGACAGAGGGGGAGCTTGTAGCATTAGTTCTTCTACCCAACCACAGATGGCGCTGTTTGTGTTCTAAATTGCGGTATGGTTTTGTCCGAAGGCCCTACATATATTAAGCAAACACCATTTTTGTAATTAATTAGAAATTGGTTAGTATCTGCGCTTGCGAATCGCTTCCACTACTGGGACGACTAGTGACGTAGATAATATACCTCGCTTCCGCGCTGTGGGACGAGTAGTACTGTAATCCTTAGCTTCATATTGGTTAAATAAATAAATCCCTAAGTACGTGCTGAAACAACATTTCTCTTCTTGTCTGCTGAAACCCTGTCCTACAGTCTCTAATATTACATCGGTGCGTTATACATTAGTTTTCTTTCATGAAAAGACTTATTAAAAGCTTTTTAAAGAATTTGAAAGTAGGATTAAAGAAAGTTTAGTGAACCCATTCTCACCTAGATGGAGTTAGTAGTTATTTGATTGATTATAAGTTTTAGTAATTTTTATTGTTTAAGTGAATATAATACTTTTACCAAGTCTCTGATGTTACATCGGTGTGTTATAAATTAGTTTCCCTTCATAACAATATGTATTATCGACATACTACAGAGTTTAAACGTAGCAATAATTATCGTTTAGTGATTCTATTCTCTCCTAGGTAGGAGCTAAATTAAATGTTTCAGAGATTATTCTTATTTATATCTTTAGTGTATGGTTTTCTGTCTTCAAATCACTAACATAAAATCGCTGTGAATAACTCAGTATACTTTGATAACCATAACATTACCTCAACACGGAATTTTACCTACTTAACTACTAGGTAAATAAATGCTTTTAAAATCTACAAGCGCGTGCAAAAACAAGAAAGATATTGAAATTTGTTCTTATAATCTACTATTTCAATAGTGATAGCAATTAACATTTGATTTGAAAGCAGTTGAAGGGAATCTACTTCCCAGCCGCCGACAGCGCCATCTATAAAATCTATAAAATGCCGTGTCACAAGTGATAGGTAGCGGACGAGTTTTTTCCAATCGATAGTCTATTAGTTGTGCGTTCGTCCACTGCAGATGTCGTTGTAACTTATTATTTTATTCCACTATTTATTCAGTCATCCCTAAATTCTTGTTGCACAATTTAATCTAGGTATAACAAACCCTGTTAGAAAACAAAATAATGTCTAGCTGTATTTCAGTCTTCGAATAGACTACTACATAAAGAATCCTATTGCATAATTTTGTTTTGATTAAATGCAAATTGGCCCAGCGGCGACAGACGCCGATCTCCACCGGAAGGCCGCGGGTTCGAACCCAGCCTCACACAACACTCGAAATGTTTTTCTTTTTTTTTATGACTAACTGTCGATTAGTACACAAACAACCCTCAACAAAATCCCCAGAAAGCGTCCCCGCTTTGAATCCCATTTGTCGCATTTATTAGATTTATTGTGATGCCTAACTTGAATGATAAGGACCTTCTAACGACTAAAGTGCCTACCTACCTAATCAATGCCGTTAAATAGTGTTTGCGCGATTTTACTACGTAACCTATCTCGAACCAAACTCGCACAGAACACAATTCAAATTTATATTAACGATCGTGAGCACTTGTATGGACCTTGGTCCGTTACAGGCTGATGATGATGATGAAGATGATTCTTTCTATTACACTTAATAGTTTATCAGTAGGTAATGGTTTCTTACCTCTTGTTAATCCAAAAATAAATGTATTAAAAACCATACAATTTACTCAAGTAAAGTTAAGTTAGCAGATTTAACATACTTTTCAAGTACGTTCAATCAGCTAGTTTTATCCATTTACTGAAGCATTCGCAGCAACGTTTACTAAAGCGTAATTTTTAACAATATTTAGTAAAAAATATTTTAAAGCAATATCAATTTTGTCATTTGGGTTAAGCAACACCAGAACTGATGCGGTCAGCCAGATGTCGGATGGATGACCTTCCCGTGACTACCGCTAGTGGTATTTTTTTGAGCGCTTCCATGCTTCGCAAGGAACGCTAAACCGTTCATACCGGCTGTCATATAATAGTAGTCGTCAAGCCATGTCAGAGGCCTTATAGACGGCTTGTTAACTTCTGACATTAAGACACGCGACTGCCTTCCAATCGTCCACCAACCCATACTTGGCCCCCGTGGTGGAGTATGGCCTAACCTTCCTGCGGTGAGGGAAGAGGCCCGTACCCCAGCAGTGGGGACCTACGAAGGGTTGATATTTGTTTATCGTCATCAAAATCCGTTGTTTCTATTGACTCGATTTAATTACTATTAAACTATTACCGTTGAGTCATTGTTTATTATAAATTGATATTCCTTTAAAATATTTAATTAATATTTAATAAATTTCCCCAACGCGCATGCCCAGCGTGGGGATTATGGTCATTACACCCTATGATAGCACAACGTAGCGCTCTTTAGGGGCGGGCTATGTCCAGCAGTGGACTAGTATAGCCTGACGACGACAACGACGACGATGACATTTGTGACGTTAAAATAAGTGAAGTATTTTCTAAGGTTAACACGAGCAGTAGACATAATTAAAACTGTTTTTAAAACTAAATGACTGAGTCATCCGGGACCACGGCACCTGAAAAAGTGCCGAAACGTTGGGAAATTGTAAAAATGTAATAAACGAGCATAAATCCGTATAAAAACAGTTTTAGTTAAAATAAGTTTTCTTTTAAATTTATTTTTCATTAAATTCAAAGTAGGTATATGTTTTCGATATCGGTATCGACACTTGTATGTTCCCAGTGCTGGGGCACGGGTCTATTCTTGCATCGCAGGAATATTAGGCCATACTCCACCACGAGGGCCAAGTCCGGGTTGATGGAGGATTGTAAGACAGTGACGGGTCTTACTGTCAGAAGTATATCGTTTGATGCACGTAAAATGTTTCGACATAATGATATCTTGTATTGTTACACTTACCTCCAGGGCATAATGTACACCAAACCAAGTAAGTACAAATAAATAAACAAATATAAATCTCTGCACAAACATGATGTAACGAAATAAAAATACCGTGTACAATGTCACTAAGCAAAGGACTACTTAGATTTTATATATTATCATTAAATGTACCTGAACACTAATTTTGGAATTAAAAGTACATTACCTGAGGTAAGGCATTAAAAATATCATCATTTTAAATATAATAGGGAACCTGCATCAAACTTTGATTAAAGTGGCATTGTATTTATTTGACTGCACTGGAGCCCAAAAGGAAAGCAATATCTGTGGTTCCTATTTCTGTACCTATAGATATGGATGTAGGTAGGTATAGGTGTATGTAATTATCTCTGATTCTATGTTGCTTAACAACTCCTCAACCAATAGTAAGATTTTGACAAGTAAAATCTCAACCAACTCGTCATGTTTGCGCATGTGTCATAGGCTTCATTTAGCAGCACCAACATAAATATAAAAAGGCAAAACAAAAACTGGAACGAAAATAACTAAGAAATCATTACAACTACTAAACATATTAGCTACTAAGCATGCGCGACCCGAATTAAACAATGTAACTCATTACGAGGAAGACAACCTAGGAAAATAAAAAAACAATTCAACTATATTTTTTCAGGTCAAAACATGTCGTAATTCGAAAAATGAAGTTATGTTTATAATGAAAAAGTTTTAGATTTGGTTTTTTCTTGAAAACTATATATTAGGAGATAACTCAAATATTATTAAACGCTTCGATTACAAGGCATTCCTTTAAGTTGTGATGATTTAGTAAGAGCCTAGTTTGTACAGCGCGTTTGCGTGTGCGCGTTAACTAGAATGTTTTTTGTTAGGTTATAAAGGTATGAAAGAAAAAATGTGAAGCGGAGTTATTTCGCTTTTAAAATAGCCTATCCAATGATATTGTTTTTTTTTGTGCAAGTTTCCTATCATACCTACATACAAAATTTCAGAAATTACGAACTCAGCTTTATATGTTTTCAATCAAGTAATGTGACCGATTGAAATGTTTTTATTGCACAAAAATATTTGCAAGTAATTGAGAGAGGTCAAGCTGTAACTTACTTTTACTCAACCGATTTCGATGACAGGCTATGTGAACAGTAAAGTACAGTAATTATTACTATATATTCAAGTAGGAACTGCTAAAAAGATCTTGCTACCCTCCTACTCACTACGCTACGCACTACTCGTAGTAAAAAACTGTATGACGACAAGGTAAATCCTCGTTTTTGTTGTGACCAAGTACATTAGAGCTCTTTATCAGACAATATTCTTAGTTTTAGTAGATATTCGTTAATTGGACTAGCGGTTCCAACCTATACAGAGCCAGAAAATTGTGTAAATCACATAGTTTGTTTTTCTGATATTTTAGTCGAAATAGTAATAAATCATCTTTGCATTACATTGATACTATGTCTGGTGTAAATGTTACATGTGTGGGTTCATCAATATCCATACATCGGTTGCGAACAAACAAAATACCAGACAAGTGCGAGTTGGACTTGCGACCAAAGAATTCCATACCATTATCTTTACAACATTTGAATATACCAAGCGTCTACCTGTTGCCGTTCATAACGACGTGCAAATCACGGCAAAAATCCCAGTTTTGTATAGGATTCCCACTGAAATATTTATTTAATTGTATTTTTAGTATTTGTATGCAATCAGGCGTTACTTTGCAAAAATCCATAAAAGCATTAAAATGTAAAAATTACTTAGGTATATTCCGCTAAAAATGGCGGTATTTAGCAGTCATTTTCACATTGTAATGTTTTTAGTATTTGTTTTAGAGCAAGATCAGAATTATTTAATGATTAATTGCCACAAAAAATATGCTGACATAGCAATAACAGAGATACATTAAGGTGAACATTTCAACTAGCTAGCTACAGACAGACCGATGGACAGTGCAGTCTTAGTAATAGGTAGTGTCTCTTATAATTGGGTGCAAAACTTATGTGTATCATTGAAACGACCGTCACGGTTTGAGACTGGTTTATTACCGGCGCCCTCGACATGCCGACACCACACTTCTCCCACTTTAAGGCCAGGTTTAGTACGCTCGGACCGAGTACGCCATCCGAGTAAACTAATGCTCCTGATTGGACGGTTTTTCGTGACAACACCAAAATAGCCAATCAGAAGCATTAGTTTACTCGGATGGCGCACTCGGACCGTGCGCACTAAGGCTGACATTCAGAGATGAAAACTGAAGCTAAGTCCGGTCTCAGAAATGTCAAAATGTACGTGATTTGGACATTTGTAAGACCAGTCTTTGCTCAGTTTTCGTCTCTGAATGTCAGCCTAAGACCGTGAAAACGCGGCTTAAACCAAATTGCTGCGGGCACTGCGGTCTGACCTGACTCTGATGCTGAAGACGCCAAATCACTCGACAAGGTTCTTGGGCAAACCATTTTTGGTGTAATCTTCTTAAATATACGCGAGTCTGGCAGCGGCTGGCTATCGTCACTACTAAGACCTGGCTATGGATTAGATTATTGGAATTGGATTTGGACTTTGGAATTTAACTATAACTTTTATTAACGGCCAGTCTTTCCCAGTGTAATTTGCCATTTTAAGAAAGATCAAGGAGGGAAGGGCATGGGTAGAATTTTTAACCTCCAAATAGGTTTTTAAAATTGACCTTAGCACGCCAAAAATGGACAAGCTAGTCCATTGAAATGATTAGACAGTTTTCGGATTACAAACTGTTTTTAATATAGGTAATTTTTACATGGATTTTCGAATTAGAATGGTGTCCCGACACAACCGTTCGCGCTTTAATTGTTGCGGTAGGTGGGGCGACATCGTGCACATTTGCCTTTGCTTCATCTCTGCTTCGCCCGCAGGAAAGTGTAGCGTTCACACGCTTCTCGCGTGAACATCTTCCCGGGCCTTGAAAACATCAGTTTTCAATTGGTAGGATACACATCTTGTTGACTGCCCGTTTTATTGTGCCTCTGATGGTGACTACGTCTGCGACTCTGTTGACTCCATCTGGACCAGGATACAGCTTCGAGATACGTTCCAGGCGCCATCGAAGTGGGGGAAGATTGTCCTCCTTCAGAATCACGAGGTCATTGATTGCAAGCTCCAACTGCCTTGTTTTCCACTTAGTGCGCTGCTGCAGCTCCGCCAAAAACTCTTTGCGCCATCTGTCCCAGAACTGCTGCCGGATTTGTTCTATTCGTTGATATCTGTTGGGTCGGACACAGTTGACAGGCAAGGATGGCACCGACATTAAAGGCCACCCAATAAGAAAATGCCCTGGGGTTAAAGGGGAAAGGTCGGTTGGATCGGGCGAGCGAGGAGCAAGGGGACGTGAATTGAGTATAGCCTCTATTTGTGTGAACAAAGTTGTCACTTCCTCGAACGTCAATGAAGCGTTGCCAGCTACACGTTTTAAATGATGTTTGGCTGATTTTACGCCAGCCTCCCATATTCCTCCAAAATGAGGTGAGTAGGCGGGAATAAACATGAATTTTATGCCTTCGTTAGTAGCGTAATCAGAAACCGACTGACGGCTGGCTTGCAATATTCTACCCAATTCAGTACTCGCACCCACAAAATTCGTGCCGCTATCACAATAGATTTCAAAGGGCTTGCCTCGTCGCGAAACGAATCTGCGTAAGGATAAAAGAAAAGCTTCAGTTGAGAGGTCGCTTCAAGATGAATCGCCCTTGTTACTTGATATATAGAATGGTCCAGCGAAATCGACCCCACACGTATAGAAAGCAAAACTTGCATTTGTTCTGACAGCAGGTAAGTCACCCATTATTGGCTGCATGGTTTTTCCACGTAGGCGAGTACACGTCACACAACGTTTAGTGGTGCTCGAGATGTCTACCACCTATTGGCCAAAATTGCTGGCGCACGGAAGACAGCAGCAGCTGGGGACCAGTATGATATAATCGTAAGTGTTCACTTGTCATTATTAATTTGGCTAAGTAGTGTTTGGCGTCTAGCAGAATGGGGTGTTTTTTATCATAATGAAAACTGGAAACGGCCTCCCTCTCTGATAATGCCATTTGAATCAATAAAAGGGCTGAGTGATAGAAGTTTAGATTTGTGATGAAGTCGATCACCAGTTTGCAAATTTTATTTCTTTAGAAAATGATTTTGATTGACAGCACTTGACTAATACGATCAAAGATTGTACTTTTTGTGCCCGCTTCGCGGAGCTCGGCCTCCGGCCTCGCAAGTTTGTCCTTTTTTTGCTTTTGCGCTGGTACTTGTGCGCCGTATCCTGAATGGTCTCGGCCTTCAACCTCGGCCTAAACGGAGCTCGGCCTTCGGCCTCGCCGCGGCAGAACTTTTTGGGCCCGCTTCGCGGAGCTCGGCCTCCGGCCTCACAAATTTGTCCCATTTCTCTGTTGAAAAGTCAATTTTAGTACTGAAATCTCCATACAAAAATTTGTCATTTTCAATCATCAATATCTCGGCCGCCATCTTGAAATTCCAAGATGTCGGATTTTTCTCATATACCTGGGTTTTTTGGGAACGCGATGCCGCTTAGGGCATATCTCCAGCATATGCCCAGTGGGCTGCCGACTTTTTTGCGCAAAGGTCGATTTTTCGGTCGGTTATATCTGCGCCGCCATTTTGAATTTCGAACAACCAAAATTATTTTTTTTCAATCGGATCACTATAAAACCATTCCATCAAAATTTTATCCAAATCGGTCGGTAAACGACAGAGTTAGCACCCTCGCGTAGTGGAACAAGTTCGAAATTCAAAAATCGGCTTCATAGTATGGCTGTAATTCATACATTTCCTACAACTTTTTCGTCCAAATCTTACCGTTTCCGAGAAAACGTATGGATGAATAGATCAGTGTGTATACCGGATTGTAGCTTTATATATAATTATAATTATTATAATAACATCTTTTGCTTTGCAGCTATCAAGTAGAGGCGCATGTGAAAACTCCAAAAGGAGTGATACTGTGCATTATTTACACAATGGACTTGAGGCAAAACCCTAAATCTAATTAAACTATACTTGATTGGTGATCTAAAAAGAGTTTTTTTTTCTTTTACGGTAGTCTGCGAAAGAAAAAGACAGTAGAATCAATGTACCTACATGAAACGACTTGACGTGTTACTTTTCCTCCTTTATATTCTTTTTAATGCTCTAACCCGTGCTAAGGACAATTTAAAAAAACCTATTTAGAGGCTTGGGTAACTAAAGAGCCAGATATGAGTGGACACACAACTCCCTTGCCGTCAAGTGTGTCCCATTCATATCCCGGAGATGTCAACTATATCTGGCTCCCTCACACATACTCTCAACTCAGTACGGTAGTCATCTCCTGCTACTTTATCCAGCTCACACACAATGCGCGAGAGCGAGATCAACATCGTCTTACATCGGTTACATTCAGCCGCATTTCTCGTCGTAACCAACGAGCGATGAGAGAAAGTTCACCAAAAAAAACGTGTGACCTGGATAAAGTAGGGAATAGGTAGACTAGACTGACTCACCACTTGAGTCTCTTATTTCCACATGCACTTAGTTGATTGGACGTCGTATGAGCTAGGACACAAGTGGTGAGTGAGATATGATAGAGATATAATGTGTCTCGGTGAGCAAAGATATGAGATATAACAACTCCCTCTAAGGAGACACTTTGCCCAAGTCTACTAAAAAGGTTGCTGCCTGTACGTGGTATTGAGTATTGTAAAGAGGTTCGAAATTTCACGGATGCCGGTTAGTCGCCCATTAGCTTAGCTGGGAGCGTAGTGGTTATATACTCTTTGGCTGGGAGAGCGCTGGCACGGTTAGCCAGAGGTCGCGGGTTCAAGTCCCGGCATGGGGGGATTTTTCAGCTTCCAAATAGGGTTTTTAAAATTTTCTTCCGTTGTTTTTATTCACAAAAAGTAGTGAAACATCCACGATGTCCACGACAGTAATGTAAACCTCAAGTTAAAGCCTTGGCGCATAAATTACTAGCCTACTACATTAGTATTAGACCATTAAATTTAGTCAGAACCTGCGTCAAACCTTTACAGTTTCTAAACAGACTCAAATTCACCAATTCAACTCATGACGAAGTAGTAGATTGGACCCGTCTGCTTATTAGTTAATTTTCAGCAGTCGAATTATTGGTAATCTATTTCTGAGTTTTAGTTTTGTCTTGTCTGATAGGCTACCGTCAGTGGCATTTCTTCCGAGTTCTTCTACGCTTCGCAAGGGACGTTAAAGCGTTTGTGCCGGCTGTCATGTAATGGCAGTCGTTAATGGCAGATGCCTTGTGGACGGCTTGATAACCACTGACAGTAAGGCCCACCACTATCTTATAGTACTCCACCGACCCGGACTTAGGCCCCATGGTGAAGTATGGCCTAACCTTTCTGCAATGCAGGAAAAGACCGTGTCCTAGCAATGCATCGCACTAGTAAAAACTATGACGGCAAGGTAGTTTCTCGTTTTTGTTGCGTCCAAATAAAGTGGAGCTCTTTAAAAGATAAAATTCCTTGATTAAGTAGGTTTTCGTTACTTGGACTATCGGTACTGACTAATACAGAGCAAGAAAATGGTAAAGATTGATCAAATTTTTTTCTGATATCTCACTCAAAACAGAATACTAATAAATTACATTTGCATTACATTATCATCTTAAAATTTGATATAATGTCTAGTGTGTGAGGTTCATCAATATATGGATATGATGAAATGTATGGACATTAGTTCTTTCGTCATACGCGAACAAACGAACAAAATACCAGACAAGTGCGAGTTGAACTTGAGAACAAAGAATTCCGTACCATTATCTTTACAACCATTTGAATATACCAAGCGTCTACCGGTTGCCGTTAGTAATGTCGTGCAACCACAACACAATCATATTTTGGTACATGAATCCTATCGGAATATTTAGTTTTGTATTTGTTTTATAGCAAGAATAGAATTATTTTATGATTTATTGCCACAAAAAATATGCGAACATAACAACAACAGAAATACATCATTGGTAAACATTTCAACTACCTAGATATCACGCTTCATGATATACAGACTGATGACAGACAAATGTACAGTGCAGTCCTATAAATAGGATCCCTTAACATTGGGTGCTAAACTGAAATGTATCAATGAAACAACACGGCTTCACGTTTTAAGACTGGTTACATACCGACATACCGATGCCACACTCCTCCCACTCTAATCCAAATTCCTGACAAAAACAAAAAAGTAATAATATTATAAGCAAGCTTTCGCGACTTTAAGTGGATCGTTCGTAGCACCGGCTGCCTGAGTGATCTTAAACGACACAGTTAAGCAACACAGGGCACGCTCAGTGCATGGATAGGTTAACCGTCTAAGGCTAACGCTAATGGCATTCTTTATTCTTCCGAGCAGTTCCGTGCTTTGCAAGGCACGTTAAGCAATCGGTGCCAGCTGCCGTCGATAGATGGCAGTCGTTAAATCGAATCAGAAGCCTTAGGACGGCTTGAAAACTTCTGATAGTAAGTCCAGTCACTAGTCTTGCAAGCCTTCGCCAATTCGGACTTGGCCCCCGTGAAGGAGCATGGCCTATAACTTCCTCAGGGAAGAGACCCGTGCCCCTCGGTGGACACAACGGTGATGATGATTAAGCAAGCTTGTTTTTCTTAACCAACAACTAACCCTTATAAATCGTCGTTATCAACCCTTGTCCCCACTGCTGGGGCACGGGTCTCTTCCTGCATCGCAGGAAGGTTAGGCCATACTCCACCACGGGGGCCAAGTCCGGGTTGGTGGAGGATTGTAAAACAGTGGCGGGCCTTGAAATGAAATGAAATGAAAAGGTTTTATTCAAAGTAGCGCAGATACTGCGGCTTAATGAACGTTACAAGTCAAACTAGGTGTCCATTTCAAAATCTGGATAATTTTGGAGAAAAAATGGACAAAAGAACTCCAAACTTAGTCTTTTGAAATTCCTTAATTAACAGAATTTACACAGATTCTACAAAACTCGTGAATTTTACATGCTTGAATTCCAGACATCATTGTCATCTAAATAATCCTTAATATTATAGTAGCTCTTTTGGCATAAAGTCAGAAGTCCTTCCTGTCAGAAGTTATCAAGCCGCCCATAAGGCCTCATCCTTAATAGCCGTAATCCTTATAAATAATCTTCTTAAATCTACACGAGCGCAGTGGTTGGCATCAGCTGGCCATCGTCGCTACTATTAAGCTTGGCTGGCATTTGGCTACCTGGCTCCTCCTGCGCTTTCAGCCATTTCCTCCACACAGTGCCTTACACAACCCTCGGCTGTGGTACTCGCATAAAGAGACAGGAGATGTAATTTTATCAACAGTTCACATTTTTTTATGTACATACCAGCATAACTATACACCTAAATTAAACACCTTTGGATTGTTAGTTTTGGTTTCTTCATATTTTATTTTTAACAAGTCTAACCCACACCTAAGACTGCGCAAAAATCATTTTAGCGGGTGACTAGCCTGTAAAATAGCCCTTACTCTAAGCGTACAATTTTTGCGGCAAAAACGCCCGTAACTCTTTCTTAATTTAACTTAAAATTTATAGGAAAATTTATTATTTTATTTTGTAGTATAATTATTGTAAATACAGCGTGTTGAAAAAAAAACGAAAAGTGCTGAAACACTTAAAAGTTTAGATTTACTTCGTTATCGCCTTAGGTTTGATTATGTAATGGTAGCTGTAAGTCGATTACATTATATTAAATAAATAAATAAAATTTCTTCACAGCGTCTAAGGACTGTGAGTAGACGGCATTTATTTCAACTCGATACTTTTATGCGGAAATAAAGGGTCTTGACAGACAGACGGACCGACAGACAACGAAGCGATCCTATAAAGGTTCCGTTTTTCCTTTTCCTTTTGAGCGCAACCCTAAAAATAATTATACTTTTTTTTTAATGCCATAACCCGTGCTAAGGACAATTTTAAAAACCTATTTAGAGGCTAAAAATTCCACCCATGCCGGGATTCGAACCCGCGACCTCAGGCTATCCGTGCCAGCGCTCTTTCCAACTGAGCTAATGGGCGACTCACCGGCATCAGTGAAATTTCGAACCTCTTTACAATATTCTCTGTATTACGTACATTTTTAGCCTCTAGATAGGTTCCTAAAAATAATATTCGATTATTACTTTTATTTAACGGCCAGTCTTCCTCAGTGTAATTAGCCATTTTGAGATATATCAAGGAGGGCCCTCGAGCACATAAGTAGTCCTTTTTTTGTACATATGTGTGTCTCGATAAGATAGCTGAAAAAAGAAACGACTTTTAATTATAAGGTCTACGAATAGATTTTTTATTGCTTTTAGTTTAAGTCATTTCACAAAAACATGATTCCTTATTGCACTCTTCAGATGCAGTTTTAATAGTCTGTTTACACAGACTGTAGGGACAATGAATGAAAATGTATTTATTTAACACCAGTAAATTATAAATGGCTAAGTTGGTCTAACTAAAACGTGTATAAATTTAATTATGAATTATTTTCATTAAGTTTATACACGTTTATTATTATGTTGACTGTATTTATTAAGTTGAATGTATTTATTAAATGGTTTTATTTATTTCTTTGTAACAGCCCACACCGCACTCAAGAGCACCAAACGCTTTCGGTACTAACTGAAAATCAGCGCTGAGGGTTCACGCCCCCAGCACTATGCTGAGTCAGCTACTATTTACAGCAGAAGAGACACACCGCGACAAAGTTTGTAAAGTGTCCTTAGTTATTTTTACTGTCCATATTTTGTCTTTAATTTTAATTAATTTGTATGTAACTGGTGTTGCAATAAATCTTCGTTTACTTCTTTCTAAATTATGGTTATAATCTAAGTAGCACTAAGTTAATCATTGATCATTTGGTGAAATTACAGTTAAAATAAGGAGAATAAAATAAATCAATGGTCCCTTCACTAGGCATATTCTGTATCGTAGAGAACGGTGAACAGTTTGTACATAACTATGGGAGCATGGTTTACTTAATGCTTCATAAAAATTAAAATTAACACGGTAATACGAAAATCTCATACTTGTCAGAGATAATAAATGTACTACTATAATAAATATATATATACTCAATCAGATTCAAGGATACTTCACAATGAATAATAAATAAAAAAATTACCATAACCAAATTACTAGAACCAAAAAGAAAAATTCCGAGAATAACTTACTATCGGTACATTTCTGGAGTATGTTTGTACAGTTCCCACCAGGCTCCAAAATTTGCTTTTGGTACAAGTATTGTAGCCTGAAATACATAAAATATAGAGAAATCAATAACACTTTTTCAAGCATTATGGGATGGTTTTTAGAAACATATTTTGGAAAAACTATTTTGAGGCTAAAAATTCCACCCATGCCGGGACTCGAACCCGCGACCTCTGGCTAACCGTCTCAGTGCTCTTCCAACTGAGCTAATGGGCAACTACCGGCATCAGTGAAATTTCGAACCTCTTTACAATACTCTCTGTATTACTAACAGGTTAGGTCTAAATAGGATTTTCAAGTTGTTCTTAGCACGGGATACAGCAATAAAAAGAATATAATTATATAAACATGTTTACTGTACTGCGTTTACTGTGCCATTAGTAACATATTGGAAACAGGGGTGTGATCATTTCAGCATCGTCCACCGACGAGAGCCGAGTAGACCCAACTCAGCAACCAACCCGGTGACGTTCAGTTTTGTTCACTGATTTAGCGCCTTGATTGAGTAACATACACTTTCTGGGCGAACTAGAAAACTCTAGCTCAGCCGAATAGATATGATGAGTAATACAGAAAGGTTAATTAAAGCTGGAACGTTTACAGTACTCACACTAGTGCAATTTCACTATACAGTATGTTTCAAATAAGACTATTTGTCAAGCTGTGTTTTGTGTGTCTACTCCGTTTTTAGTAAGGTTAATAGATAAAAATATGGTTCAAGAACACACTCGTAAAAGTTATGTTTATTTAAGTAGATTAATCAGAATCATTCATTCATTTTTCAACCCCATCAATACTTTCATCGCTCGAAGAGCTAGATGTTTCTCTCACGGTTTTTATTATGATGCATAAAATTGCTAAAAACATTGTAGAGTATTTCACAAGACTGTCTTGTTAATGTTTTTCCGGAACTAATTCTTTCAGAAGACATAATTATATTATTATGTAGAAGTATTCTAACCTATAAATCTAAATATGTAAACAATCATAGACAATAACATTATTTCGGTTGGGTCACTAATGTACGGCCCGATAATGTACAGGCAAGAATGCACGTCCCGATAATTCATGCCCAAAGGGCGTTTATTATTAGGGTGTGTATTTATTGCCCATACGTTACCAGATCGGTAAAGACCAATAACGTACGCTCAATTTTGTACGGCCCAATAGCGTCCATTTGGGTGCCCCGTTCACAAAGGTGTAACGCGTTTTACTCTACATGTATCAGTCGTCCGACGTTTGATAACGTTGTACCAACGTTGATGCGGAGAGTGTTGCCAGAGCTCAGTCTAAGCAAGGTCTCAAATCTAGTATAAAATTACCCGTGGACTGTCTCTTAGAACTACAGTTGGCTTTATCATCATGCTCATCCATGATAATTTGATACAAACAAATTTTATATTTTGAAAGGTTTGTTTTTAAACTAGTCCAATAATTTTATTAAATAATTTTATAAAATATTTTTACAAGAACATCACATAAAAAGTTTCACAGTGACTTAAATTCACTGTAAAACTTGCAAAAAATAAGACAATGCCAAAAACAAGCGCATTTTACAATAAAAAAATTGAAGTCTTAGAAAACCGACCAAACGAATCAAAATGAGATAGTATTATTCGCAGATGACACGTCATTTATTTTTAAAATTAAAAAACACGAGAATGACCTTTAAAATACAAATCTCTCTCGGGTACTAAATTGGTTTACTCTCTCTCTCTCTCGGGTACTAAATTGGTTTACTACCAATAACTTATTGTTAAATTCAAAAAAGACAAAATGTATAAACTTCACTCTACCAAATGTCAAAACGGTTAACAGCAATGTTATGTTAGGGAATGACATATTAGACCTTGTGAATGAAACTATATTTCTAGGTCGCGATTAATGCAAAGCTTCAATGGAGTCCATATATAAAAAAAAATGCAAATCGGCTTACTTCAGCAGCTTATGCAGTAAAAAGAATTAGGGAACCTACCGACGTCACAACTGCTAGGCTTGTTTATTACTTCCATAGTCCTATGGCATACTACTGTGGGGACGGGCTGCAGATATTGAGACCATCTTCGTCTTGCAGAAAAGAGCGATCAGATTCATTTATAAGCTAGGCAGTAGATATTTGTTGAGAGGTTTCTTTAAAGAAACTAGATCCTGACAGTTGCCAGTCAGTATATCTATGTATTGTTTTTGTTGTGTTTAAAATGTCATATCGCTGAAAAAATGGAACTCACTCGTGAAAATATTCGTGCTATGATTTATTACAATTTTCGACGTGGTTTAACGCAACAACAGTGCGTAGATCAATTAACTTCGACTTTTGGTGGTGAAGCTCCATCAAAAACGACTGTGTATCACTGGTTTAGTGAGTTTTATCGCGGGCGCAGTAAGCTCACGGAAGAAGTTAAAGAAGGTTGCCCGAAATCGGTGGTTGTGCCACAAAATATTGAAGCTGTGCGAAAACTAATAATGCAAGACCGCCATGTTACGTATCGCGAAATAAAGGCTATTCTGGGCATATGTATGATGAGCATTCATAGAATATTACATGAACATTTGTCTGTAAAAAAAATTTGTTCTCGTTGGATCCCGCACAACTTAACTCAGGATCAAAAAGATGCTCGCGTCGAATGGTGCAAGAAAACCTTAAAAATATTCAACGGAGGCGACTCAAAATCTGTTTATAATATCTACACAGGTGACGAATCCTGGATCTACGCGTACGATCCCGAAACTAAACAACAATCAACAGTTTGGGTGTTTCAAAATGAGCCGAACCCTACGAAAGTGGCTCGTGCAAAAAGCACTGTAAAGCAAATGGTGGCCTGCTTTTTTGGTATTAATGGCCATGTGGCTACAATACCACTGAAGAATCGCAGAACGGTTAATTCGAAGTGGTACACGACCATTTGTTTGCCGGAAGTATTTGAAGAAATACGCCAAAACAACCAGCGACGCAGAATCATACTTCACCATGACAATGCCAGCTGTCATACATCTCAGGAAACAATTACATTTTTGGATGGTCAACAAATAGAATTGATGGGTCATCCACCGTACAGCCCTGATTTGGCCAATGATTTCTGTTTATTTTCAAATGTAAAGAATAAATTACGTGGTCAACGATTTTCGACCCGTGAAGATGCCGTAGATGCGTTCAAACAGCACGTTTTGGAGATACCTCAATCAGAGTGGAAAAAGTGTTTTACAAATTGGTTTCATCGAATGCAAACGTGCATCGATCATAGTGGAGAATACTTTGAAAAACAATAAAAGCATATTTAGCCATATACATTTGTTTATTTTTTTTAATTCCGCATACATAAGTAGCAGCCCTCGTATGTCCCCACTGCTGGGACACAAGTCTCTTCCTGCATCGCAGGAAGGTTAGGTCATACTCCACCACGGGGGCGAAGTCCGGGTTGGTGGAGGATTGTAAGACAGTGGCGGGCCTTACTGTCAGAAGTTATCAAGCCGCCCATAAGGCCTCTGACATGGCTTAACGACTGCCATTATATGACAGCCAGCACCAACGGCTTAACGTGCCTTGCGAAGCACGGACGCGCTCGGAATAATGCCACTAGCGGTAGTCATGGGACGCTCACCCATCCCGTACCTGACCGCGCCTGTTGATGCCTAACCAAGTGATTGATTCCAATCACTCGGTTCGCCTAGGCCACGAGCGCTTCGAACCAGAGTATTAACTGACATACCATTCGCTAAACTGATGCAATCCTGACATTTCTGCTAACTCGCGATATTCATTCATACTTATTTATTAATCGCGATAAGACCTGCTAGCTGATGATATTAAGAGGCTAAAAATTCCACCCATGCCGGGATTCGAACCCGCGACCTCTGGCTATCCGTGCCAGCGCTGTCGCTGTGTGTCGCTGCCTGTACGTAATACATAGAATATTGTAAAGAGGTTCAAAATTTCACTGATGCCGGTGAGTCGCCCATTAGCTCAGTTGGAAAGAGCGCTGGCACGGATAGCCAGAGGTCGCGGGTTCGAATCCCGGCATGGGTGGATTTTTTAGCCTCTAAATAGGTTATTAAAATTATAACATAATAATTTTTTGGGTCGCATTTCAAAATATCACACAATATCTTTATAAATTGTAGCCTATTTGTTATTCTGATGTATAAACTATATTATTGTTAAGTTTCTATAAAATCCATTCCGTAGATTTTACGTAAAAGAGTAACAAACATCCATCGATACTTACAAATTATCGCGTTTATAATATTAGTAGGATATTAATGTGAATTTCAGTGTCACATTCGTACTGGCAACTACTCATAAAAATAAGCTTGACCGTAATGTTTTTTAACTTACTACTTTATCCGCGCAAGAAGTCATGTCGATTTTTGTCTGTACTCTCCTAAACTGCTTCACGCTTGTAAACACACACTTTCCTAAACGCTTTGTGTTGTACCCGTCAACAACAGTTTTCGGCTGGTCGCTGTCGTCAGGCTATACTACTCCACTGCTGGACACAGCCCTCCCCTAAAGATCGCCACGTTGTGCTATCATAGGGGGTAATGCCCATAATCCCCACGCTGGGCATGCGGGTTCGGTGGAATTGTACTGCAGGGGGCGCTGCTGCCCACCCCCCGGTTTGTGTCCCTTAGTCGCTTTTTAAAACACCCGCGGGAAGAATTGGGTTGGTGCTATTCTCTAGGCCGATACCACACAGCCATCGGCCATTTCGGCTGGTATTTTTATCTTTGTCCATAACTGACCACTGGTCAATAGCTCATTAGTGTAGATCAGTAACTAACCATTCCCCAAACAGATGCAACCCTGAAATTTCTGCTATAGTATTACAGTGATAGTATTTCTTATTGACTCGCGACGCTAATATACAGTTATATATTAATCGCAGTCAGACCCGTTTAATATACAACTATATTTCTACGTAACTGACTATTTCCTTAGAAGTAACTGAGTAATAACTTACTGGACTGGCTCTGCAGCTAACTAAGTCCAGTTTCAAGCGCATTTTCTTAAATAATTGGATGAACATATTATCCTTACAGGTGATGTCAAAACTATAATCTGGGATCTTTTCGGAATCCGGTGTGACTTGCTTGTATGTTAAAAGTTTTATCTGAAAAAAATATTTTAAAATTACTGAGGTTCTCACTAATAGCAACTCTGCCACACTTTCCATGTGTTAAAGCTTTACTCGTTGAATAATTGTGTGACTTCACTGACTGTAGATTGATGCAGATATATTACTTTTTCTTATGGAGCTCTCTTGGTCTGACGAAAAAACATTAGTTTACGAATAGCATCTTAGACAGGCTGGTTGGACTCTATTATACAAAGCAATGCACTAAAGTCGTAGATCCCTACGACATCAATCCTTTTCAATGTCCCCACTACTGGGGCACATGACTCTTCCTGCAATGCAGGAAGGTTAGGTCATACTCGGTTAGGTTATGGTCACGGGGGCCAAGTCCAAGTTGATGGAGGATTGTAAGACAGAGGCGGTTATTACTGACAGAAGTTGTCAAGTAGCCTTAAAGGCCTCTGACATGGCATTACGACTGCCATTACATGACAGTCAGAACCAATGGCTTAACGTGCCTGGCGAAGCACGGAAGCACTCGGACAAAAACGCTATTAGCGGTAGTCACGGGAAGGTCACCCATCCAGCACTGGCCGCGCCTGGTGTTGCTTAACTCAGGTGATTGATTCCAACCACTCGGTTCGACTTGGCCACAAGCACTTCTGCAGACACCTTAAGTGTAAATATTTACCTAACAATCTTTTCCTTTATCCTATAGCCATCCACGGCTCAAGTTCATTCTACAGTCTATTTATTCTTACTTGTCCAATTTAGTAAACAAGATTCTATCCTTAAAATTAAGATTAGATGCCTAAACTAAATATTTTCTCGCAAATTCATGAACTATGTTTATAAAATTGGCAGCGTGTTATCTAAAAGAGTGTTCCAGGTTACTTCATTTATGGAAATATGGCAGTTTTGGATTAAAAAGTCACACTTTAAGGGTAGAATCTTGTTTACTAAATTGGACAAGTAAGAATAAATAGACTGTACCTAAGAATCAAATATGATTAGATTTTTGATAAAGAAAGATACTTGACAGTACAGGATACTTGACATCACGGTTATGCCTTTCCGTCAGATAATTCATAGTATAAAGCTTGATTGTATATACCAGACTTTCTAAGATGATTTTGCGATATAGTACCAAGTTTTACACCACCTAAGAAACTTTCAACATATCATGTCAATTTGTATTTTTTGTCGACAAAGTCAACATAGCGATAAGACCGCCAATTGTATAACATTACTTACATTTAAGAATCATGGTTGTAATATTTTTCTGGTTGTGCAATAAAGTGTTCTCGATCTATCTTTCTAACATATTTGGTTTTTCTATATGAGTTCAGAGTTTTGTAAGTTTTAGGTCAATTTCGCTTTCACAATCCTTACCGAGAGTGGTGGCGTTGTCTTTCGAACAATGATTGTCATACGAACATATGTTTTTCCGCGCATTTTGTAATAACTCCAGGTTTGATTTATTAAATTGTCCATATCGTAAGCTTCGTCCGGCAAGCTGCAGTTGCTGTATTCAGCTATTTTCTGGAATCTAAACTGAAATTAAATATAAGGTAATTAGGTATTAAAAATTATGATATGATGATGGCACAACCTAGCGCTATGGCGCTCATTAGGGGAGGGTTATGTCCAGCAGTGGACTAATATAGCCTGAAGAAGAAGAATGTATTAAAAAACTTTGGACTTCGCATCTTCGTAATGAGATATAATTCATACAGTAAGAATTAATAATAATATTACATAAGTAAGTTAGTAATTTATTAATGTCCTCCCAGAGGTACACAAAATATAACACAATTTGAGCAATCAGGACTTATTTCTATGTGAGAGGCACACTAGGAAAGATCCTGTGTGACAGACCTCCAGGCCCTCACTAAACTTACAGTGCATTGTTTCTCAATTGTATTTTTTTTCTTTAGTTGATATCAATCGACATCAACCCTTGTATCTTCCCACTGCTGGGGCACGGGTCTCTTCCTGCATCGCAGGAAGGTTAGGCCATACTCCACCACGGGGGTCAAGTTCGGCTTGGTGAAGGATTGTAAGACAGTGGCAGGTCTTACTGTCAGAAGTTATCAAACCGCCCATGAGGCCTCTGACATAGTTTAGCGACGGCCATTACATGACAGCCGGCACCAACGGCTTAACGTGCTTTGCAAAGTACGGAAACGCTTGGAAAAATGCCACTAGCGGCAGTCACACAACGGCACCCATATTGCACCTTACCACGCCTGTTGTTGCTTAACTCAAGTGATTGATTCCAATCACTCGGTTCGACTAGGCGTTTCTTCTTTAGTTGAGTTCAACAGGAAAATATAACTAGCAATTATGCTGGCAATATTTTTTTAATTATTTACTGCAAAACTTTTTTAATTATTGCCTGCTTCTCTTAGTTTTAAGCACCAACGCTTTGCCTAAAAATCGTCTGTCTACATCAAAATAACAAAATAACATAATCACACAAATACAAATTAGTATCCCCCACACAGCCACGAACACAAACTCAAACAAAACAAAACAAGTTATGAGCCAAAGAATCATTATTTTCCTTGGTTATTATAGGGTTACCTCGGTTCATCTGAATGTAACATCGATTTCTTTAATGCAATATGGATAGTGAACTTCTAAATAGCATTCAAACTATTGAGGTCTCGAAGTCATTGGTATGTTCTCCCGAGGAATGCATTCAGTAAGTCTCCAACACTAAAAGCCTTAAGATTTTGCACACAATTATACGGAGTATCACCTGTAATTTCGACAAGCTAACTGTACTATTACATCGCATTGAAACGGAATGCGATATGATAATTTTGACCGAATGTTGGTTAAGCAAGGCAGTCCAAATTCCACAACTCGATCAATTTGTGTATCATAAATCTAACTTCATCAATCAAAATGACGGTGTGCTCATATACACAAGAAGCGATTTACACTGTACAATAGAGCAACCGCAATTTTGTGATGCTAACTGCCTTGTCCTCAGATGTGGCACGCAGACCGCTGTAGTGGCAGTGTATTGCTCACCGTCATATAAAAAACTTGAACCATTTCTATCAAGTCTTGATCAACTTCTTACATCACTGTCTCAATTCAGTACCGTTGCCGTAATTGGCGACATAAATATAAACATCATGCCACACATTGCTGATTCCAATGCAGATGACTACTTAAATATAACTGCTTTTCATGGCTTCGTTCCTGCCCATTTAATCGCTACGCGTGAAAACACATGTCTTGATCACGTAATGCTAAAGACGAATAAAAAATCGACCACCATTGTTTTTGACACTATTGACTGATCATGCTCCTGTACTCTTCTGCGTTGAAACCGCGTCTTGCAATGTGAAGCCTAGGGATACTACTGTTTGCATTGACTATCCATCTGTAGTTTCTGATCTGAAAAATACTGACTACTCTCAAATATTCACTACTTCTGACGCAAGTAAGGCTGCCGAGCTTTTGGTGACCACAATCTCAACCACCATAATCAAACATTCTAGAACAGTTAAAATACCACACAGGAAAAGAATCATCAAAGAATGAATTACACCAGGCCTCCTTAAATGCATACGAAACCTAGATCGACTACACAAAAACTCAAAAAAATGTCCTGAAAATATGATATTGAAACTGACTTATACCAGATACAGGAACTATTGTAACAATCTTTTAAAAAGGTTGAAGCGAATTTACAACCAAAAACAACTTGATAAGGTCAAGAACAATTCCAAAAAAACCTGGGATGTCATTAAAACAATTGCAAACATTAATAAAACTGCCTCACACAGTAAAGAATTACGCAAAATTTCAAATGACCCAAACAGTGCCGTACAGGCGGTAAACAAATTTTTCGTTAACGTGGGAAAGAATTTAGCAGATAAAATAAAGGATTATTAACACCAAAACTGAAAAATAAAGCTTATCAAATAGCCAAATAGCTAATACTAATGATCTAAGCCCTAATTTGATGGCCCTCTTTGAAGTCACGAACTTAGAAATTGAATCTATTATTCTAGGATTACGTAATGAATGTGCTGTTGGGTGGGATCTTATTCCATCAAAAGTTCTTAAACTAGCACGAATTTATTTGATAAACTGACTTGGCGTTGGACTGTGTATGGAGACCGTAACAGAATAAGAGCTTGCTCCAATCCCCTTGGTGTGCCTGGGCACCGAACTGCCGCATTCCGTGGTAGTTTTCGGTTCCATGCCACCAAGTGCTGGAATGACATTCCTCCGCCGATCAGGCAAATAAACTCCAAAGCAAGTTTCAAGGCTAAATTCAAGGAGTTCCTTCTGGAATCCCAGAAATCGCTCTCCCAGTGAGCATTTGTTGACGTAAATTATAAATTTTATTTAGGGTTTCATCCAATTTCTATTCTAAATTATTTCTTTGACATTCTTTTTTTGACACTAAGCTTACAATTTTAAAATATAAATAAATTATATATTAATTACATATTATTATTATTATGACATTCTTTTGACTTGCACCTATATATCTCCGGGCTCTGCACGATGATACACGACGATGTAATAATAACGTCTTTGTCACAATATGTAACATTTTACCTGCACCTACACATCTCCGGGCTCTGCACGATGCTGTCTTACCACCAGGTACTGACAGAATAACAGCGCTGAGGTGGTCGCCCGCCGCAGCACATGCTGAGTCAGAACCTTTTTCCATTTGCCACACCCACAATGCTCTGTTGATTGTTTAATATGTGTTTGTTTGTTTGATTGTTATCTTGTTAAATTCTGTACATTCTGCTGATTTTGTATTGTTCTTATACATGTGTGTGTGGAAATGTTAATAAATTTTTCATCTATCTATCTATCAATTTCTCTCATTCCAGTCCTTACACACCTATGCAATCAATGTCTTGAAAGTGGTATCTTCCCACAAGTTTTCAAAAGGGCCCTAGTCCATCCGATCTATAAGAATGGTGACAGAGATAGTGTCAACAATTATAGGCCTATATCAGTCCTTACTACTCTTTCTAAAGTGCTAGCAAAAGTACTGAATAAGAGACTTACTGAATATCTTGAGAAATTCAAAATCCTTGCCCCAAACCAATTTGGATTTAGAAAAGGTATCTCAACCGAAGTTGCGGTACGCGAGCTCACAACTTCAGTGGTAAACAATCTAGATAGGAAAAACAAAGTTGTTGGCATTTTTCTAGACCTATCAAAAGCGTTTGACACTGTCTCTGTCCCCCTCCTCATAAACAAGATGGAAGCTATTGGTATAAGAGGCATTGCTTTGAATATATTCAACGACTACCTCACAGACCAAACCCAACGAGTCAAGATCGATGCTTACATTAGCGACGATGAGCCGACAGTTTTTGGCGTCCCACAGGGCAGCGTATTGGGGCCAACGTTGTTCTTAATATATATAAATAGCCTCTGCCAGCTTGCTCTCCCACATTGCCAAATCTTTACCTATGCCGATGATACGGCTATTCTTGTTAACGGTAAAACCTGGGATCAAGCACGTGCAACATCAGAACAAACGCTGAATTCAGTGATGGACTGGTTATCTGATAATTTACTCACGTTAAATCTGGACAAAACTAAATACGTAACTTTTTCTCCCACGTTATCCTCCCAACCTAAACATTTTAACATAACAGCTCACAAATGCAATACCCCTAGGATTCTTTTAAGCTGTGATTGCCTATCTGTGCAGCGCACTAGTGATATAAAGTATCTAGGTGTGCATATCGATAGTACGATGAGCTGGCACAAGCATGTAAACGAATTAACATCCAAGACAAGGAAACTTATTTTAACTTTCAAAAGTCTCAGATCCTCACTTGACTCATGTACTATGAAGACGGTTTATCTTGCCCTAGCTCAGTCCCTACTCACGTACTGTATTGCAGCCTGGGGCTGTACATTTAAAACAACTTTAATACGATTAGAAAGGGCCGAAAGAGCTGTCCTAAAAACTCTGACAAAAAAACCGTTTCGTTACCCCACAATATCACTCTATAATGAGTATCAAGTCCTTACGGTACGACAACTATACATTCTCAAAGTGGTCCTACGAAAACATTTAAATCTTCCGTTCGACCCCACTTTGACAACACGTAAATGACGATCAGACCTGATTTGCAAAGTCGTATCACATAGAACCGCTTTGGCCGCACGGCACTATAATGTAATAAGCTCTTTACTATATAATAAAACACATAGACAAAACAACATATATTCACTCAACCTGGCAAAGTGTAAGGTCGTAATCAAGGACTGGTTGCAGAAATTGTCATATGATTGTACCGAGCAACTCCTAACATCCATTAAATAGGTTCGTTATTGTTTTTCTGCTCTTAGGTATTAAACTTTGATTGTTTATTAAATTGATTACTTTTGTTGTAACGTAGACACGACAATTATATTGTTTCATAAATCAAACTGGAATAGTCGTAATTTAAGCAGCTACATCTAGCGGGTGGAAGGCGCTGGTGTCTGTCCAACAGTATTTTATACTAGTACAGACACCGACGTTACAATCCTATAGACTTAATTTGTGCGTAAATTATATTTGTGAAATATGTGTATTAGGATACTATGGCAAGTGTATTGATAAATAAAATATATTATTATTATTAATAATATAGAAAAAAGAGATGCATGCATTCTTAATGACCGTATATATGTCTGAATGTGAACATAATTGTATTATTATTATTATTTATATTTCTAGTTAGGTGATAAAACCACGAACGATGGGCAAAAAAAAAACCTTTTTTATTTATTACGCAGGGGATTTGCCCAAAACGTCAATTAATACTATTGTAAATAAAGTTTCACGAAATCCATATTTTTAGGTAAGTATGACTAAACAGCTACATTTATTGTGGGTTTAAAGTTGCAGAACTATATTTTTTTTTATGTCATGTGTGTGTTAATAAAAAGGCGGCTGAAAACTTATAGGACTAAGTTCTTTTACCTGTCACTAATGACTTGCGCTGCTCAGGACTAATTGCGAGTATCGTAAGTAGTATACAAACCAAGTTTTATGGATTTATCCAAAAACGCTGCTACGTCTGAGTCAGAATCGGTTTGCACAAAATTGGAGTACAGACCTGTCATTTGACTTGATTCGTCATTAAATTCCACACAAAGAAGAACAAAACGCCAACAAAAATATTTGAAAAGACATCTCTCCAAATATTTCCGTGCAGTTTATGGGGAGTCTGCGCCTTTAATGGTCACCGTAAAACGTTAAACCCAAGAATTCCAACACGGCAGGGAGTCAATCGAATATGATCCTGGGTTGCGACGCCCAAACACCGCCGTTACCGAAGAAAACTTGAAAATGTAAAAAAACTTGTGATCGAAGATGGAAAATTTGGTGAATGGAAACTATTACGGGCAGAGTTGACAAAAGTGGCTGTCGAGAAAAAGAGAAAAACTGGTAAAAGGAGTCCTGTTCCTGCAAGACAATGCCAAGACAAGGGTTTGAAGGAGTGAACCAACCCTGCAGTCCAGACCTCCTAGCGACCATTTCCTCTCTTCTCTTTCTCTCCTTTGTGGAGGAAGATTTTCCAGTGAAAAAGGAAGAAAGAAAGACGACGAATATTTTTTGACCGAGTAAAAAGATCTTATTAATAACTATTATTCTGTTTTAAAATAGAGAGAGATCACATTGAAAATTATACTTTTTTATCAGTAATTATTAATCCACATGCATGTAACATAATTCATTTGGCAATAAACAATTTTTACTTTACTTCACTTTACTTAGTATTTTTACAACCTTATGCTTAAAACTTTTCATCCGTTCGTTCAACCAATGTATGTGGTGACCAACTCCCTTCTAGTGCTTTCCGGTTGGCAGGGGCGTTTGTTGGATGTATTTTAATGCTGGACATCGGGCCAGAGTCAAACACTTTAAAGTCCGCTCTAACTTCTTCCGGACTAATTTTACATGGAGCCCAGTTTGTTACTTCTAGGGATTGCCACTACTATCTTTAGATTAGATTAGAAAATTGTTTATTGCACAATAAGCATATTTGTACAAAGGCGAGCTTAATACTAATGAGTATGTGGCAACATTGTAATTATCGTTCACTCACGGGCACGATGGATTTCCATCGATTGACCGCTCACTCATTCAATTCAATCATTCACTCGGTAACTCGGTCAATCGTTCTTCTCTCCGCTACGTCTGTGACAGCAGGACGTGCTCGTGGGATTTTTGGTTATAAAGAGACGCTATAACCTCAGGTGAATAGGAAACTATTTCTGATTGTCATTGTATTTGCTGTTGTGTGCTGGTGTGAAATAAAAGCCTTAATTTTGTAAAGAGACTGACGTTATTGACGCCGCCATCCTCTAAAGTGGTGACCCCGAACAGAACACTGTCACGCGAGGTTTTTGTTACGCCGCCGCTCCGTCGCACCGCGTTCATACGATGACGCTCAACAGAAAATGGGGCTAATCGGCCCTGCCCCGCTGCTGCTCCGCTGCCACGCCGCGCCGCCCTGCGCCGCTAGGCGCTTACTTCAGCGCGCTGCCACGCGCCTGCCGCGCCCGACCTTTCGTGCTGCCCGCCCTGCTAAGCCCACGCTGAGTGCCTGCCGCGCCGACGCGGCGCGCGCCCTCTGAGCCACGCCGCTTGTGCCCGCCGCGCCCGCCGCATCGGCGACGCTCGCACCGCTTGCGCTGCTCGTGCCTGCGCCGACGTTGCGCGCGCCCTTGTGCCACGCTGCTTAAGACCGCGTCCGCCGCACCGGCGCCGCCGCACGTGCCGCTCGTGCCAGCACTTGCCGCGCCGGCGCCGTTTGTGCCGCGCCGGCAGCACTGGCATCACCTGCACCTACACCTCACGCCGCGCCGCGCTGAGTGGCGCCGTCGACGACTGATCCTCCGCCTACGCGCACCCGGCACCCGTTGCTGCGACGTGCGACGCGTCCTGCCTGCCATCCGGCCACGCGCGCCCGGATCGATGGCCGGCTGCCACGGGACATCGTGAACCTCGTTTACAACGGACGCGGGGTAACCCTCACTGTATTTCGCTAACTTTATACTTAGATTATCCTATTTTTAGGTTATTTAGTTAGTGTATTTACCAATCAAAATGTTGCCAGTAACGAAATCACTTGACAGTAGTGTGCAGGACGGTCGGGATAGGTATGAGGGACCGCAGGTTGCCAAGGTGGCATGTAAGCTACCACCATTTTGGTCAGGAAAGCCAACCTCGTGGTTTAGTCAGGCAGAGGCATGTTTCGCCTTAGCTGGTATCACAGCGGAGGACACTAAATATAACCACATTGTGGCCAGCCTCACCGAGTCCGTGATAGACGTGGTAGAAGAGGTAGTGAACAACCCACCGGCCGAGAACAAGTACACTCATTTAAAGTCAGAGCTAATAAGTAGGCTCTCATTATCTAAGGAAAAAAGATTAGCACAATTGTTAGGGGATGAGGAATTGGGTGACCGGAGGCCTACCCAGTTTCTCAGACACCTTCGGACCTTGGCAGGGACTAGCATAGGGGACGACTCCATTGTACGCCAGCTGTGGCTCCGCCGCCTGCCGGAGCATATCCAGGCCATACTGGCTGCTCAGGCAGACCTACCATTAGATAAGGTGGCCGAGCTTGCAGACCGAATCGCGGAGGTTTCGCCCTCTACCAGAGTCATCTGCGCGACCACTGCTCCGGACCCTCTTCAGGACCTTGCCCGCCAGGTAAGTGAGCTGACTCGCCAGGTGGCAGCACTGCAGAGAAGCAGGTCGCGCAACCGATCTCCATCAGCGACTCCAAACCGATCCAGAGGGGCTACACCAACGCGAAATGGATGGTGTTGGTACCACAAACGTTTTAGAACAAAGGCCACAAAGTGCACTGGTAATTGCAGTTTCACGGAAAACACCCGGAGCAGTCAGTAGTGGCGGCTACTGACTGTCTTCCTGCTGGCCGCCGCATCTTCGTTACCGAACAACGCACTAAACGTCGGTACCTCATTGATACTGGATCGGACCTCTGCTGCGCACCTCGCAGCTGGTTCCCAGGTCGCAAGCAGTCGCAGGACTATGGCCTAACAGCTGCAAATGGCAGCAGCATTAGAACATATGGTTTGGTTTCCCTACATCTCAATTTAGGTCTTCGACGCGAGTTTGTGTGGCAGTTTGTCATAGCGGATGTTGACATTGCCATAATTGGCTCAGATTTCTTGGCTCATTACCATCTTCTGCCGGACTGCCGTACCAAGAGGTTAGTGGACGCTTCTACTGGACTCTCCTCGCCTGCTACCAGCGCTACAACTGACCAGGCCAGTATTAAGTCCATAATCTCCGGAAACTCGAGTTTCACACAATTGCTAGCCGAGTTCCCCGATATAACTCGCCCGCACGGCCTCCCAAGAGTGATCAAACATGAGACTGTACACCACATTAATACTACTAGCGGCCCACCCGTCTCCTGCCGTCCCCGCCGCCTGGCTCCTCAGAAACTTACTGAGGCCAAGAAGGAGTTCGAGGACATGGTGAGTTCCGGGACAGCGAGGCTCTCCAAGAGTTCATGGTCCTCTCCATTGCATATGGCCCCTAAGAAGGAAGACGCCTGGCGTCCATGCGGCGATTACCGCGCCCTGAATGCCAGGACCATCCCTGACTGCTATCCGGTACGGCACATTAATGATTTTTCTCACAATTTAGCCGGAGCCACGATATTCAGCACGATAGATTTAGTTAAAGCCTATCATCAAATCCCTGTGAGCGACCCTGATATTCCCAAAACAGCTATCACAACCCCCTTTGGGCTTTTTGAATTTCCTTTTATGACATTTGGTCTGCGCAATGCCGGCCAGACGTTCCAGAGATTTATTGATGAGGTTACTCGGGGACTGCAATTCTGTTTTCCTTATGTCGATGACATTTTAGTCTATTCAAAGGACAAAAGTCAACACATAGAGCATCTCCGAATTCTTTTTCAACGTTTGCAGGATTATGGGGTCGTAGTAAATCCAGCTAAGTGCATCTTAGGAGCTAGTGAGGTATTATTCTTAGGTTTTCATATCACCGCAGAAGGTACTCGTCCTCCCCCAGACCGCATAAAAGCCCTTGTAGATTATGCCCCTCCCAAAACTGTTCAAGGCATGCGTCGATTTCTGGGAATGATGAACTTTTACCGTCGTTTTATCCCTCACGCTGCTAAGAATCAAGCACCATTGATTAACGCACTCACGGAGCTCCAAGGGAAAGGTGCGAAGCCATTCATATGGACACCTGACCTCCTTCAGAGTTTTGCGGCCTGCAAGGAGAGCCTAGCTCAAGCTACCTTGCTGCAGCACCCCGTGCTTGACGCTCCGCTCGGTCTTTTCACTGACGCGTCGAGCATCCACATTGGTGCTTGTCTACAACAGTTGGTTAACGGTCAGTACGTCCCTCTAGCTTTCTTCAGCAAGAAGCTTACACCGAAGCAAATTGAGTGGCCGGCCTACTACCGGGAGCTGCTCGCCGTTTACGAGAGCGTGCAACATTTCCGGCATATACTGCAGGTCCAGCATGCCACGATTTTCACTGACCACAAACCGCTGCTGTACGCTTTCGTCCAGCGGCGAGAAAAGCTACCCCCTCCACAGCTTAACCAGCTATCCTTTATCAGCCAATTTACCACGGACATCAAGTATATAAAAGGTGAGGACAATGTGGTAGCTGATACGATGTCACGTATAGAAGCCATCGCGCTCGAGCAGGACTACGAAGCCCTAGCAAAATCACAGGAGACTGACACCGAGCTCGCAACACTGACTGGTTCCTCTGGACTGAGCTTGACTAAGGTAAATATTCCAGGAACCAATGTCTATGTCACTTGCGACGTATCCTCGGGAAAAGCTCGCCCGTACCTAACTCCCTGGTTTCGCCGTGCGGTGTTCGACAAGTTGCACAACCTGAGTCACCCCGGCGCAAGGGCAACAACCAAGCTGGTTACCGAGCGGTACGTATGGCCATCAGTTAGGAAGGACTGTAGAGAATGGGCCCGGTCTTGCCTAGCATGTCAACGCAGCAAAGTGTCGAGACATATCTCAACGCCGATGGGCAGCTTTAACCAACCATCTGGGCGTTTCATGCAGGTTCATATAGACATTGTAGGTCCCCTACCAGTTAGCAACGAGTTCCGCTACCTCCTCACTGCCATAGACAGAGCGTCCAGATGGCCGGAAGCATGGCCCATGCGCTCCATCACAGCAGAGGAGGTTGCTGAAACATTCACCCGGGAATGGGTCTCTCGGTTCGGCGTCCCCGTGACACTAACTACAGACCAAGGTACGCAGTTTGAGTCGGATCTATTCCGCCGCCTCATGGTCCAGTTTGACACCAAACGGGTAAGAACCACTTCATATCATCCTTGTGCCAATGGCATGATAGAGCGCGTGCACCGACAACTTAAAGCGTCCCTTATGTGCCACGAAGGCGCATGGACCAAGGCCCTACCTTTGGTACTGCTGGGTATGCGTGCAGCCGTCAAGGAAGACCTGAAAGCCACTGCAGCTGAGATGCTGTATGGCGAACCCATCCGCCTCCCTGGTGAGCTACTAGTTCAACAAACTAACCCAACCTCCGTCGACAACCCAGCTGATTTCGTCGTACAGCTACGGCGGAAAATGGCTGCCATTCGTCCGGTACCTGCTGTACATCATACCACAAAAACGCCATTCGTTTTTAAGGAACTGGCCACGGCGACACACATCTTTTTACGCGATGACACCATCCGCCGGTCCCTGCAACCTCCATACACAGGGCCCTACTCGGTTATAGGGCGTTCCAGAGATGGTAAAACCATTACTATCAGTCTAAAAGGTAAAACAACAGTAGTTAGCGTAGACCGTGTTAAGCCAGCGTTCCTGGAACGGACCCCGCAGTCAGGTCATGGGGACCAGCCTCCCCCGCAGCCGGTTTCTGCCAAGCAGTCACTCGTGCCACCAACCCAGGTGGGCTCGCCTTTCTTGCAGCCTACCATGGACCCATCCCCGGTCCAGGTAGCGCCGCCTCTACCTGTGGTCCATTCGCCTGTACCGACCCTACCTGCATTCATTAAACGCACCCGTTCAGGGAGACAGGTTAGGTTTAAAAACATAAAAGATTGGTAAATACAGTAATTAGGCATCTTGTATTCTTTTCATTTCACAAAGGTGTAACACATGTTGTGCAGGAGTATAGTTATGTAAATACTCAAAGGTAAATAAAACAAAGTTTGTATAATTTTGGAACAATATTTAATAATTTTGTTTTTGTATCCACAAGAGGTCTTTAATAATAGGCTTGCATATATTAAGTTAGGATATGTTATAGTAAGTTAAACATGTCATGTTGTTTAACTCCCTACTGTGTCTAAGCAAGGCTGTATGCCTGATTTTGCTGTGTTTAAGGTAATATTAAGCTCGCTACATTATAGTCATACATACCTTTTATGCCATTCTAAATAATATGTATTGCTATGTTTTCTGTAATATTAAGTTTGCCATATACAGCCAGTATACTTACCACATAAGTCTAGGTAAACATTTGCAATGTAACCTTTATAGTATATCCCACTTACCATTCTCCGTAGGGGGGTGGTTGTGGCAACATTGTAATTATCGTTCACTCACGGGCACGATGGATTTCCATCGATTGACCGCTCACTCATTCAATTCAATCATTCACTCGGTAACTCGGTCAATCGTTCTTCTCTCCGCTACGTCTGTGACAGCAGGACGTGCTCGTGGGATTTTTGGTTATAAAGAGACGCTATAACCTCAGGTGAATAGGAAACTATTTCTGATTGTCATTGTATTTGCTGTTGTGTGCTGGTGTGAAATAAAAGCCTTAATTTTGTAAAGAGACTGACGTTATTGACGCCGCCATCCTCTAAAAGTATTTTCTTCTCGCTAACTTTTGACTCTTTATCCTGTTCTCCAGGGTGGCTTCTAAGAGGGATCGGCACTGACTTTCTACGTCGTTACCGAGGCGACTCAGTGCGTCATCCCATACAACCTAGGAAAGTATCTATAGGCAGCATTCTTACGCTGAACCAAATTTTCCTACAAACCACTTCACCACAAATATTAACAATTTTTTATTAAGAAGAATCTAGTTCTTAATAAAAATTGTTAATACTTGTACGTGACTAAACTTCTTATTTTTTCTCTTCCTAACCCGCGTGAGTGCGACATGATTAGAGATCGGATAATCGGATGCACATCTGCCTAAAGTTGAGGTATTGGCTAGCGTTGATAGCACTTTCGTATCGAAAAAATCCCAGAATTCTGGGATCGACCAATTTCGTTTTTTATAATGGAATAAATCGGGTTTAGCTATATTCACTTATTTTAAGGTGCTAATATGGAGTGCACTTTCATATTAAAATATTTTTTGGTTTTGGAATCGACAAATTTAGTGTTTTTATAAGAGAAACAAGAATTGCCTGATATTTATTCTTAAATCTTCAAAACATGTTTATCAAACGAGTAAAAAACACGAGATTAAAACTAACTTTCTGTAGTAAGACGTCGTTTTCCCATCATGATATCGACCAGATTCGCGTTCGCTATTTTCCCGGAATCCCGGGATTCATATTTAAAAAAAGATTTTATAGGAAGCCGCTTCCATGACATATAGCAAAAATGAACTTTAGGCAAATATACATCCGATTATCTGATCTCTAGACACGATGTATGTAAAATGTTTAATCGTCTCTTGTTAAACTTACCCCCAGTGCATAAACCGTGACGAACCATGTAAATGCAAATAAAAAAATCAATATAACTCTCCCAATACCCATGATGTGAGAGAATAAAAATAAAATAAACAGTATCACTAAGCAAATGACTGTTTTTATATTGTATATTCAACGTAGCGGAACAATAATTTTGAAATTAAAAGTACACTATCGTACGAAGGTCATTAAACCATCATCATTTGAAATATAATCGTCATGAAATAAAATACTTGCATCAAACTAAGACTGTTTTATACCATTGACAACGTAGTATAAACCTATTCAGAGAATAAAAATTCCACCAATGCCGGGACTCGAACCCGAGACCTCGGGCTAACTGTGCCAGCGCTCTCTCAACTGAGCTAATGGGCGATTTACTGGCATCAGTGAAATTTCGAGCCTCTGTACAATACTCTCTGTATTACACACAGGCAGCAACATCTGGCTGAAGTAATTTGCATCACTTGCAGCCGCGAGTACCTTACTTTGCAGTTAGGTTTTACATCGGAATGATATCGCTGTCCCCACATGATTTTAAGTTTAGTCGTCGTCATCGTCAGGCTATACTAGTCCACTGCTGGACATAGCCCTCCCCTAATGAGCGCCATAGCGCCCTGTTTTCAGCTTGCCGCATCCAGCATCTGCCTTATAAGTTTAGTACTGCACGTTTATTCGTGCATCCTCGTTCTCATTTTATCTTTTTCATTTGTCTCCATATAGGCACACAATTGTATTTATTTCCTCATTGCGTAGATTGTTATTGTAACGTATTTATGTGTGTTTATCATAACATAACGTGTCATTTTTACGATCTCGAATAATAACTAAAATTACATTTTAAGATTTACAGTATGTACATTTTTTTGAAATCATCGTTACTGAGGCATTGTCATGAACTGTTATTGGATGAGTAATCAATTGCTAAATCAGTTTTATTCTGATAGTGTTGTATAACAAAAGTTATACAACACTATCAGAATAAAACTGATTTAGCAATTGATAAGGCTGATTATGGCTAGTGTTGTATAACAAAAGTTATACAACACTAGCCATAATCAGCCTTATTCCAAAACGCGGTCTAAATTTAGTACTGGGATTGTTACCAGGTTTAAACCATAGACAAAGTAAAATGTTATTACAAAACGAAGTTTATCGCTACGTCATGGACTATCTATGGTACTAAAGTTAAACTTCTGATACCCCTAGTTTATCTATGGACTAACCTCCAAATTGACGTTTGAATTTGTTTGGTTTTATGTGTGTGATAGATTGCAATAAATAATGGATATTATGGACGCCATTGATATGATGGATTTCGATGATTTGGACGATTGGGACATGATTTGGACTTCGTCATCGTGTGAATCCCTTCAAATTAAGTGACTAAGATTTTCGATACAAATAAAGGTTCATGTTTTTTTTTTCGAATGTTCCATTTTATTATTATAATAATCAACAACGAAACCGCCCAAAGTTTAAAAATTAATAATACCTATTCCCAGTATGAAACTATCAGAAAATTTTTGACGTCTCGGATTGGCGCGCGCGCTCGTTTATTTCACTCCATATCACACGAGAGTAGCCATTTGATTATAAAAACGCTTCAATAACAATATAATAATTAATAGTGCTCATTTTAGTTACATTGGAACCTAAACAAAGAACAATTAACGATGTATAGGTATTTTAAACGCAATAATGAATATTTTTGCGTTTAAAATGTGAAGATAATATCCATTTAGTGAAACGGAACGCAGCATTGAATGAAAGCTGAATGAACGAATCAGTGAATATTATTTGAACCATGGCTTATCCCTGGTTTATCTGATCCTCGAATAGTCTTCTATTTGTAATAACGACACACATTTGATCTGGGTCTAACTTTGATACCGTAACAATCCTAGATCTTTTAATCTTGGTTTAAACCAGGACTTATTCAAGTTTTTATAATAAGGCGGCATAAGTTTAAAAATTCTCTTACATTTACATTAACTGAAATCATGGTTGTATCCTTATTTTTCTGGCTGTGCAATAAAGTATTCTCTATCTATTTATTAACTTTAGATTTTCTGTAATATTCCCAAATTGGTACGAATGTATTTATTCATTAATTTTTAATCAACTGTTTAAGTTTATTTTCATGCTAAGCGCTACCTGCAAGACACGTTATTTCTCATTTGGTGTAAAGGTGCTAATTAAAAATCACAGCTGTTTCTAATAGAAACTGCAAACGCTGAAATAATCTAATTGTCACACGAACACTTTATTTTAAAATTCTTGTTACGTAAGCGTATTTGTTTGTGGCAAAATAAGTAATTCATTAATTCCTATATACGTCACTGTTTATGTAGGTATATTGTTATTTATATAAGAAGTGTATTAATATTTATTCATATTTGCACCGACTGCCTGTCTCTTATTTCCTTCAGCACTTTCCATCATAAGGTGTCTGGAAGAAATTGCTTTCAGCAATAAGGCCGGCAATTGTACTTTGTATCTTTACATGTTTTATAATATGTGAAGATACAAACTTGTGTACCATAAAGAATATTCTAGGAAATAAGCCGAAAAAATCTGGCTTTTGGAGTAGGCACACTCAAGCCAAGTATTTAAAAAAAGTGTAATAACACCCCAGGATTGGTTATAGTAAAAGGAAAAAAATAAACTATTTTTGTATTAAAAGTTTGATTCAAACTTAATCATTTCAATTGGATGTGTTTTTTTTAGTCAAGTCCATGGTCAAAACAATGTACACTAACGATCCTTTTCTAGATTCTACGAACGCCTGTACTTAATAGCTGTAAGAAAAAAATATTTATCTAACGGGTCTTATCGATGTTGTTTAATAAATGTTTTTCACTTTCACTTTAGCAGGTAAACTTATCTGCCTTATCTCCGACTCTTTCGACTGAGTAGGAGCTTCCCGAAAAAAAAAAGTCGTAACTGTATTTCGAAGCGCTTGTGGCCTAGTAAAGTGCTCGTAGCTTATTCGAACAGAGTGATTGGAATCAATCACTTGAGTTAAGCAACAACAGACGCGGTCAGGTGCAGGATGGGTGACCTCCCGTGACGTAGGTACCTCGTTTTATTAAAGATGATAGCACTTTACTTTTTGTCGCCAGCCCGTATAAAGTAAAGTTCTTTCCACGGGTCTTTCCTGCACCGCAGGAAGTTCAGCCCATACTCCAAGACTGGGGCCAAACATGACATTGCATAACAGCCGGCACGAACGGCTTAGCATGCCTTGTAAAGCACGAAAGCACTCGAAAAAAATGCCACTAGCGGTTGTCAAGACACGGTCATCCATCCAGCATCTGACCACACCTGTTGTTGCTTAACCCAGGTGATTGATTCCAATTAGTGGGTTTCACAAGGCTACGAGGCCGAAAATAAAACTTACTATGGATATTTTTTTGCCGTGTACATATATATAGTTGCGAAAATTCTTCCAGATTTATTTTCGGTATGATACAGGTACCCTGAAACATACATAAGTAGTTTAGTCCTTTAAATAAGTATTCGAAGGTACTGTCACTTATTTTAACGATCGAAGTTTATGTAGACGATATTTCGTAAAAATATTTTGATAAATGCCGTAAACAAGAGAGGAATACAATATTACTTAAAATTATTGTAGATAAAGCTTAAAATATGCTTTTGGCCATGCCTACCAGTTTATATTGCTGTTATGCATGACAAACGTGGAATTGAATAAAACAGCTATTTCTTTATATTCTTTTTAATGCCCTAACCCGTGCTAAGGACAATTTTAATTTTGCTGTCTATACGTAACACAGAGAGTATTGTAAAGAGTACGGGTTAGTGCATTAAAAATAATATAATATTTTAAAGAGGTCTTGATATTTCACTGGTGACGGTAAGTCACCCATTAGCTCAGTTGGGAGAGCTCTGGTACGGTAAGCCAGAGGTCGCGGGTTCGAGTCTCGGCATGGGTGGAATTTTTAGCGTCTAAATAGATTTTCAAAAAGCTATTTCTTTGTTTAATTCCTAGATCTTGATAAGTTCCTGAGGCTTGTTAGGCCTGGCCGTATTTAATTGGTTTATTTTGAAATTAATTGGCTTTTAATTTTTCATGAAGTCGAGTTATTTTATGTCCCAATTTTTTTTCACGCATTCTTTTAATCGACGCACGTGTTGATATTAACATTGTTTGTGCTATTAAGAGAGATTTACAGGTTTTTCAGTGCAATTTTTCATATCTATCTTCAGTCTGACAAGCAGTTTGCTAAAGTAAACTTACAGATCATATTAATTGTAAAGTCCTCTTTTCTTTATAAGGTCAGTGTCTGCAGCGCGTAACCTTTGATTCTAAACTGGAATTATAACGTAACGTAAAATTGACTCTTTTCTAACTGTTTCATTACGCCGTTGCTGATACGAACAAGTTCCGATTCTGAGTCATGACCGCTTATGTAATCATCGACATAGAAATCATGTATTATGACTTCGGCAATTGTCTTGTCTGGACATTCTTGTCCTAACTGGACCAGGCAACGCGTGGCGAGGTAAGGCGCGGATGCAGTTCCGTACGTAACCGTGTTTAAATTATATTGTTTTAATTCTTGTGTAGGATCAGAACGCCACAGGATTTGTTGTAGGCAACGTTGCGGTTCAGTCACAAGTACATATCTGTACATTTTTGTGACGTCTGACGTCACCACATAGACGTGCTGTCTGAAGCGAATTAGGATGCTAATTAGGTCATCCTGAACAGTTGGGCCAACGTGCTGTATGTTGTTAAACGAAAGACCGGAAGTGGTCGGTGCGGAAGCATCGAACACGACCCGTAATTTCGTCGTGAGACTTGATTCTCTTATTACGCCGTGATGTGGCAAAAAATATTGTAATGGTTCATTTGTGTTTTCATTTAATGACATATGACCTAAGTCGATGTATTCTTGCATAAAGTCTGAATACATACTTTTCAGTGTTTGATCAGAATTAAGTTTTCGCTCCAGCGACTGAAATCTGGATAAAGCTTGTTTGAATGATTCGCCTTATGTGTTTGGTGATTGTTTCATAGGGATTTGTACGATAAATCGACCATCTGTTTGTCGTGTTGTGGTTTGTGTAAAGCTTTTCTCGCATTCTTGTTCCTCTTTAGTAAACAACCGGGGTGAAGTAATTGTTTCGAGCTCAAAAAACTGATCAAGCTTGTTGTTTAATTCGATGTCGTTTGAAAAGTGACAGTGGACTGTATTTGTGTGTGTATGTGCATGATGAGGATTGTTTGTATGTGTGTTGATTGAACCTGAAACCAGCCAACCTAACTTTGTTTCGTTGAGTATTGGTTTTTCCCTTCCGAGGAAAATTCGCTTGGTGCCCAATATTTTCCTAAGCAACATATCAATTTCTGATGGCTGATAGAAAGTTGGATCGGCCAAACGGATCTCCCTGGGAATGTTTAACGGAGAAATATCGATGTATGTGGTTGGTAATGACTGTGTGATTTGAGGAACAACGAAGCAAGTGTCTTGTGTAGTATATGTTTCTGTGAGTGAATCGATCTGAATGTTGCAACGTTTTGTAATGTGAGAAAGTTGCCCATTCAGGCCTTCAACGGAAGTTGAAGTTGATTGGACCGGAAGTTTTAATTTTTCACACAAACTTTCGGTCATAAAGCTGGATGTGCTGCCGTTGTCTAATAATGCACGGACAGTATGTTTTTGGCCATCAAGACCAGTGACGCAGATGAGGGCTGTGGATAGCAGGACACAGTTATGTTGCGTGGTCGCTGATAGCGCGATATTTTTGTTTTCGACACTTTGTACTGTAGGTTCTTGGCTGTTCCCTGGAGGGGAATGTGGTTGGGCAGACAGAGCAACGCATGATTTTTTGTTGACTTGTGAGTCGCGTGAGTCGAATGACTCATCTCTGTGTAGCATTGTATTATGTGGTTTGCTGCACACAGTGCATGGGCCAAGTCTACAATCTCGCTGTTCATGTCCCCGACGTAAACAGTTCATGCAAAGCTTTAAATGTCTTATCTTCTGAATTCTGCCTTCTATACAGAGTGATTTGAATTTTCCACATTGATAAATTGCATGATTGCCTTTACACAACGGGCATGTATAGCTTGACGAGCGCTGAATTGTATGCGAGTGTGATTGTGGATTTATGACGAATGATTTTGGTCGAACGTGTGTGATATCACTGTGTCGTCGCTTAGGGTGAGCTTCTTCCATGGTTTCCAACAAATCAGCTATGTTTTTTATGAACTTATTGAAGTCAGCAAGTGAAGGAATGTCACTCAAGAGGTTTCGATGCGATTCCCAATCTCTAATCGACGCTGAATCAAGTTTGTTGGTAACCATGTAAATGATGAGCACGTCCCATTGATCTGTTGGGAGTTTTAATGTTTTTAATGCCCTCAGATTTTTGTTTAATGTGTCTAGAATGTTTCGTAAAGCTTTGGATGATTCTTTTTGTATGGGCTCAATGTTGAATAATGCGTGAATGTGGTTATTAATGAGTAACCTGTTGTTGTGATAACGATCGCAAAGTAGTTGCCAGGCAACGTCGTAGTTGTCAGCTGAAAAATCTAATGCACAAATGATTTGAGCTGCGCGAGGCGCGCAAGTAATGAAACTTGTTGATTTTTGGAATGCTTTCATTCGAATGAATTAACGAATTAAATGTATCATGAAACTCAAGCCAGTCTTGATAGCGTCCCGAAAAGACAGGTAAGTGTATTGTGGGTAGTTTTAAACCTGGCACTCCTGTTGTGTTGTGTAATGTACGGACAGTACCTGAACCTGAGACCGACTGCTCACCCGCGGCGCCCGGCCGGCACCGACGCTGGCGCCACTCCGGCTCAACATATCCCGTGCGGTGGCGATGGCATTGAAGTACTGGGACTCGAATTCCTCACGATTTTTGAATTCGGCATCAGTCTCACCTGAAATGTCGGAAAAGCTTTCGATTTCTATTTGTATCGAATCAAATTCGGAATAAAACTCCTCTTACTTGAATAAGCGAACGTTAAGTTCGTTAATTTGAATGCTGCTAAGACTGGGACAACTACCTACGACTCGTAAGTAGGAATTAAATTGCGTAAGCTTTGCTTTAAAGGAAGCTCGCTTTTTGATTAAAGCTTTAACTGCAGACATTCTGTAACGGAAATCTGAAATTAATTATGTGAGTGGGTAGATGGATGAATACAGAAAAATACTTAAATTTTCTGGATGAATGCGGCAAGGGTAAGCAGTGCGAAAGGAAATGTTTGCAAGCAGTGCAAACAGCTGATTGAGCGTAGATAGGCAGGTATCGAAGCGACACCGGGTGATTAGCGCAACCACACTCCTGCCGCGTGAAAACCAGTTTTGCTGGAACGTAGATAAAGGAGTCGGGGAATAGTAGCAAACCAGTATGTATTTAGCACGGAGTAACGGTGCTATTGTGGCTAGGTAGGCCCAATTCAAAGCCCTTAAAGTGAAAAGTGGATGATGAAACATGGGTAGTTTATAGGCTATGTTACGTAACGATGAACATGAGCCTAAGTGGATATTTTTGTGAATAAGTGGATTGGATAGCAAAGGTGATGGTTGGGAGGGAACATGGAACGAACTCACAATGTGCGGAGATTCTCTAGACGATCCCTCTCGATGTGGATGAGTCGAACTGCGTGGATGGGTAGCTGCGTGGCTGTAGCTGTTGTTCGACTGTTTGTGGATGATGCTGCTTCTTCTGGATGTGGATGTATGACCCAACGGTCGTCCGTCAAGGTGACCTTCCCGATGGAGGCGCGCTGCCAGATTAGATGCGCTGCTTAAGGTAGGGCGTTGCGCGCTGTCTTGCGGTTGCTGAATCCGGCTCGAAGGACCAAATGGTGGGTCTAGGTCCTCGTGGACAGCTGAGGTCTCGAAGATATATGAATAAATAGCGCCAAGTTGCACAACCGTTCGTTGCGGCGGCGCGTGAAGCAAAGAGGGTATTTTTTGACTGGCGTGCGGGAGGGGGAGGGGCGGGCGTCCAAAATTACGTTTCGATATTGCCCATCATATGCGTTAACATTATCAATTCGACGCGTATTGAAGCGAAGGTGACCTGTCAGGATCGTGGCAAGTGGCAGTCCCTGGTCTCTGCCTACCCCTCTGGGATACAACTGTGAGATTATGTTTAGTCTAGGCTTAGGCCTAGGGCTTAATCTAGATGTGACATGCATATATGAATGTATTGAACGTCAAAAACGTAATCAATGGAATCGTTTTGTAATGTCCGTTAACGGGTGACATGTCTCACGAGTCCACACGATCCGCGAGCGGAATTGGACTTATCGCCACTTGCATTTTAAGGTTTAACGTTTAGTAAAGTTCATAAGTAAGAATTTTTATGACTTTTGTCATTGTTCGGCTGCACATCACTAGTCACTGTATTTTATTCGTTGCTTACTAGTCATTGGCGAATAAAAACCACGAAAATACACTTTGGATGACTCGTAGTAATTTTAGATGAACCTCTCGTTGCCTAGTCGTTTCGAGTGATTGGAATCAATCACTTGAATTAAGCAACAACAAGCGCGGTCAGGTGCAGGATGGTTGACCGTCCCGTGACTACCGCTAGTGGCATTTTTCCGAGCCCTTCCGTGAATCGCAAGGCACGTAAAACCGTTGGTGTCGGCTGTCCTGTAATGACAGTCGTTAAGCCATGTCGAAAGCCTTACGGGCGGCTTGATAACTTCTGACAGTAAGGCTCGCCACTGTCTTGCAATCCTCCACAAACCCGGACTTGGTCCGTGTGGTGGAGTATGGCTTAGCTTATGGCCTGCGTCGCAGGAAGAGACCCGATGACTTTAAAGCAGTAAACTTGAACCGGAATTTAAAAAGAATGTTGCTGTTTCCCCAGTAATATCAAATGTGTGCGGAACAGAAAAACTGATTTCAACGGCAAAATAAATTAACTACCAACCCCCAATGAATTGAGTGTCTACTCAATTTCACCTTTTTTATGAAAACCTATCTAGATTACGTATCTGATGCTCTAGAGGCAGTAGTCAAGAAATAATTCTGTTCTTTTATCATAATAGCTACCTGCTAAATGAAGAAAATTATTGGTGTTTTAGGCACAATGAGGGACGATTTTAAAATCAAACCTCCATCAAATTATTAATTTCAGAACCAAAAAGTCGGATCTTATACACATTTTAGTCGTATGTTTAATTTTATAGAAATAATTTCATTTTTATTTTGAGACAAATAGTCACATGTCGAGTTAAGACCTAGTTATTTAATATGTTTTAGAGATATGTAGTCTGATGTACACAAACGCAAGCCTATATTCAATTGAAATGTAATTTTCCCCGAACCATAAAGTCTGTTGTTGTCATACGTATAGGGATAATTGAAAAAAAAAACTTTTTTTACTTTTTGGGACCAAAAGGTCTGATATTTACAGCAGCCTAGTTTTTAAGTAAAGTATCTGATATATTTTTCGCAGCCATAAGGTTTTTTATTTCTATGTGCCTTTAACTTACTATTTGCAGCCGAAAAATGGGGCTGATATCCATACCCAAAATGAGAAAATCCGATTTATTTGCAAATATAACGGAGAAATTGACTGCAAAGTTAAAGCTTTTATAATGTCATTAAACAAATAACGTTAAAAATGTATTTGGACTCGGAAATAAGCAACTTTTTAGTATTTTAGTAAATTTAAAGTTTATTTTGGACTTCCTGAAAAGTTTCATAAATGGATATCGGCCCTAATGGCACTGGTGTCGAGATTTTATAATAAATATTATGTAAACTCTGTAAGTTAAGTTTTGTTGTCCATTTTTTCTGCAAAATTATCTATATTTTGAAAATGACACCTACTTCGACTCGTAACGTTCATTAAGCCGCAGTTTCTGCGCTACTTCGAATAAAATCTTTTCATTTCATTGTATCAAACCCGCACTAATTACATTTAATTATTTAACTTAACGTTTAAAAACCTAAGTTTCCGAAACATTAAATTACAATTTGTGTCTCAATTAGAGTCAGGTCTAATAAGAAGATATTATTTTTGCATTAGTTGGGATCCGTTAAATAGATGTTTGGATAGTAAGTAATGTTATTTTAATCTTTGCATCAAAAATAATAGTAGATACCTATTATTTTGATACAGATGATTTAATTTGGACTCAAATAAGTATTTTAGATGAAAATGATGTTTAATTTTGAAGTTACTTGCTCCAATATAAAATGATTGTAGTACGAGCTCTGACAATCACTTTTTGTACATCTATATTAATAATTTCGTCAAGGGGTATGGTAGACTCGATCGAAATCTTACATGAATAACAAAACAAAAAAAATATTGATTTCGAGTCGACAACATTATAATTATATCCGTAAAATTGGGATTATGGAGAATTTCATTAAATTTAAATGGCACTGACAAAGAAACCGTAGTCGCTATCTTAACTTAGATACGCTTAGCCCACAGAACAATAAATAAACACCACAGATTAAGGCGTGCGTCGCGCCAAAAAGTATCCATCACAAAAAACATTATGACACACATACCACTGTGTAAAACGAAACTTCCTGCAGCCCTCCTATTACGTAGCATTCCACTATATCGAGTGAAGCATTTAGACGACTCCTAAGTATAAAAAAAATATGCATTTGACAGCCGGAGTAGCTTGAAAAAAGTAAAAATCAACGTCACTCAACTCAGTGGATACTTACATAATAATGACCCTGAAAACATTTATTTAATTGTTCTGTGTAGTAACATGATTGAATCATAATAAATACTTTTCTTCAATCGTTGACATTTCGCGAAACGTTTGACACTTTTAACCGACTTCAAAAAAGGAGCAGGTTATCAATTCGACGCGTATATTACTATGTTTCGCATATCTTCGTCAAATCTTAACCGATTTGGATATTTTCGTTCGACTAGGTGTAGCGTCCCATTGGTCCCATTTTAATTTCATGAAGATCTGATGAAGACTTTCAGAGATGGAGAACAAAACTCTTCAATAGACAGCAGCAAAATAAGACCATACAGAAAATAAAGCGTAAAAATTGTCCCAAGGCAATTTGGTGATGTTCTGATGAAGACTTTGAGAGATGGAAATTGAGAACTTCAAATTTGAAGGCAAAAAAAATAAGTTAAGTTTTGATGTTACAAACACTTTTTTCATCAAATACTTTCATTCAGAACTTATTCTCTGGTGTGTGGTGGACATTATTACGAAGATCATCAGCTCGAATATCGTTCTTAGCTTCTATTCTACATGGAAATATGGGATGTCACTTAAGTACTTAATTCCACTGTCACTTCTACAGCCGAAGATTTGGAAGTCTGATCATGACCAGCTCAAACACACCCAGATCTAGGGAACCGTTGTTTAAATCTATAGTTTCATTATCACTTGCTACACTACGAATATTGAGAGTCAGATGCCCAAGATCGTTAGCTCGAATGTGGTTTTTGAGAGGTTCCAAGCCTCTATTGTATAGGTACATATAAATATGGGGTTTTCACGTAAATACTTAATTCCATTGTTACTTTCTACAGCCGAAGATTAAGAAGCCTAATGATGACCACCTCAAGCAAACCCAGATCTAGAGCACCGTTGCACCTAGAAGCCCGGAATTAAAGTTGAAATGTATAGTTTCATTATCTCTTGCTACACTAGGATATTAAGAGTTCTGACTCTTAATATTCCTAGTCATCAGCTCAAATGTCGTTCTTGAGAGGTCCTAAGCTTCTATTTTAGATAGAAATATGTCATTTTCCCTTAAGTATTTAATTTCACTGTCACTTTCTACAGCCGAAGATTCGAAAGTCTGGTGATGATCAGCTCAAGAACACCTAGATCTAGGGCACCGTTGCACCTAGAAATTTGGAATTAAATTTGAAATGTCTAGTTTTATTATTACTTGCTACACTATGAAAATTAAGAGTCAGAGGTAGAATAGCCTAATAACACCTAGATATAAGGTACCGTTGCAGCTTTAAAACAGAATTTAAGTGAAAATACACAATTTTACTGTCATGGTTATTAGTCCCTTATTAATAAAGTTACATTGTCTATTCAGAAAAAATGTGAAATAAATATTTTAAAATAAAAAATAAAAACCTACTTCTGCACACTATAAGGATATCTTGGAGTCGGTGGCCAAAATGGTCTGGTGTGGAACTTGGCACCGATTTCAAGATATACTTTTACAATACCTAGGTACGAGTATATACGAATTTTAAATTTATAAGTCATATCCCTTTAAATTATTTCTGCGTTTTTAGTGCCTTTTAGTGTACAGAAGTCGGTTTTTATTTTTTTTATGGTATACTCTTTATTAGATATGTGTTTTTTCTTCAAACCTAAGAGTGGCCGGTCGCGATAACAACCATAGAAAAAAGAAATCTAACCCTAACCATAAAAGTAGAAGTTTCAGTTCAAATGTTATTTAGTTTTGCATAGTGATTTTACTTTTACATTGTTTGGATTACACACATTATGCCGAAAATCGTAAGTATTTCATAAAATCTTTCATTGGCCGTGTCTCTCTTTGTCTTTGTTTGGGTTTTTTTTTATGATACCTAACTGTATCAATTTTTTAACAGCCGAATCTCCTTGCTGTCTATACATAACACAGAGAGTATAGAGTACGGGTTAGTGCATTAAAAACTAGTATAATATTTTAAAGAAGTCTTGATATTTCACTGGTGAAATATCAAGACTGGTGATTTTCGGCATAATGTGTTTGTAGCGCCATAGCGTAAGGTTGTGCCATCATTGGGTGGTAATTGCCATAATCCCCACGCTGGGCATGCGTTTTGGGGATCGCAGTTTGAAGATTTTGGGTTGGTGCTATTCTCTATATTATCTTACGCTATGGCGCTACAAACACATTATGCCGAAAATCACCAGTCTTGATATTTCACCAGTGAAATGTCAAGACCTCTTTAACATATTATATTATTTTTAATGCACTAACCCGTACTCTAAACTCTCTGTGTTATGTATAGACAGCAAGGAGATTCGGTTGTTAAAAAAATGATATAGTTAGGTATCATAAAAAAAAAAACAAACAAAGACAAAGAGAGACACGGCCAATGAAAGATTTTATGAAATACTTACGATTTTCGGCATAATGTGTGAAATCACATTGTGCCGAAAATAAAAAAACACATACCTATGTAACAAAGAGCATACCATAAAAAAATTAAAATAAAAACCGACTTCTGTACACTAAAAGGCACTAAAAACGCAGAAATACTTTTAATTATTTCTGCGTTTTTATTTCCTTTTAGTGTACAGAAGTCGGTTTTTATTTTAATTTTTTATGCTATACTCTTTGTTAGATATGTGTTTTTTTATGAATATGACTTATAAATCTTAAATTCGTGTATACTCGTACCTGGGTATTGTAAAAGTATATCTTGAAGTCGGTGCCAAGTTCCACACCCGACCATTTTGACCACCGACTCCAAGATATCCTTATTGTTTGCAGAAGTCGGTTTTAATTTTTTATTTTAAAATATTTAATTCACGGTTTCTTTGTCAGTGCCATTAGAATTTAATGAAATTATCCATAATCCAATTTTATGGATATATGTTGTCGACTCGAAATCAATATTTTTTATGTTTTGTTATTCATGTAAGATTTTGATCGAGTCTACCGTACCCCTTGACGAAATTATTAATATATATAAGAAGAAAATTTAATCTTACTAGTAATAAACGATTTTTTAAACAATTATCATAGGCATTTGAAATAGTCGGTGGCTATGGCTGTATCAGCGCTTAGCGCCGGCGGTATAAAAAGACGCGTTATAAAAGGAGATACGATTTTTATTCCATTGATGACGCTAGTTTGCAAAATAATGCCTAGAAAATAATAATATATTCCTAATGCATTAAGGAGCTTTAATCAAACCTAACTATAAAATATACGATTTCTCATAACATTCGATAAAGGAAAATACGTTACCACAGATTGAACAACTTGGAGTGTTGATATGAATCCTTGTATGTCCTAACTGCTGAGGCATGGGTCTCTTCCTGCTTGGTTGGTGAACGTTAGGCCATACTCCACCACGGGGGCCAAGTCCGGGTTAGTGGAGGATTATAAGACAGTGGCCAACCTCCACCAATCCTGCCTTACAGTCAGAAGTTATCAAGCCGCCCATAAAGCCTCTGACGTGGCTTAACGTCTCCCATTATATGACAGCCGGCACCAAAGGCTTACTGAGCCTTGGAAAGCACGGAGGCGTTCGTTAACAATACCACTAGCGGTAATCACGAGACGGTCACCCATTCTGCACCTAACCGCATCTATTGTTGCTTTACTCAAGTGATTTACTTAAATCAATCGGGTCGACTAGATTAAACAGACTTAATGTACATACGTTATAATTCCAGTTTAGAATCAAAGGTTCCACGTTGCAGACACTGACTTGAGAAAGAAAAGAGGACTTTACAATGAATATGACTTGTAAGGACAGCTACTTTAGCAAACTGCTTGTCAGACTGAAGATAGATATGAAAAATTGCACTAAAAAAACCTATAAATCTCTCTTATTAGTTATACTATTTTTATTTTAATGCACTAACCCGTGCTAAGGAACAAATTTAAAAACCTATTTAGAGGCTAAAAATTTCACCCATGCCCATTGGCTCAATTGGTAGAGCGCTGGCACGGATAGCCAGAGGTTGCGGGTTCGAATCCCGGCATGGGTGAAATTTTTAGCCTCTAAATAGGTTTTTAAATCTCTCTTAATAGCACAAAAAATGTTAATATCAACGCATGCGTCGATTAAAAGAATGCGTGAAAAAAAATCAGGACGTAAAATAAATCGACTTCATGAAAAATTCAAAGCCAAATAATTTCAAAATAAACCAATTAAATACGGCCAGGCCTAACAAGACTCAGGAACTTATAAAGATCTAGGAATTAAACAAATAAATAGCTTTTTGAAAACCTATTTAGACGCTAAAAATTCCACCCATGCCGAAACTCGAACCCGCGACCTCTGGCTTACCGTACCAGAGCTCTCCCAACTGCGCTAATGAGTGACTTACCGTCACCAGTGAAATATCAAGACCTCTTTAAAATATTATATTATTTTTAATGGACTAACCCGTGCTCTTTACAATACTCTCTGTATTACGTATAGACAGCAAAATTAAAATTGCCCTTAGCACGGGTTTGGGCATTAAAAATAATATAAAGAAATAGCTGTTTTATTCAATTCTACGTTTGTCATGCATAACGTGACCAGACGTCCCGTTTTAAACAGGACTGTCCTTTTTTAAAATTACGAGTCCCGGTGTCCCCGAAACTAACTCAGAGACGGAAAATTGTCCCGTTTTCGAAAATGCTCTGTTTGCCTGCTACAAAATGCGCTAGGGAGTAAAAGTATTTTCTGTGATGAACAAATTGTGGACATCTGAAAAAACTCAGTTACAAAATCCAGTTCTAAAGGCAATGTTGATTATTAAGGTAAATATAAAAAAGTGCCAGGAGTTTCACTCTTAGGTACATAAAATCATCACCAGCGATATTAAAGCAAATTTGTTCCTCTGATAAGTATAAATATAATTAAAAATTTCGGTATAGTTTTTAATTTTTAACTAAGCTATCAAACTTTTGCTTAATAAATAATTTTAAATAATAAACACTTATTTAAAATTATTTATTAAGAAAAACTTATTCATTGACTACCTGCCTCATACTGTCCCGTTTTGAGTTAAAAAATAAATGGTCACGTTAGTCATTCATAACATAAATATAAACTGGTAAGCATGGCCATAAGCATATTTCAAGCTTTATCTATAATATAAAAACCGGCCAAGTGCGAGTCAGACTCGCGCACCGAGGGTTCCGTACAAACCTGTATTATAGACCTGAGTATTTGGTATGAATTTCAATTTAATACCTCTACGCGTTTATGAGGAAATGGGTAGTAAGTTTAAAATTATTAAAAAAATATATATTATGTGATGTAACTAAAAATTTATGGTTTTCGTAATTTTTCCTTTATCTATGCTATAAGACGTTGCTTCGTACCAAATTTCAAGATTCTGAGTTCACGGGAAGCACCCTGTAGGTTTTGATTCCCTTGCAAGTGTCGAAAATTTGCGGCATAAACGGCTGTATCTTTTGATTGCGTTGGCTTAGAAGTTTGATTTTTTCACAGCTTCAAGGGACAGTAGACCTGAGTAATTGATATAAATTTCAGCTTCATACCTCCACGCGTTCCTGAGAAAAAGGGTCTTGACAGACGGACGGACGGACGGACAGACGGACAACAAAGTGATCCTATAAGGGTTCCGTTTTTTCCTTTTGAGGTACGGAACCCTAAAAATGAATCCCCGAATGTGTTGGTAAGCGCAAATCTCGAGAGCAGCTGCACCGATTCAGCTGCTCTCGAGAACCGCTAATTCTTTTTTTAGAATATTCCTTGAAGTACGAGGTTCATACGGAGAGAAAAATAAAAGAAACGACTGTTGGGCGGTACGAAGTTCGCTGGCTCAGCTAGTATGAAATAATTTCTAGTAAATACGGCGTTTGTCAAAATATTTTTAAGAAACATCGTCTACATAAACTCCGATCGTTAAAATAAGCGACAGTACCTTCGAATACTTATTTAAAGGACTAAACTACTTATTTATGTTTCAGGGTACCTACATAATACCGAAAATAAATCTGGAAAAATTTTCGCAACTTTATATATGTACACGGCAAAAAAATATCCATAGTAAGTCTTATTTGCGGCCTCGTAGCCTAGTGGAACCCACTTATTTGAATCAATCACCTGGGTTAAGCAACAACAGGTGTGGTCAGATGCTGGATGGATGACTGTGTCTTGACAACCGCTAGTGGCATTTTTTTCGAGTGCTTTACAAGGCATGCTAAGCCGTTATGCAATTTCATGTTTAGCCCTAGTCTTGGAGTATGGACTAACCTTCCTGCAGTGCAGGAAAGACCCGTGGAAAGTGTTAAACCTTCGTGTTTACTTATTTTATAATAAGAACTGTCACTATTTTGTATTTGAAAATTATTTTATAGACATGTCAATCGTCTTCTTGGCTTCATCATGTCATCATAAGCTTGGTATCCAATAAACTCTATCTTCATTTCCACTCGCATTTTCTTCAACTATTAAGTGAAAAAACTTTACTTTATACGGGCTGGCAACAAAAAGTAAAGAGCTATCATCTTTAATAAAACGAGGTACCTACGTCACGGGAGGTCACCCATCCTGCACCTGACCACCTGACCGCGTCTGTTGTTGCTTAACTCAAGTGATTGTTTCCAATCACTCTGTTCGACTAAGCTACGAGCACTTTACTAGGCCACAAGCGCTTCGAAATACAGTTACGACATTTTTTTTTCGGGAAGCTCCTACTCAGTCGAAAGAGTCAGAGATAAGGCAGATAAGTTTACCTGCTAAAGTGAAAGTGAAAAACATTTATTAAACAACATCGATAAGACCCGTTAGATAAATCATTTTTTCTTACAGCTATCAATACTCAATACTCAATAATTTATTGCATTCCACAAGTATATACAGATGACTTAACTTAAAATATGGTTCTTTGTGGACCCTGTAGGGCACGCAAGTACAGGCATTCGTAGAATCTAGAAAAGGAGCGTTAGTGTGCATTGTTTTGACCATGGACTTGACTAAAAAAACCACATTCAATTGAAATTATTAAGTTTGAATCAAACTTTTAATACAAAAATAGTTTATTTTTTCCTTTTACTCTTACCAATCCTGGGTCGTTATTATTTTTTTTTAAATACTTGACTTGAGTGGGCCTACACCAAAAGCCAGAGTTTTTCGGCTTATTTCCTAGAATATTCTTTATTATACACCAGAGCACATATTATAAAACATGTAAAGATACAAGACAATTGCCGGCCTTATTGCCGAAAGCAATTTCTTCCAGACAACCTTTTGATGGAAAGTGCTGAAGGAAATAAAAGACAGGCAGTCGGTGTAAATATGACAGCTATCTGCAATATGATACCTAAGTAAACAGTGACGTATATAGGAATGAATGAATGACTTATTTTGCCACAAAGAAATATGCTTACTTAGCAAAAATTTTAAAATAAAGTGTTCGTGTGACAATTAGATTATTTCAGCGTTTGCAGTTTCTATTAGAAACAGCTGTGATTTTCAAATAGCAGCTTTACACCAAATGAGAAATTACGTGTCTTGCAGGTAGAGCTTAGCATGACAATAAACTTAAACAATTGATTGAAGTCGCCCATTGGCTCAATTGGTAGAGCGTTGGTACGGATAGCCAGAGGTTGCGGGTTCGAATCCCGGCATGGGTGAAATTTTTAGCCTCTAAATAGGTTTTTAAAATTGATTAAAAATTAATGAATAAATACATTGGTACCAATTTGGGAATATTACAGAAAAACTAAAGTTAAAAATAAATAGAGAACACTTTATTGCACAGCCAGAAAAATAAGGAAACAACCATGATTTCAGTTAATGTAAATATAAGAGAATTTTTATACTTATTATGGCTAACAAAAGTTATACAACACCACCAGAATAAAACTTATTTAGCAATTGATTACTCATCCAATAACAGTTCATAACAATGCCTCAGTAACGATGATTTAAAAAAAATGTACATACTGTATCTTAAAATGTAATTTTAGTTATTATTCGAAATCATCAAAAATGATACGTTTTGTTATGATAAACATACATAAATACGTTATAATAACAATCTACGCTATGAGGAAATAAATACAATTGTGTGAGATAAAATGAGAAGGAGAATGCACGAATAAACGTGCAGTACTAAACTTTTAAGGCAAATGCTGGATGCGGCAAGCTAAAAACAGGGCTCTATGGCGCTCATTAGGGGAGGGCTATATCTAGCAGTGGACTAGTATAGCCTGACGATAACGACGACTAAACTTAAAATCATGTGTGGACAGCGATATCATTCCGATGTAAAACCTAACTGCAAAGTAAGGTACTCGCGGCTGCAAGTGATGCAAATTACTTCAGCCAGATGTTGCTGCCTGTGTGTAATACAGAGAGTATTGTACAGAGGCTCGAAAGTTCACTGATGCCAGTGAGTCACCCATTAGCTCAGTTGAGAGAGCGTTGGCACGGTTAGCCCGAGGTCACGGGTTCGAGTCCCGGCATTGGTGGAATTTTCATTCTCTGAATAGGTTTATACTACGTTGCCAATGGTATAAAACAGTCTTAGTTTGATGCAAGTATTTTATTTCATGATTTCAAACTAGATGACCCAGCGAACTTCGTACCGCCTAACAGTTGATTCTTTAATTTTTGTTTTATTTTTCTCTCCGTAGGAACCATCCTCGTACTTCTAGGAATATTCTAAAAAAAAAATTTCGGCTGCTCTCGAGATTTGCGCTTACCAACACATTCGGGGATTAATTTTTATAATATAGATGATGATGGTTTAATGACTTTCGTACGATAGTGTACTTTTAATTTCAAAATTATTGTTCCGCTACGTTGGATATACAATATAAAAACAGTCATTTGCTTAGTGATACTGTTTATTTTATTTTTATTCTCTCACATCATGGGTATTGGAAGAGTTATATTGATTTTTTTATTTGCATTTACATGGTTCGTCACGGTCTATGCACTGGGGGTAAGTTTAACAAGAGACGCTTACATTTTACATACATCGTGTCTAGAGATCAGTTAATCGGATGTATATTTGCCTAAAGTTCATTTTTGCTAGCATGTCATGGAAGCGGCTTCCTATAAAATCTTTTTTAAATATAAATCCCGGGATTCCGGGAAAACAGCGAACGCGAATCTGTTCGATATCATGATGGGAAAAAGACGTCTTACTACAGAAAGTCAGTTTTAAGCTCTTGTTTTTTACTCGTTTCATAAACATGTTTTGAAGATTTAAGAATAAATATCAGACAATTCTTGTTTCTCTGATAAAACCACAAAATTTGTCGATTCCAAAACCAAAAAATATTTTAATATGAAAGTGCACTCCATGTTAGCACCTTCAAATAAGTAAATATAACTAAACCCGATTTATTCCATTATAAAAAACGAAATTGGTCGATCCCAGAATTCCGGGATGTTTTCGATACGAAAGTGCTATCAACGCTAACCAATACCTCAACTTTAGGCAGATGTGCATCCGATTATCCGATCTCTAATCATGTCGCACTCACAGGGGTTAGGAAGAGAAAAAATAAGAAGTTTAGTCGCGTACAAATATTAACAATTTTTTTTTAAGAACTAGTTTCTTCTTAATATTTAATTTGTGGTGAAGTGGCTTGCCCACCGGGGGGTGGGCAGCAGCGCCCCCTGCAGTACAATTCCACCGAACTGCGATCCCCAACCCGCATGCCCAGCGTGGGGATTATGGGCATCACCCTCTATGATAGCGCAACGTGTCGCTCTTTAGTGGAGGGCTATGTCCAGCAGTGGACTAGTATAGCCTGACGACGAAGTGGTTTGTAGGAAAATTTAGTTCAGCTTAAGAATGCTGCCAATAGATACTTTCCTAGGTTGTATGGGATGACGCACTGAGTCACCTTGGTAACGACGTAGAAAGTCAGTGGCGATCCCTCTTAGAACCCTGGAGAACAGGATAAAGAGTCAAAGGTTACATAGAAGAAAATACTCATTAGTATTAGCTCGCCTTTGTACAAATAATATGCTTATTGTGCAATAAATAATTTTCTAATCTAATTTAAAGATAGCAGTGGCAATCCCTAGAAGTAAAAAACTAGGCTCCATGTAAAATTAGTCCGCAAGAAGTTAGAGTGGACTCTAAAATGTTTGACTCTGGCCCGATCGTTATCAACCCTTGTATGTCCCCACTGCTGTGGCACGGGTATCTTCCTGCCTCGCAGGAAGGTTAGGCTATACTCCAGCACGGGGGCCAAGTCCGAGTTGGTGGAGGATTAAAAGACAGTGGCGGGCCTTACTGCCAGAAGTTATCAAGCCGCCCATAAGGCCTCTAACATAGCTTAACGACTGCCATTATAATTATGACAGCCGGCACCAACGGCTTAACGTGCCTTGCGAAGCACGGAAGCGCTTGGAAAAATGCCACTAACGGTAGTCACGGGACGCTCATCCATCCCGTACCTGACCGCGCCTGTTGTTGTTTAACGAAGTGATTGATTCCAATCACTCGGTTCGAATGCCCGATGTCCAGCATTAAAATACATCCATCAAACGCCCCTGCCAACCGGAAGCACTAGAAAGCAGTTGGTCACCACATACGTTGGTTGAACGAACGGATGAAAAGTTTTAAGCATTAGGTTTTAAAAATACTGAAGAAAAAGTATAATTGTCAATGTGATCTCTCTCTATTTTTTTTAAAATGAATAATAGTTATTAAAAAGATCTTTTAACTCGGTCAAAAAATATTCGTCGTGTTTCTTTCTTCCTTTTTCACAGGAAAATCTTCCTCCACAAAGGAGAGAAAGAGAAGGGAGGAAATGGTCGCTAGGAGCCAGGTCTGGACTGCAGGGTTGGTTCACTCCTTCAAACCCTGTCTTGGCATTGTGTTGCAGGAGCAGGACTCCTTTTACCAGTTTTTCTTCTTTTTCTCAACAGCCACTTTGGTCAACTCTGCGCGTAATAGTTTCCATTCACCAAATTTCCCATCTTCGATCACAATTTTTTTACATTTTCAACGTTTTCTTCGGTAACGGCGGTGTTTGGGCGTCCCGACCCAGGATCACCACAATTGAAGGAAAAATAAATACACGGACTAACGTCCTGTAGCGGTGCGGAGCGGCGAAAAAGTAGTTACGTATTTGGCGGCTTCGTTTAATTTCGTTGACATTCGTGTGTGCGAGTAAGAAGGTGACACTCTGTTCGGCTCTCTTGCCTCTTGCTTTTGGCTATATGTAAATGTGCACGAAGGAAAGGGATGGGAGATGGAAACTGCGAGAAAGTATTGAAATAATTTATAATTATAAACGATTGCCAATAGATGGCTTTACTGGTTGAAACGAAAAGACGCGTACGTAGTTGGCGTTACCAGCCGCCTTTTTATTAACACACATATTGCAACTTTAAACCAACAATAAATGTAGCTGCTTTGTCATACTTACCCAAAAATATGGATTTCGTGAGACTTTATTAACAATAGTATTAATTTACGTTTTGGGCAAATCCACTGTGTAATAAATAAAAAAGGTAACGTAAAGAAACCCACAAAAAATTCCAAACATTTTTTGTCGCCGATCGTTCGTGGTTTTATCACCTAACTAGAAATATAAATAATAAAATAAATAATAATAATACAACTATGTTCACATTCAGACATACATACGGTCATCAAAAACGCATGCATCTAATTTTTCTATATTGCCAGCATAATTGCTAGTTATATTTTCCTGTTGAACTCAACTAAAGAAGAAACGCCTAGTTGAACCGAGTGATTGGAATCAATCACTTGAGTTAAGCAACAACACGCGTGGTAAGGTGCAAGATGGGTGCCGTCGTGTGATTGCCGCTAGTGGCATTTTTCCGAGCGCTTCCGTACTTCGCAATGCACGCTAAGCCGTTGGTGCCGGCTGTCATGTAATGGCCGTCGCTAAACTATGTCCGAGACCTCATGGGCGGTTTGGTAACTTCTGACAGTAAGACCCGCCACTGTCTTACAACCCTTCACCAACTTCACCCCCGTGGTGGAGTATGGCCTAACCTTCCTGCGATGCAGGAAGAAACCCGTGCCCCAGCAGTGGGAACATACAAGGGTTGATGTCGATTGATATCAACTAAAGAAAAAAAATACAATTGAGGAACAATGCACTGTAAGTTTAGTGAGGGCCTGGAGGTCATTCACACAGGATCTTTCCTAGTGTGCCTCTCACATAGAAATAAGTCCTGATTGCTCAAATTGTGTTATATTTTGTGTACCTCTGGGAGGACATAAATAAATTACTTACTTACTTATGTGATATTATTATTATTTCTTACTGTATAAATTATATCTCATTACGAAGATGCGAAGTCCAAAGTTTTTTAACACATTCTTGAAATGAAATCAAATGAAATGAATATACTTTGTTGCACACCAGGAATAACAATTTAGAAAATAAGAAGATACAAATTAAGTTACAATTGGCGGTCTTATTACTAAAAAAATTCTTCCAGGCAACCCTTGATGGAAAACACAAAAGAACTGAAAGACGGGTAGTTGGTGCAACTAATGACATAATTAGGAAAAGAATGCAAATTTTAATAAACATCCATAGACAATACATATAAATAAAATATAAAATAAACATACATAATATAATTATACTATTTTTATTTTAATGCACTAACCCGTGCTAAGGAACAAATTTAAAAACCTATTTAGAGGCTAAAAATTTAGAGGATAATAATCTGGCACGGATAGCCAGAGGTTGCGGGTTCGAATCCCGGCATGGGCGAAATTTTTAGCCTCTAAATAGGTTTTTAAATACATAATATATACAAATAATATCATCCGGGAGAAGATGATAGATGAATATAATACACTTTCTTCATCTTCTTAAGGCTATATTAGTTCACTGCTGGACATCACCCTCCCCTAATGAGCGCCATAGCGCTAGGTTGTGCCATCATTATATCATCATTTTTAATACCTAATTATCTTATATTTAATTTCAGTTTAGATTCCAGAAAATAGCTGAATACAGCAACTGCAGCTTGCCGGACGAAGCTTACGATATGGACAATTTAGTAAATCAAACCTGGAGTTACTACAAAATGCGCGGAAAAACATATGTTCGTATGACATTCATTGTTCGAAAGACAACGCCACCACTCTCGGTAAGGATTGTGAAAGCGAAATTGACCTAAAACTTACAAAACTCTGAACTCATATAGAAAAACCAAATATTTTAGATAGATAGATCGAGAACACTTTATTGCACAACCAGAAAAATATTACAACCATGATTCTTAAATCTAAGTTATGTTATACAATTGGCGGTCTTATCGCTATGTTGACTCTGTCGACAAAAAATACAAATTGGCATGATATGTTGAAAGTTTCTTATGTGGTGTAAAACTTGGTACTATATCGCAAAATCATCTTAGAAAGTCTGGTATATACAATCAAGCTTTATACTATGAATTATCTGATGCAAAGGCATAACCGTGATGTCAAGTATCCTGTACTGAGATCTTTGTCTATCAGAAGTCTATCAGAAATCTAATCATATTTGATTCTTAGGTACAGTCTATTTATTCTTACTTGTCCAATTTAGTATACAATATTCTACCCTTAAAGTGTGACTTTTTAATCCAAAACTGCCATATTTCCATAAATGAAGTAACCTGGAACACTCTTCTAGATAACACGCTGCCAATTTTATAAACATAGTTCATGAATTTGCGAGAAAATGTTTAGTTTAGGCATCTAATCTCAATTTTAAGGATAGAATCTTGTTTACTAAATTGAACAAGTAAGAATAAATAGACTGTAGAATGAACTTGAGCATTGGATGGCTATAGGATAAAGGGAAAGATTGTTAGGTAAATATTTACACTTAAGGTGTCTGCAGAAGTGCTTGTGGCCAAGTCGAACCGAGTGGTTGGAATCAATCACCTGAGTTAAGCAACACCAGGCGCGGCCAGTGCTGGATGGGTGACCTTCCCGTGACTACCGCTAATAGCGTTTTTTTCCAAGTGCTTCCGTGCTTCGCCAGGCACGTTAAGCCATTGGTTCTGACTGTCATGTAATGGCAGTCATTAAGCCATATCAGAGGCCTTTAAGGCTACTTGATAACTTCTGTCAGTAATAACCGCCTCTGTCTTACAATCCTCCATCAACTTGGACTTGGCCCCCGTGACCACAACTTAACCGAGTATGACCTAACCTTCTTGTATTGCAGGAAGAGTCATGTACCCCAGCAGTGGGGACATTTGAAAGGATTGATGTCGTAGGTATCTACACGACTTTAGTGCATTGCTTTGTATAATAGAGTCCAACCAGCCTGTCTAAGATGCTATTCGTAAACTAATGTTTTTTCGTCAGACCAAGAGAGCTCCATAAGAAAAATTAATATATCTGCATCAATCTACAGTCAGTGAAGTCACATTATTATTCAAAGAGTAAAGCTTTAACACATGGAAAGTGTGGCAGAGTTGCTATTAGTGAGAACCTCAGTAATTTTAACATATTTTTTTCAGATGAAACTTTTAACATACAAGCAAGTCACACCGGATTCCGAAAGGATCCCAGATTATAGTTTTAACATCACTTGTAAGGATAATATGTTCATCCAATTATGTAAGAAAATGCGCTTGAAACTGGACGTTAGTTGCAGAGCCAGTCCAGTAAGTTATTACTCAGTTACTTCTAAGGAAATAGTCAGTTACGTAGAAATATAGTTACCTATATATTAAACGGGTCTGACTGTGATTAATATATAACTGTATATAAGCGTCACGAGTCAATAAGAAATACTATCACTGTAATACTATAGCAGAAATTTCAGGGTTGCGTCTGTTTGGGGAATGGTTAGTTACTGATCTACACTAATGAGCTATTGACCAGTGGTCAGTTATGGACAAAGATAAAAATACCAGCCGAAATGGCCGATGGCTGTGTGGTATCGGACTAGACAATAGCACCAACCCAATTCTTCCCGCGAGTGTTTTAAAAAGCGACTAAGGGACACAAACCGGAGGGTGGGCAGCAGCGCCCCCTGCAGTACAATTCCACCGAACCCGCATGCCCAGCGTGGGGATTATGGGCATTACCCCCTATGATAGCACAACGTGGCGATCTTTAGGGGAGGGCTGTGTCCAGCAGTGGACTAGTATAGCCTGACGACAGCGACAGCGACCAGCCGAAAACTGTTGTTGACGGGTACAACACAAAGCGTTTAGGAAAGTGTGTGTTTAAAAGCGTGAAGCAGTTTAGGAGAGTACAGAAAAAAATTACATAACTACTTGCGCGGATAAAGTAGTAAGTTAGAAAACATTACGGTCAAGCTTATTTTTATGAGTAGTTGCCAGTACGAATGTGACCGTAGAGGGAGTAAAACTATAGAGCAAGCCACAGCGCACACATACAAATTTTAAATGAAACAAACTTCGTAGCGATCATGGGTGAAAAAGAGATAGAGTAAACAGCAAAAGTGTAACTACTTTTTTTGTTTGCCCCCAGTGTCAAGTTGACGTTTCTGGGGGCAAACAAACGATAAGATTTTGAAAATGTAATCATATTTAACCCTACGCTAGCCGTTTCGAAGAGCAACCGTGTATTTGTGAAATTATATATTAAAAGTGACCTAAATAGAGAAAGTATAGTGAATTGTAGTGTACTCGTATGCAGTAATCGTTAAGAAAGAGCTTTGGGGGAAGTTTCCTTTGATAGGTAAGTCATGATTGTGTTTCAATTATTGTTAAGCCCAAAGTTGCCTTATGTTGAGTATTTTAGTTAAGTTTCAACTAGTAGCTTTGCAACTAGTCCGTAAGAAAAGCAATTTAATAGAATTTACTTTCCTAACCTAAAAAACCGAAGAGTAAAAAAATGTTGTCATCCGTTTATGTCGTAAATCCCGATCATTACATGACCGTGTTGGCAGACGTTAAAAGCGATCGTACGATGGGTGAATAAAAAGTAGCATTCCCTAAGAAGGCTGCTAAAAAAACAGTACGTTTTCAAAACCTTTGTTTTGAAAATGTGTCAACTTGAATTTATCGCAAGAACCCTTTCGGTGTTTTTGTGCATTCTGCCGCAAGCAATGTGCCCTTGAATTCAGTATAGAATTCAAATTTGAATTTGTATTAATGAATCTCGTACAACACCGTTTAGCCGCGATTGTTTATTAGGTAAAACGTAATTACCTTATTTCCTTAATTAATAATAGACCCGTTCAATATACAACAGCTACGTATGAGAATCGCGAATAATAAGGAATACTAAAGTTATTACTTAATTATTTTAATGTATTACAATATTCATTAATATAAGCAATGTTTCTATTCCAGATTTCTTCAAAATAGTTCTGTTCTGAAAAAATGGGTGCTGGCATTTAGAAGAGAGAACTGGTCACCTACATCAAATGCTCGAATATGCTCTGTACGTTTCGACAAAATGTACATTTTGGTGGTCTGAGGTAGCCTTCGAAAGATTTTTTATGGTGAATTTTTATATATAAAAAAAACTATTAATATTAAGTTTATGATTGTATTCCATTGGTGGTCCTACGAGTAGATAGCGTCCCTAAGCGCCTTAACATGTAAAATTTAAACGTGTAAAATAAAACGTATTTTTAATTATACAAAATGACAATTGTTTATAAAATGTTTGCTACGTTTTACAAAAAATTGTCAGACATAGTTAGTGAGTTAGACCTGAGATTTCCGCACTTAGCCTCATGATTGGGCCATTGTACGTAGTGGAGCTGTCAGTTTACTCCAGCCAACCTATCTCTTTCCAGAAAGCCAGCAGTGCTCCGATGTCACTGCAGGCTTCCTGAAGGGACCCCGGCTTCCCAATGATGGCGGTCCGTTGCTTTTCCATGCCTTCGCAGTGAATGGTCACGTGGGCGGGTGTTTCCTCTTCTTTGAGGCATCCCCGGCAAAGCGGGCTGTCGGTTAGACCCATGTTGTAGAGATGTCTGTTCAGTGAGCAGTGGCCTGTTAAGATTGCCACAGCTTTGCGCAGATTTTCTCTTCTCAGACGCAGCAGGCTACGTGAAAGACGTTTCGAGATTGTTGGTAAGGCCTCCCTGGCTTGTCTACATTTGGTTTCTGTTCTCCAAAGTTCAGCATGCTGGCTTTCTGTTCGCGACCTCAACCATTTTCTAAACTGGTTGTATGGGAGTGGGAGCAGGGGTTCGGGTCCTTCCACTGTAGTTTCCGAGCCTCTTTTAGCGAGTTCATCTGCGGCATCATTGCCCAGGGAGCCGCTATGACCCTTTATCCATTGTAAAGTGACTCTGTTATTTGTTGACAGTTTTTCCAATTCATGGTGACACTCTAGTATCAAGCTGTTGTTTGTAAGATTGCTGTTGAGTGCTTGTAGGACTGAGGCGCTGTCCGAGATTATGCGTATTGCGTAAGCTTTCGCATTTCTTGTGTTCAACATCGCGACAGCTCTTGTTATACCGATGCATTCTGCCTAAAAGATTGTATTCAGGTTGCCAAGTTTTGTAGATATTTTTAGATTTAGTTCGTTGGAAAAGGCTCCTGCGCCCGTTCCTGTTTCAGTTTTGGAGCCGTCCGTGTACACTCTGACTTCGTGTATTCCCGAGTACTCGGTAGGCTCCTCTTGCAGTTGTACCTTATATTTTTTGTCAAAAATATAAGTGTGAGGTATTCTGTCGCACACCGCTTCCATCATAGGCTGGTCCGAAACAGCGGCTGCTAGGATTTGTGTGTGTGGGGCGTAGCTGTTTTGTTTCCATATACCGGTTGTCCGAAGCCGTAAGGCAGCACTGGCTGCTTCTTGTTGAACGTGCAAGTGTAGAGGTCTGAGGTTCAACAGGGCTTCCAGGGCAGTAGTCGGTGTTGTCTTCATGCACCCAGTTACTGCGAGGCATGCCAGTCGTTGTAGCCTCTGTAATTGAAGTACTGCTATTTTCTGTTTTGTTCTGGTCCACCATACAACGGCGCAATAAGTTATAGCGGGTCTTATCACCGAAGTATATAACCACATCATAAGTGACGGGCGTAGACCCCACTGTTTTCCTATGAGGCCTCGGCATTGCCAGAAGGTCGTCTGGGCCTTGTTAACGAAATTCTGTAGGTGCGAGCTCCAGTTTAGTTTGCTATGTAGCGTCACACCGATATATTTAACTGTTGGTGACAGGGTTAGCGTTGTTCCGAAAAACTTTGGTAGGTTTTGTGTTTTTGGGTTACGTTTGTTTGTAAAAAGTACTAATTCCGTTTTAGTCGGGTTGGCGGTTAGTTGATGAGTATTGCACCATCGCTCTACTATGCCAAACGCCGTTCTCATTAGACTGTATAGAATATCCTCGGATTTACCTATCGTCAGGATTTTTATATCGTCGGCGTAGCCTATTATCCAGAAACCACATTCATCAAGGCGTCTGATTAAGCCGTCAACCACTAGGTTCCATAGAAGTGGCGATAGAACTCCCCCTTGAGGGCAGCCTCTGGCCACTATTGCCCTCGTAGTGCTGTTTACCTTAAGCGTTATGGCTCTTTGACGCAGGAGGTTATCTATCCAGCCCGTGATGGTTGGCTGCACTCCTCGTTTCACCAGCGCTTGGTTGATGCTACTGAAAGTTGTTTTGTCGAAAGCACCTTCTATGTCAATAAAGGCTCCTAAGACCATATGTTTATCTGAGAGGCCCTTTTCTATGGTTCTAACGACAGTATGCAGAGCTGAGTCTGTTGATCTGCCATTTCTATAGGCATGTTGTTGAGGATGTAAAGGTTTTGTTTTTAGGGCTCCTTCTCTTATGTGCCTGTCCGTTAGTCTCTCCAGCGTTTTTAAGAGGAACGATGTGAGGCTAATAGGCCTATAGGATTTTGCCTGTGTATAGTCTCCTTTTCCAGCCTTTGGTAAAAAGACTACTTTGACTTCCCGCCATGAGTGGGGAATGTACTGGTGTGCCAAGCAGGATTGAAAGATACACACTAGCTGTGGCAGTATTGTGTTAATTCCCCATTGTAGTAGTGCCGGAAAAATTTCGTCTATTCCAGAGGATTTGTAAGGCAGGAAGCTTTTTACGGCCCATTGTACTTTATCTTCGGTAATGACCGTGTTTGATACGGCCCAGTCAATATCAGCTGGCGATCGTTCGAAGGGCTCTTCCCATTGTTGTTTGTCCATAATCATACAATCTGGGAAGTGAGTGTGTAGTAGCAGTTCACTTATTTCTTCGTCGGAGGTTGTGTATGTGCCGTCCGATTTCTTCAGTGAGCCGAGTCCTCTGTTTTTGTTTGTTGACAGAAGTGTTTTAATTCTTGCTGTCTCCTTTGTTGACTCGATTTTTTCACAGAAACGCCGCCATGAGCTAGTTTGGTAGTAGCGGATTTTCTTTTTGTAATCGTATTGTAGATCTTTGTATATGTCCCAGTCAGAATCTTTCATGGTGTTTTTAGCGTGATTAAAGGCTTGCCTTAGCTTGCATCTTGTTCTTTCTAGGTTCTTTCTTGTTCTCTTCTTGTTCGCATCTCTTTCTAGCCCCATCAGTGGCTACCAGGAGGTTCCTTGGGGTACGTTAGTGGGCAGGTCTGTTGGTATGTCTCCTGTAAGCAGGTTGTTAATGTTTCTACGTTGTGATCTATATTGGAGGTACTAGAAGTCGCGTCTTTTAGTTGAAGAGCTGACCACTTCGACTTTAAAACGTTCTGAAATCTAGAGACGTCCGTTTTGCGAGGGTTTCGCCACGGTTGTGGCGGTTGTGTTTGTACCTGTATGGTGTACCTAACACGTCTGTGGTCGGAAAGTGAGGGTTCGTCGGAGACGTGCCAGTTGGCAACCATGTCCATCGCTCCTACTGACACAAGAGTGATATCTATGACAGTTTGGTACCTGCTGTTAATAAAAGTGGGCTGGTTACCTTTGTTGGCTATGAGGAGATTCGTAGTCATCAAAAACTCTATAAGGAAAACTCTATAAGGTCCTCTCCCCTTGGGTTGGCTTTGGGACTTCCCCACAGAGGATGGTGTGCGTTGCAATCGGCCGATATGATCAGCTCCCAGCTATGGTCTGCGCAGTACACCGCCAGGTCAGCCACCTCTTTGGCTGGTACGGTCTCATCTCCTGGCATGTACACGGACGCTAAGACAAGCGTAGTTTGGTCGTCCCTTCCATTAAGGAGTCTCACAGCTGCGAGATCTCTGGAACAGAATTGTGTGAGTAGCGTAGCTTGTATGCAGTTGGGCATGTAAATACACGCCCTTGGGTTGGCTAACGTCGTATCGACCATTAGCTTACCTCTTGGGTTATTAAGTCCACAGATTCTACCACCCCTTACCCAAGGCTCCTGGATGAGAGCTATGGTGTTAGTTTTAACCTCCAGCAGGCTACGTAAGGTGGCTGAAGCGATTTGCTTATGCTGGAGGTTTGTTTGGACAACATCGACTGTAGCTACTACGTGTGGCGGAGCCATGGCTACTCCGACAGTGTCTCCCCCACACGCAGCAGCCAGTCCATGTCATCAGACTGGTTGTCGTCGTCGTCGCTGATGGACATACCAGCGACTGTTGGCGAATAGTACGAGGGGGCTGCTCTCGACGGCTCGTCGGCTGGAGTCGGGACTCCATCAACGTCATCGCCATCGGGCGCGGCCTCATCGTCCCTTGTTTCGTTATCCTCGGTGGATACCCGCGCGCACAGAGACTCCGGCACGAACGGAGCGTCGCTCAGACCCGAGGGAGTGAAGAACTTTACGTACGCACTCCCCATGATATAAGCGACCCTCAGGTCCCGTTCCAGAAGGCATGGCACCTCCTACTCTGGAATGCCCAGAAAGAGGAAGATGCCCTTGCCCTCCTGAATTTCTATTCGGTAGGGCCTCCACCGCTGGATATTATATTCCGGATTTTGATGGATAAGAATCTGGCGAATCTTATCCATCTCTGTCACGACTGTTGTGGGTAGCAGTATACCGGCCTTTACCATCTTTGTGATTTCTGACTGTGCGATGACAGTCAGATCACAGTTATGGATCGGGCACGCTATGCTGGCTACTGTGTCCTTAAGCCAAGCAAGCGTGGCGTCGTCTCCGCACCAAATTTTCAGCAACACCTCACCCAGGTGAGGTTTCCCGTGAAACCTGAGCGGTTGGGCGCCGTCACCGGCCAGACACGACGCCAAGATTGCGTCAGAAGTGACTCTTTCCAGAGTCTCTTTGAGCTCGTCCGCTTGCTCGCTTGTTAAATCGGTGGGGGGAACGGTGGTCACGGCCACGCGTAGATGAGAGTTAATCACCCCCGCGTAGCTGAGCGCCTTTCCTTTCCCCTGACCCTCTAGCCTGCGCCGCTTGTTAGTAACGGCCGGTGACAGCGTTACATCAGCCCTGCCACGTTTTACCGGAGTTTCCGGAGCAGCGTGTCGGGGCCTCTGACCTGCCGTCGCCGAGCGTTGTGCTACCGAAATGGTCTGCTGCCGATCGCGCGGTAGAGACCCCGCAGTGATGGCGCACCCAGTTTCCACGCGCTGGAACCCAGCGTGCGGGGTTGCCCCCGCACTATGGGCGCATCGCGCGGGAACCTTCGGCTGCCCATGCATGGTCGCCACCACAGCGGTCGTGGCGCATTTCGCGTGGGTGGCAGCGGCCCCCTAGAGCTTATCCCGCTTCCAAGGGGGCGACCGCCCTCCACGGTGACCTCTTCGTTTGTTTTTATTGCGTCCAGTTGCAAGCTGCCGACTGCGCTGAGATTCCCCCGCAGCAGACAAGGCGCTTTGCAACTGGCCGCTTTTTCCACGTTCAGTCACCGGCTCCCGACTGCGCTGAGTTTCCCCTGCAGCAGACATGGCGCTCGGCAATTGAGTGGTGTCGTTACTGTCAGTCACCAGCAGCCGACTGCGCTGAGTTTCCTCAGCAGCAGACAGGGCGCTCGGCAACTGACCGTTGTCCCTATCATCGACACGGGCACGCGGTGGCTTAGTTTTCCTGGCCCGCTTGGACCTGGCAACAAATTTGCTAGTCACCGCCTGCCACGTGTTAACGCGAGTTAGCTCACTTGAACTGGCGCTTCCAGCCTGTGACGGTGTGCTGCCGTCCAAGGAGATTAGTCCGGTGTTGCCCCCCCAGAATACGAGGGGCTGCCCGGTGCCGAAGTGATACCGGGGAGGGATTCTCCTGCCTCTATGGGGCCGGTACCCTCCTGGGGTAAATTATCTTTTTTGCCGGACATCATATGTTATTTTTTTTTTACGGAAAAAAATGTAAAAGCGCGGGGATATTACTCGCGTCGCTTTCCTAACACGCCGCGGGTGCACTTTTTGGGGTTATTTAGGTCCCAAGGCCAACACAGACCTGGTTTGTGGTTATCCCGCCACTGATTCGGGAGTGGTTCTTCGCCGTCACCAAATTCAGACCTCGGCAGGAGACGTGCTGCTAAAAAGCGCTCAATCGCCCGCCTCAGCCCGGAGTTGGGGCCGTTGCCCAGGATGTGCCAGGAGGGCCACTGCTTCCGCAGCAGGCTCATCAGAGATGGACCCAGTACGCAAGCAGGTGCCCTCACACGAGGAGGCGACCACAATCACATCCTAATTGTCAGACATGTTGTATGATTAATAAAATTCAAAACTAAATCTGCATTTTTATTCATGGCCTATGAACGACTGAAATATTTTACCCCACATTATGGCAATTCACTTTTACTGTGGCAACATTCATGCACACCAACACATAATATTCTCCGACGTGAAAACGGTTACACTGTGCCTTGATCTATAGTTCTACTCTATCTACGAATGTGACATCCTACTAATATTATAAACGCGATAATTTGTAAGTATCGATGGATGTTTGTTTACTCTTTGACGTAAAAAATACGGAATGGATTTTATAGAAACTTAACAATAATATAGCTTATATATCAGAATAACACATAGGCTACAATTTATAAAGATATTGTGTGATATTTTGAAATGCGACCCAAAAAATTTATATGATATAATTTTAATAACCTATTTAGGGGCTAAAATTCCACCCATGCCGGGATTCGAACCCGCGACCTCTGGCTATCCGTGCCAGCGCTCTTTCCAACTGAGCTAATGGGCGACTCACCGGCAGCAGTGAAATTTTGAACCTCTTTATTTTTCTCTGTATTACGTACAGGCAGCGACACACAGCGACAGCGCTGGCACGGATAGCCAGAGTTCGCGGGTTCGAATCCCGGCATGGGTGGATTTTTTAGCCTCTTAATAGGTTTTTAAAATTGTCCTTAGCACGGGTTAGTGCATTAGAAATAATATGATAATTTTAATGTCATACTCATAATGTTAATTCTTTTCCTCGCCACGCTAATATAAGCTACCAGAAATTCTAATCCTGCGCAGACGAACTCGCGGGCATCAGCTAGCAGGTCTTATCGCGATTAATAAATACCTAAGTATGTATGAATATTGCGAGTTAGCAGAAATGTCAGGATCGCATCTGTTTAGCTAATGGTGTGTCAGTTAATACTCTGGTTCGAAGCGCTCGTGGCCTAGGCGAACCGAGTGATTGGAATCAATCACTTGGTTAGGCATCAACAGGCGCGCTCAGGTACGGGATGGGTGAGCGTCCCGTGACTACCGCTAGTGGCATTTCTCCGAACGCGTCCGTGCTTCGCCAGGCACGTTAAGCCGTTGGTGCTGGCTGTCATATAATGGCAGTCGTTAAGCAATGTCATAGGCCTTATGGGCGGCTTGATAACTTCTGACAGTAAGGCCCGCCACTGTCTTACAATCCTCCACCAACCCGGACTTGGCCCCCGTGGTGGAGTATGACCTAACCTTCCTGCGATGCAGGAAGAGACCCGTGCCCCAGCAGTGGGGACATACAAGGGTTGATAGCGGACTCTGGTTCACTCTGATAAGACATTAACCGGTGGACAATCATGGACAACTTCATAAATACAAATTCCAGTTGAAATCTGTTTTTGTATATATAATTAAGCAATCATATGCATGAACCTCACTATAGATCAAACAACGCTTTGTAATGAAATGACATGAAAAGTAATGAAAACATTTTATTCAAAGTAGCGCAGAAGCTGCGGCTTAATGAACGTTCCAATTCAAACTAGGTGTCCATTTCAAGATCTAGATCATTTTGGAGAAAAAAGGGAGAAAAAAACTCCAAACTTAGTCTTTTCAAAGTCCTCAATTAACTGAGTTTACATAATTATTTTAAAACATAGAACTCATGCATTGTACTGGCTTTAATTCCAGACATCATTGTCATCTAAATAATCCTTTATGCTATAGTAGACCTTTTGGCACAAAGTGTAATTAACAATTTTTTTAAGCCGCGTTTCAGGCAAGCTTAATATATTTTCAGGGATTTTATTATAGAAGCGTATACAATGCCCCATGAAGGATGTATTAACCTTTGCCAGTCTAAATAGTGGGAAAGAGAGTTAATGTTTATTTTTACTATTGACATTGTGTTGGCTACCCAAAGTTTTAAAGTTACTGACATTTTTCCTGACGTACGAGTACATAGGTAATGTTTTCATAGATATACTGACTGGTAACTGTCAGGATCTAGTTTCTTTAAAGAAACCTCTCAACAAATCTTTACTGCCTAGCTTATAAATGAATCTGATCGCTCTTTTCTGCAAGACGAAGATGGTCTCAATATCTGCATCCCGTCCCCACAGTAGTATGCCATAGGACTATGGAAGTAATAAACAAGCCTAGCAGTTGCGACGTCGGTAGGTTCCCCAATTCTTTTTACTGCATAAGCTACTGAACTAAGCCGATTTGCATTTTTTTTATATAAGGACTCCATTGAAGCTTTGCATCAATTGCGATACCTAGAAATACAGTTTCATTCACAAGGTCTAATATGTCATTCCCTAATATAACATTGTTGTTAACCGTTTTGACATTTGGTATAGTGAAGTTTATACATTTTGTCTTTTTTGAATTTAACAATAAGTTATTGGTAGTAAACCAATTAAGTACCCGAGAGAGAGCATTATTTGTATTTTCAAGGTCATTCTCGTGTTTTTTAATTTTAATAATAAATGACGTGTCGTCTGCGAATAATACTATCTCATTTTGATTCGTTTGGTCGGTTTTCTAAGACTTATATTTTTTTTATTGTAAAATGCGCTTGTTTTTGGCATTGTCTTATTTTTTGCAAGTTTTACAGTGAATTTAAGTCACTGTGAAACTTTTTAGTGCGATGTTTTTGAAAAAATATTTAATAAAATTATTGAACTAGTTTAAAAATAAACTTTTCAAAATATAAAATGTGTTTGTATCAAATTATCATGGATGAGCATGATGATAAAGCCAACTGTAGTTCTAAAAGACAGTCCACGGGTAATTCTATACTAGATTTGAGACCTTGCTTAGACTGAGCTCTGGCAACACTCTCCGCATCAACGTTGGTACAACGTTATGAAACGTCGGACGACTGATACATGTAGAGTAAAACGCGTTACACCTTTGTGAACGGGGCACCCAAATGGACGCTATTGGGCCGTACAAAATTGAGCGTACATTATTGGTCTTTACCGATCTGGTAACGTATGGGCAATAAATACACACCTCATTAATAAACGCCCTTTGAGCATGAATTATCGGGACGTGCATTCTTGCCTGTACATTATCGGGCCGTACATTAGTGACCCAACCGACATTATATTATGTTATTGTCTATGATTGTTTACATATTTCGATTTATAGGTTAGAATACTTTTATAATAATATGTCTTCTGAAAGAATTAGTTCCGGAAAAACATTAACAAGACCGTCTTGTGAAATACTCTACAATGTTTTCAGCAATTTTATGCATCATAATAAAAACAGTGAGCGAAACATCTAGCTCTTCGAGCGATGAAAGTATTGATGGAGTCGAAAAATGAATGAATGATTCTGATTAATCTACTTAATTAAACATAACTTTTACGAGTGTAACTTTTACGATTTTTATCTATTAACCTTACTAAAAACGGAGTAGACACACAAAACACAGCTTGACAAATAGTCTTATTTTAAACATACTGTATAGTGAAATTGCACTAGTGTGAGTACTGTAAACGTGCCAGCTTTAATTAACCTTTCTGTGTTACTCTTCATATCTATTCGGCTGAGCTAGAGTTTTCTAGTTCGTCCAGAAAGTGTATGTTACTCAATCAAGGCGCTAAATCAGTGAACAAAACTGAACGTCACCGGGTTGGTTGCTGAGTTGGGTCTACTCGGCTCTCGTCGAAGGACGATGCTGAAATGATCACAACCCTGTTTCCAATATGTTACAAATGGCACACTAAACTCAATACAGTAAACATGTTTATATAATTATATTCTTTTTATTGCTCTAACCCGTGCTAAGAACAACTTGAAAATCCTATTTGGACCTAACCTGTTAGTAATATAGAGAGTATTGTAAACAGGTTTGAAATTTCACTGATGCCTGTAGTTGCCCATTAGCTCAGTTGGGAGAGCGCTGGGACGGTTAGCCAGAGGTCGCGGGTTCGAGTCCCGGCATGGGTGGAATTTTTAGCCTCAAAATAGTTTTTCCAAAATATGTTTCTAAAAACCATCCCATAATGCTTGAAAAAGTGTTATTGATTTCTCTATATTTTATGTATTTCAGGCTACAATACTTGTACCAAAAGCAAATTTTGGAGCCTGGTGGGAACTGTACAAACATATTCCAGAAATGTACCGATAGTAAGTAACTCTCGGAATTTTTCTTTTTAGTTCTAGTAATTTGGTTATGGTATTTTTTTATTTATTATTCATTGTGAAGTATTCTTGAATCTGATTGAGTATGATCTGATGATGATATATGATATGATGATATATATATATTGGTAGTTAGCCAGTGTCGGCTAAGTCTACCTCACGATGGGCTGGTTGAGAGAGCGGAATGGGAGGTGATGTTAATGGACTTACTTGGTGATGGTGGATGATGTTGGGCAGCTGTTGGGCAGATGATGAGCGGTGATGGATGAGCTGATGCGTCCAGCGCACGGAGAACACTCCTGCACTGTTCACTTATAGTCTAATATTGTTTTTTGAGCTGATAAAGTTAATTAGTCACCAAATGTCTATCACTTCACGAGAATTCGAGCACTTATCACGCGCGTATGTCACCGTGCGAATGTGTATGCAGATGGCTGGATAAATTAGTAGCGAGCGAGCGGCACGAGCGACGGCACCGGAACGACAGACTAATGAACGAATGACCACAGATTCATGATTACGTCGCGCGATCGATTCTCGCGCGAACATCCTGGGGGGCCGGCCCAAATCCCCCATCTTCAATGGCTAGTGGGAGCCTGGAAATCTTGAGGATTGGTCGTCTAAGGGTCCCTGTGCTGGTATCCAGGTCCACTACTCTTACAACGCCATCCTTTCCAGGTAGGAGGCGAGTGATTCTTCCTCTCTTCCAGTGCAGAGGCGGTATGTTATCTTCCATGATGAGGACGAGCTCACCGATTTGAGGAGAGGAAGAAGGAGAGATCCATTTGGAGCGGGTTTGGAGAGTGTGGAGGTAGGATTTGGTCCATAGAGCCCAAAAACGCTGAGAAAGTGCTTGAATGAGTTGAATACGTTTAAGGGCTGAGAGAGACCTATCATCAAATGAAGTCTCGGGAAGAGCTGAAAGAGGACGGCTAATTATGAAGTGGCCTGCCGTCAAAGTTTCGAAATCTGTGGGATCTGAAGAGAGTGGGCAGAGAGGCCGAGAGTTCAGCACAGCCTCGATTCGTGTCAATAATGTAGCAAACTCCTCAAACGTGAGCTGTTGCTCACCAACTACGCGATAAAGCAGTTGTTTTGCAGATCTGACTGCTGTTTCATGTAGACCACCGAACCACGGTCCGGTAGGTGGATTTAATAACCAAGTTATGTGCTGATTGCTAAGCTTATGTGTGACTGCATCATCGTTGGAAGCTAGGAAATTCTGAATTGCAACGAACTGATTCCTAGCGCCTACAAAATTAGTACCGCAGTCTGAGCGTATGAGAATGGGAATACCGCGACGCGAAATAAATATCTGTAATGTCGCGAGAAAGGCATCAGTGCTGAGCGACGAGACTGATTCCAAGTGAACCGCCTTTGTTGAGAGTCACACAAATATACAATTTGATTGAACAATTGAAATATACAAAAATATACGATTTGACGAGAAACGGTTCTGCGAAGTCTATTGATACCTGACTAAATACTGGTTGAGGTGTAACTCGGTCTATGGGCAGATCGGCCATTACCGGTGCCTTAGACTGTGGGTGACATCGGAAGTAATACCGATACGGAAGTAATACGGAAGTAATACATTTGAAAACGCGATGTATGATAACGCGACGTGCTGATAATATCCAGAACTGCTGGCAGAGTATTGCGTGTAAAGTGTTTGTGCCAGGATGGCAGTGTATTTTGTGGTAGTGATCTATAATGAGGTGTACGAGAGGACTCGAACTAGGCAGAATGAGCGGATGTTGAGCGTCATACCTAATAGCAGCATTGGAGAGTCGACCTCCAACTCTTAAGAGTTCATCTTTTATGAAGGGTGAGAGACGTTGGAGTCGAACTGTGCATATTCTATTAGTTTGTAAGCGATGAATATCCTCTGCAAATTCATTGTGCTGAACAGAGCGGATCCAAGAGAGCAGAGCGTCTCTGCGCTCGTTAGCAGTCAGGGGACCTGAACGTCGTGCAGTTTTAGGGTGCTGACAATTAAATTGAAAGCGTTTAAGACAAACTGTTTCTCCAACGAGCTTGTCGAGTGAGCTGAAACGAGTGAGCAGATCAGTGTCCACATCAGGGACTGCTATATGGGCTTGTACTTTCTTGGGCTTAAGGCCAGGAATAGCATGATGACCCAGAGCTGGTGGCATCTGTGGCCATGTTTCAGGAGACTCCTTGAGCCATACTGGTGACCACCAAAGATGATGAGTCAACAGTGATTGTGCGGAAATACCTCTGCTTGCACAGTCTGCAGGGTTGAGATGTGTTGGAACGTGTCTCCATGTTATTTTAAATGGGGTTGAGTTTATTTTAACTACTCGATTAGATTCGAAGACCTGAAGTCGATGTGGAGGCGTATTAAGCCATGCGAGTACTATTGTGCTGTCGGACCAGCAAATATATTGAGTTATAGGTATATGTGCCGAAAGCTGGGCAGAAACACGAATTATGAGTTGTGTGAGTAGGTTAGCAGCTGAGAGTTCTAGGTTGGGGATTGTGAGCCGATTTTTAATGGGTGCTACCTTTGACTTGGCCACGATGAGATGTACGTTAGCGCGTCCATCGGCCTTCACCTCGTGAAGATATATGACGGCTGCAAAGCCGGTTTCTGAGGCGTCCGCGAACCCGTGAAGCGAGCAAGCAGAGCTAAGCCCATCTGGGCTACGGATGTGTCTGGGAATACGGAGGTGTGAGAGCGGAGGGAGATCCTCGGCGATCTCCAGCCATTGACTCTGCACATCATCAGGTGTGGGATCGTCCCATCCTAGTTCAAGAAGCCACAGCTTCTGAAGGAAAATCTTTGCTCGTATAATGACCGGTGTCACCCAACCGTTGGGGTCATAAAGAGACGCTGCTGCGCTGAGTATCGTTCTCTTTGTAATGTGAGTTATAGGTGAGAGAGAGGTACGATACGTAAATCCATCAGATTGGGGAATCCACTGCACACCGAGCACTTTAATAGCGTTAAGGTCTGGGCTGACATCAAAATTCATGGGCATGTCACATTGGTCTTCTGGGAATCGTTCAAGTAGTACTGGGGAATTAGAGGTCCATTTACTGAGCTGAAAACCTCCCAAAGCTAATAATTCTATCAGCTCGGTTTGAAGTGCTTGAGCGGATTCTATTGAGTCGTGACCACACAGAATGTCATCGACGAATATGAATAACTTTAGCAGCTGCAGGATAGCTATGACCTTCATCATCAGCTAATTTTAAGAGTGTGCGGATAGCATGATATGGACTTGAACGTAAACCATACGTGACAGTATTTAAAGCGTATGTGAGTAAGGGCTGATCTGGTGATGATCGCCAGTGAATGAGCTGAAATCTTCTGTGATCTGGGTGAATGAGAATGTTCCTAAACATCATGCGTATATCAGTGCTGAACACCACAGGATGGGTTCTAAAATTCATTATTATGTCAACAATAATATCCTGTTGAAAGGCTGGACCAGTGTGGAGACAGTCATTAAGGCTGACGCCACTTGAACTCTTGCAGCTGCCGTCAAAAACTGTGCGGAGTTTTTCCGTTCCGGACTTAAAGATGCCATGGTGAGGAATATAGAAATTAGGCTTATGAGTAAAAGTATTGGGATGACGTAGAAACATGTGACCTAAATTAATATATTCTGCCATAAAATCATTGTATTTTGCGCGGAGGAGCGGATCTGATTGGAGCTTCTTTTCTAAATTAAGGAATCTACGTAATGCAATAGCGTGAGTGTTACCGAGTTCTGGAGCGTTGGTCAGAAATGGCAGAGTGACCATGTAGCGACCTGAAGTGTCAAGAGTGGTAGTTGTGCTGAATATTTCCTCACACTGATCTTCCAAAGGTTTAGTGAGTTTGTTTAGTCGGGCGTGGGGTTCTTCGGTTTCCCAGAACCTTTTAATACTTTTGAGAATCTCGTGTGCAAATATGTCAGTTTCCGACTGGGAGTTGATAACGTGAGCTGAGTTACACTGGTTTATCGGTGTTGCATATAAGTCCTCAATGGGGCCTATCAATGCAAAGTCAAAAATCGTGCCGAAGGCTATAGGCTCCCCCGGGCCTAACGAGACCTTAGTCCCGTTCAGAACTTGGCCAAGAACGTCTGAATCTAACAAAAGATCGATAGCAGCTGGTATATTGTATTCTCGATCTGCTGAGGGAATCAGTGGTTGCTTACTCAACCGTGCAATGTGTGGGACCCTTTGTAGAGGTAGATAACCGGTAGGTAACATTTTTTAAAACATGTGCAGTAGCCGTAATCGTAGGCGTGTCACTATGTGTAGGTCGGCACACTATTGTGATTGATGATTTTGATTCCTGTGTGAGTTGGTTGCCTACTCCGGCGATTTTTAATGTTGTTGAGTTTGGCAGTAAATTTAAATTTCGAGCCATGCGCTGAGTTATCAGAGTAAGCATGCTACCGCAATCTAGCAGGGCTCATGCTGTGTGATATTGACCATGCACGTCTGCTATTTTTAGTGAAACGGTAGGCAATAAAATCGGTGAATTAGTTACGTGCTCTTCAGGTTGTGCGGAATTATAACAGTTATGATTTACCGTTTGAAGCTTAATTCGCGGAGTGAGCTTGTGATGTGTGTGTATTTGAGCTGTGTGTGTGAGCTGAGTGTATGTGGGCTGAATGTGTGTGGGCTGAATGTGTTTGTGTGTGCTGATTTTCTTCATTTTCGTCGTTGTGCTCTGTTATTGTAGGTAGTCATGGTTGGCCATCTGCACTAGGCCTACAGGGGGAGCGTGAGTTATTGGGCGGGTTGTTTTGGGGCGAAGGGGTCACTTGTAATGCGTGAGCCGAAAAGTGTTGATTGTCATGAGGTTGGCGCTGCCTGGGTTGCTCTCGCAGATGAGGAGGGAGTAGATGAGCGGATGTATGAGTGGGGGATGGAGCGTTGGGGCGATGAAGAGATGTGTGGTGTCTGGCGTTTCCACACTCTTTGCAGGTACGTGTGGACTTGCACTCATTTTCATAATGGGGGCCCAGACAGCGTCGACAGCGGTTGCGGGCCTGAATGAATGTCCCAACGGCCTTGGATCGGTTAGTCGATGTACTGTGGGCAGGCGATGAGCTGGTGGCTTCTATCTCTACAAAATGGGCAATAAATACAATACAATACAAGGAGGGGTGAGACGTCTGCGGGAGGGCTGAGTCCACGCTATTATATTTATGTTTAAATTTTTCAATGACACCAAAAGCCGGATTTAGTACTTATTGATGTAGGTACTAAATTTCCGAACGTCTCGTAAAACCACTGATTTTATTGTGCGGAACCTATGTAAATAGGTGCGTAACCCTAACGAATATTATTGCGACGAGTATGAGGACCTCGGCCCTTGTTGTTAACTAAACAAACTTTTAAAATGTATCACGTCATGGAATATTAGAAGTAGGCACTAGTATTTTTTATCAACAGACTTCGAGACTGCCAAACCCTTTACTTTGAAATGAATGAATGACTTATGGAGGACTAAACATTAGCAAGTAAGTACGTCCGTAACCGAAAAGAAGTTACTTATTCTATTCGGAGATATTATTTGAACTGAAAATTAACATGGAATAATGAATGCATTCACACAAAACGTAACAAACACAAACAATTAGCACTTATGGATGTAAGTACTCGTAAGTACCTAAGTACTAACACATTTATAGGTAGGTAACCGTAGTACGTAGCAACACGAAATACACGAATCGAAGCTATAGGTAGGTACCTACGCCGAGCTCTCGACGTTTCTGGAATGTTCCAGTACTATGAACTTCTTCACAAACTACCTACTTATTTTTATTTCTATGGATTTGAGCAGAAATAATAGTTTTAAGTACTTTAGACTTATTTTATGGAACTATTGGCTATGGGCAGAGATTCACTTTATAGCTTACTTGGGCTGAGATGAAAATAACTAGGTCTGGGACCTTGTTGACGTAATTATAGGGAACTTTTTAACTTGTAATTCGACAATGGAATTTACGTACTTATGCGTAAAAATTGGTATATATTTTAACGGTAACGGGCAGAAATGCATAAAATATGACAATAAGTGGACTGTATGATGGGTTGCCGGATCAATTTACGGCTCGAAGACCAAAAATGGTAACTTGTGGACTGTATGATGGGTTGCCGGTTCGATAAACGGCTCGAAGACCAAAAATGGTAGTTAGCCAGTGTCGGCTAGGTCTACCTCACGATGGGCTGGTTGAGAGAGCGGAATGGGAGGTGATGTGAATGGACTTACTTGGTGATGGTGGATGATGGCTCGCTTTAGCTATTGGGCAGATGATGAGCGGTGATGGAGGAGCTGATGCGTCCAGCGTACGGAGAACACTCCTGCACTGTTCACTAATAGTCTAATATTGTCAATATATTGTTCTTTGAGCTGATAAAGTTTCTTGGTCACCAAATGTCTATCACTTCACGAGAATTTGAGCACTAATCACGCGCGTATGTCATAGTGCGAATGTGTGTGCAGATGGCTGGATAAAAAATTAGTAGCGAGCGAGCGGCACGAGCGACGGCACCGGAACGACAGAGTGGTGAATGAATGACCACAGATTCATGATTACGTCGCGCGATCGACTCTCGCGCGACATACATATATATATATATATATATATATATATATATATATATATATATATATATATATATATATATATATATATATATATATATATATATATATATATATATATATATATAGAAAATTCTTTATTGCACAATAAGCATATTTGGGCAAAGGCGAGCTTAATACTAATGAGTATTTTCTTCCAGCTAACCTTGGGTTATATGGATAGTAGTGCGGGTAGTATATATATATAAATAAAAAACAAAACTACATTACTGTCTTTTTTTCTCCAAGTGTAAACAGTTATTTCGGGTGTTTTGGCATACTTTACTCAAATTGGCAAAAAAGTACATTTGCGTACTTAGTATATATACATATATATATATACCTAAATATATATCGCTCATATGGCAGAATAATGACGCAAATGTACTTTTTTGCCAATTTGAGTTAAGTATGCCAAAACACCCAAAATAACTGTTTACACTTGGGGAAAAAATGACAGTAATGTAGTTAAGTTTTTTATCGCGTGACAACGCTACGGTCGTTGTGGCATTTTGACAAAGTTCTTACACTTCTGAATGAAACAACGGTCTCTCCTGTAAAATTGGAAAAAGGACATTTGCGTCAATATTCTGCCAAATGAGCGATATATATATATATGTGTGTGTATATATATATATATATATATGTGTGTATATATATATATATACATAAATACATATATAGTTAAATGTTAAACGGGTCCAATCGCGATTATTTATTAGGTAAAACGTAATTATTTTATTTCCCGACGTTTCGGTAGCGTTTACGTTTGAATTACTTTTTTCCTAATAAATAATCGCGATTAGACCCATTTAATGTATAACTATTTAGTGAAAATATTATAACAGTTTTATTTTGTATAGAGAAGAGTGGGTAATCGTGCGCTTCTACTATAAAGGGAAATTTCCCTCCAGGCAAATTGTACAGCAGAGCTTAGTAAATATTCTGCTTCCCCACACATAATGTTATGTTAACATAACATAACATTTACAACAGGCCCCACTCCAGAATAACCTGTGTAGCGGGTACCAGAAACCACGGCATCACAAACATGCAAACATCCAAGACCTGAAGTTTTTTCTCCCTAGCCGGAGTTCGAACCTCTTGCATGGTAGGCAGATGGGCCCCCGCTGCGCCACAGAGACCGGCCGGTGTTAAAAATTACAAAAGCAAGGGACCATTGATTTATTTTATTCTGCGTGAACCCTCAGTGCTGATTTTCAGTCAGTACCGAAAGCGTTTGTTGCTCTAGAGTGCGGTGTGGGCTGTTGCAAAGAAATAAATAAAACAATTTAATAAATACATTCAGCTTAATAAATACAGTCAACATAATAATAAAAGTGTATAAACTTAATTAAAATAATAATAGTTAGACCAACTTAGCCATTTATAATTTACTGGTGTTAAATAAATATATTTTCATTCATTCATTGTCCCTACAGTCTGTGTAAACAGACTATTAAAACTGCATCTGAAGAGTGCAATAAGGAATCACGTTTTTGTGAAATGACTTACTCTAAAAGCAATAAAAATTCTATTCGTAGACCTTATAGTTAAAAGTCGTTTCTTTTTTCAGCTATCTCATCGAGACACACATATGTACAAAAAAAGGACTAATTATGTGCTCGAGTGCCCTCCTTGATATATCTCAAAATGGCTAATTACACCGAGGAAGACTGGCCGTTAAATAAAAGCAATAATCGAATATTATTTTAAGGAACCTATCTAGAGGCTAAAAATTTACGTAATACAGAGAATATTGTAAAGAGGTTCGAAATTTCACTGATGCCGGTGAGTCGCCCATTAGCTCGGTTGGAAAGAGCGCTGGCATGGATAGCCTGAGGTCGCGGGTTCCAATCCCGGCATGGGTGGAATTTTTAGCCTCTAAATAGGTTTTTAAAATTGTCCTTAGCACGGGTTATGGCATTAAAAAAAAAGTATAATTATTTTTAGGGTTGCGCACCTCAAAAGGAAAAACGGAACCTTTATAGGATCGCTTCGTTGTTTGTCGGTCCGTCAGTCTGTCAAGGCCCTTTATTTTGGTTCCGCATAAAAGTATCGAGTTGAAATAAATGCCGTCTACTCACAGTCCTTAGACGCTGTGAAGAAATTTTATTTATTCATTTAATATAATGTAATCGACTTACAGCTACCATTACATAATCAAACCTAAGGCGATAACGAAGTAAATCTAAACTTTTAAGTGTTTCAGCACTTTTCGTTTTTTTTTCAACACGCTGTATTTACAATAATTATACTACAAAATAAAATAATAAATTTTCCTATAAATTTTAAGTTAAATTGGACCATTTTACGCAAACTGGAACCAACCCACAGCATGTTGATTTCGAGAAAACGAGACTTTTATGAATAGGTTTTGCAAAATGTGTACGCAGTACGTATTATAAAAAAAAGTTGATAGGCTTGTAGGACAGTTTGAAGCCTGTCTAGGAATATCAGACTTACAGATTTTTATTAAGTTATAATAAAATGGTCGTTAAAAAACCGCTTGGTTCCTTGCTGCAAAAAACAAATTTGTCGCTTGGTTCTTTCTTGCAAAACTGATGATGGCTTCTAATATTGTAATAATAAATAATAAAAAGAGTTTTTCTTAGTTTAATCATTGTTTTCATTCCTTTAATTAAAGAATCATCTTTTTCTTAAACCTATATTATTCCTATAGAACCTTAAAACTAAAAGCCCTCATTTTCAACTTCAAAATCGGGAGGCCCCGTGAACCCATCAATATCATCTTCTAAAATATTTTCGTTTCCTTGTAATTTTTTATAGAAATCATGTGCATCTTTTGGTATGAGGTGCATAATGCTTTTCAAATCTGTTAATTTGGCCTCCGATATAGGTTTTTCGTTGGGCCAAAGTAAATCCATATCGCGAATGGTCAATGGTGTGAATGTCGCACTTCTCACGTTTTTTTTTTAAATTGACTTCCATGAATGGTTCATTTAGGTTTTTTCTCATGAAAAGCAAGTGCAGTTTTTCTTTTTTAAGCGTTATTTCTTTAGTTTCCAACCACGATATCTTAGACCCGTCTACAGCTTTCTTCCGGTTTGTGATTTTTTTTTTCCAAATTTCTCGTAGACAAAAAGTCTTCTTTGTCATGTTTTTGAACGATCATTGGTTTTATCTTCTTACATTTTTTCATTATGTCCATGTAGTCTTCCGGGGTGTATAGTCTTTGTTGATATTTAAGAGCGCACTCAATTCGGCCGAAGTCTGTATCATTCGGTAGAAAACTGTGACCAGACTCTAAAAAGCGATGGCTTATTTGTGTAAGAGTCGGGTGGTCATTCAACAATGCTTTGAGCATGAGGGTTAATTTAATATTTCTATTTTGGCCTCCGCAAGAGTCACTCCATAGAATTAAATGCTTAACACCATCTTTCAATCTTTCCGTGATATGTTTTATTAAACAAGAACCGACTTCTTGTGAACCTCGGCCGGCCTCTCCTTCCACCCAAACATTACAATAAGCTTGGTCATCACTGGCGGTGTGGATGCCCAAATTATAAACCCAAAGTTGCCTTTTGTAAAAAATAACATTTGTGGATATCCTCGGGAGTGGCAGCGTCTTTTGCAGATCAAAAGTTATCGTTTCAATTGTAGGATCTTCTTTTGCAAGTATCATATCATTCTTGAGTTGTTGTTGCAAAAATTGCGCTTTGTCTAAATGTTTTTGGTGATCTTCTTCGAGTTTTTTCTTTTCTTCTTCCGATGCATGACTTTCTTTGCTTTTATAGAAGTCGCATTTATTGCAAGTGTCTTTTTTCAGGGGCTTAATGCGCAGATTAAATTTTGTCACGAACACGTGTCTAACTTTAGCGTAAGAAAGCACATTTTGGCCTGCTGACTTAGCTTCTTCACAATACCTGTCATAAATTTTGGTTAAAGTCATGTCTGATGTCAAAAACTTTGTGTCGTTATTTTTAGCTCGCCGATAATGCGATACGTAAGTTGGTAGTTTATTTATCATGTTTATCAGAAACGTTTCACTTTCTGTTGAAGCCATATTACTACCAGCTTGTTGACCACGCATATCTTTGAGGCTGTTATTCCGCATTTTGCTAAGAGCCGTATTTATTCTTTTGGATGATGTTTGAATAGTTTTTAAGAACATCTGTTTGCAAACAAGGATATCTTTTAAATAGTACTCCCGACTGTATGTTTTTTTGTTTCTTCTGCCACTCTGGTTTTCTGTAGTGTTTACGTATGCGCGTTTCTTATTTCTTTCTTTGACACATGCTACTAGGTACATATTTTGCCCAACGTACGAGTCAATTGAATAGAATTTATTGAATTCTGCAAGTTTTTTTTCAGTGGATATGTTGTCTTGACATTTCTTTGCGCAATTGCAGCTGTAATCATTGAAAACTTTAGGATCAATAGTTTCCTTCTTGCTGTTCACATAGCTCAAATTGTTGTACTTTCTTTTCTTTCTTTCTTCTCTAAGATCTCCGCCATATAATCTTTTTCTACCTCTGCTTGGTCTTCCTTGAGAGGGTGCCTCAGTCTCAGTATGTCTGGAACTAATGGTTTCCATTTCATTTCTTGTTTCAGTTGGTGTTTGATAGACTTCTGTCATTGTTGTAATCAATGATATTGAATTTTCCGAGCTAGATCTACTAGTTTCATTGTTATGACAAAATCTGGATCTTGTGCTGAGTCATCGCTATTCAAAATCATGTTGGTTAAGTCCGAAGAAACCGGAGAATTTCGTTCAGTATCTTGGCTACAATTAATGTCAAAGTGGTCTTTATCTAGGGATTCTGCTAAAATATTGAATAATTCAGCTGTTTCTGGCGTCATCGGTCTCAATGGAGAAGAAGAAGAGTCATTGTCGGGGTTACTTTGCTTTGTTGAACAATGTGGTTGTGGAGACAAAGGAAAAGATTCTGATGATTCGATGCTCCTTTCGGCATTTGTTTCATTAGGCAGGTCATTGAGCTTAGATGAAGGGTCATTGTCATCAGTATTCATGCATTTTTTTTTCATAACTTTTTTTAGCAAATTTGTATCAAGCGATTGTGCCGTAGATCTAACTGAAGAGAAGGAAGGATGATCTAAACTAATTTCCCCAAAATTCTCGACAGTTCTTAAAGCTTTGCATTCGAATCCCAATGCATGTAAAATAGGTGGTCTAGGCGTCAAAGGGGAATATGGGGGAGCTTCCACGCTCTTTTCACCAGATTCTTCACCATTGTTAGTCTGTTTGTTAGTCAAAGCTTGATATAAGCATCCACTCCCAGTTATAAGCGGTCCGACATCAGCAGTAGGCAGTACTGAAGAAAAACAATAAAATATATATAGACTATTTTTATAAAGAACTGTCGTGACCATTTAATAAATAAAACACATAAACACCAACTCCAGATTAGATTAATAGCAAAGTTTTTAGTCATGAAAAACAGCATCATAAAACACTTGGCAGTTATAGTCAAGAACACATCGAGCTTTACAAGTTAGATTAAATGTTGACTCTGTGCCTCTATTATAAAGTTGGTTCAAAAGAAAAAGGTCGATCTGCTGTTAGTCTAACCTATAGGTTACATAAAAAAAACATGCTTCTTCTTTTCTTTTTTCATAAAATATAACACGCGCAAGTGCATAACGGACTATATGATCTATAAAAACGCCAAAAAACATGCCTAAGTAATGTTATGATTTATTTTTTATAGTGAAAAATATTAATCAATATTTTGTGGATATTTCTACTCGCACTTGGCCGCTTTTTTAGTAATATATTTTTATAATAGGAGCAACAGCAATACCTACAATCATATGTCAAAATTTCAACTATCTATGATAGCCTGGTGGCAGTCGGACAGATAGACAGACGGACAGCGGAGTCTTAGGGCGTTTATAGACGAACGGCATGTGCTAACTGCAGGCCTCGACGGCTGCCGTCGACTGCCGTCGAGTGCCGTCGACTGCCATCGGATGCCGTTGACGGCAGGCCGTCGAGGCCTGCAGTTGGCACATGCCGTTCGTCTATAAGCGCGCTAAGACTCCCCTGTCCGTCTGTCTATCTGTCCGACTGCCACCAGGCTATCATAGATAGTTGAAATTTTTACAGGTGATTGAATTGCTGTTGCTCCTAGGTATTACAAAAATATAATACTACTTACTTAGTAATAGGGTCTTACCTTTTATACAATAGCGTTATACCCTTTAGTACTGAACTCTAAAAATTACATTTAAGTATATGTAATGTAGAAGTTGAGAGAAGACAAGACAGAACTTTTGTCAAAATAAATCGTGTTGCACCTACATACCTATTAGCATAACGATTATAGTGCTTTAAAGGCTTTTTAAGTATTTTTGTCCATGCCTACCTTTTTTCAGCTTCGTAGGACTGCTTATTGGAGTGTCTTCTATAATATCTGTATAGTAATAAAACAAACAACATGATAGGCAGGTACCATCAGATACATTTAGCAAAGTCTAAACAGAGTCGATCGCTTATTAAATGTGATTTCCCTTTCTAGATAAGTACATTTCATACCTATATGAAATTGCAAAGAGACATTCTCTCATCATTGCTGACTTGTTTTATCATCAGTCTTATTAGAAAACAAAATACGATAAGTATTTTTTTAGGTTATATTATCAAAATGGTAACTACCATTAGCATAATTACCAAGAAATAGGTTTTTGCTTACCATTACTATTGTCTTCTTCATCATCTGAATTTTGTATCAAGCAGGCACTTATCAGAGCTTTAGTTCTTGAACTCGCGTTTTTACTCATATTATAGAAACCGAACGAACGTTAATCGAAAAAAATGTCGCAGGCGCAATGCTAAGGTGTTGCCAGTTCAATTGTGTCTGTTCGAAAAGTCAAAAAAAGAAAACCACAGATAGACAAATTAACAGAGCTAGTATAGATCTTTTCGCACTAGAACTACTTCATTAAAATTATATGTACTAAAAAAAGCTATGCCTTTTAGTAACTTCAAGACTGAGCAATTGAGTTATGCTAACTAGAACCAAAGTTAGTTGGTTCTTAATAGTTACAGAAATAATTCAACTTTTCGTGCTAAGCAGAACCAATTAACTTTGGGTCTAGTTTGCATAATAAATTGGAATATACAAACAAGAACCAAAGTTAGTTGGTTCTTTATAGTTACAAAAATAATTTTAACTTTTCGTACTAAACAGAACCAACCAACTTTGGTTCCAGTTTGCATAATAAAAAGCTAAAGAATCCTTAGGCAACCAAGTAATATGGGTCTCTTTGACGTGTAAATGCAGAAGAATTGGAGGAACCAAACAGCATAGTTCTTTTTTAATATTCAAATGTTGGCAAAAATAGGTTGGTTCTGCTGACAGGTGAAATTCCTTTTTTGTAGTCGTTCGAAATCTACCATTTTTTTTGGTAGGGTAGAAAATGTTTTGGTATCACTATCTGTGCACTTAAATCCATTTCACAAAAAATGTGGGTTGGTTCCAGTTTGCGTAAAAGGGTCCAATTAAGAAAGAGTTACGGGCGTTTTTGCCGCAAAAATTGTACGCTTAGAGTAAGGGCTATTTTACAGGCTAGTCACCCGCTAAAATGATTTTTGCGCAGTCTTAGGTGTGGGTTAGACTTGTTAAAAATAAAATATGAAGAAACCAAAACTAACAATCTAAACCTAACTGCAAAGTACGTAGTCGGGGCTGTAAGTGATGCAATTTACTTAAGCCAGATGACGCTGCCAGAACGTAATACAGAGAATAGTGTAAAGAGGTTCGAAATTTCACTGATGCCGGTGAGTCGCCCATTAGCTCAATTCAAAGAGCGCTGGCACGGATAGCCAGAGGTTGCGGGTTCGAATCCCGGCATGGGTGGAATTTTTAGCCTCTAAGGCCCACTTGCGTCAGCCCAGGCTAGGTGATTTAACTCGAGTTAACCGGTTAAATCGATCATTTCGCATGCAAAATTATAAATTTAACCGACTAACTTGAGTTAAATGAGCTAACCCGGGCTGACGCAAGTGGGCCTAAATTGGTTTTTAAAATTGTCCTTAGCACGGGTTAGTGCGTTAAAAATAAAAATAGTATAATCCAAAGGTGTTTAATTTAGGTGTATAGTTATGCTGGTATGTACATAAAAAATGTGAACTGTTGATAAAAATACATCTCCTGTCTCTTTATGCGAGTACCACAGCCGAGGGTTGTGTAAGACACAGTGTGGAGGAAATGGCTGAAAGCGCAGGAGGAGCCAGGTAGCACAAATGCCAGCCAAGCTTAATAGTAGCGACGATGGCCAGCTGATGCCAACCACTGCACTCGTGTAGATACAATTTTAATTTTTTTAATGCACTAACCCGTGCTAAGGACAAATTTAAAAACCTATTTAGAGGCAAAAAAATTCACCCATGCCGGGATTCGAACCCGCAACCTCTGGCTATCCGTGCCAGCGCTCTACCAATTGAGCCAATGGGCGACTCTAATTATGGTTAAGGATAAGTCAAGGTGGGGGCTAAGTCTGAATTGGCGAAGGCTTGCAAGACTAGTGACTGGACTTACTATCAGAAGTTTTCAATCCGTCCTAAGGCTTCTGATTCGATTTAACGACTGCCATCTATCGACGGCAGCTGGCACCGATTGCTTAACGTGCCTCGCAAAGCACGGAACTGCTCGGAAGAATGAAGAATGCCATTAAGTCCGCCACATTGCCATTGTATTTTTTTACTTATGTGCAATAAACGTATTAATAATAATTAGCGTTAGCCTTAGACGGTTAACCTATCCATGCACTGAGCGTGCCCTGTGTTGCTTAACTGTGTCGTTTATGATCACTCAGGTGGCCGGGGCTACGAACGATCCACTTGAAAGTCGCGAAAGCTTGCCATTAAGTCCGCCACATTGCCATTGTATTTTTTTACTTATGTGCAATAAACGTATTAATAATAATTAGCGTTAGCCTGAGACGGTTAACCTATCCATGCACTGAGCGTGCCCTGTGTTGCTTAACTGTGTCGTTTATGATCACTCAGGTGGCCGGGGCTACGAACGATCCACTTGAAAGTCGCGAAAGCTTGCTTATAATATTATTATTTTTTTGTTTTTGTCAGGAATTTGGATTAGAGTTGGAGGAGTGTGGCATCGGTATGTCGGTATGTAACCAGTCTTAAACCGTGAAACCGTGTTGTTTCATTGAAAATATTTATCAGTTTAGCGCCCAATGTTAAGGGATCCTATTTATAGGACTGCACTGTACATTTGTCTGTTTGTCTGTCATCAGTCTGTATATCATGAAGCGTGATATCTAGATAGTTAAAATGTTTACCAATGATGTATTTCTGTTTTTGTTATGTTAGCATATTTTTTGTGGCAATAAATCATAAAATAATTCTATTCTTGCTATATATAAAACAAATACAAAACTAAATATTCCGATAGGATTCATGTACCAAAATATGATTGGTTGTGGTTGCACGACATTACTAACGGCAACCGGTAGACGCTTGGTATATTCAAATGGTTGTAAAGATAATGGTACGGAATTCTTTGTTCTCAAGTTCAACTCGCACTTGTCTGGTATTTTGTTCGTTTGTTTGCGTATTACGAAAGAACTAATGTCCATACATTTCATCATATCCATATATTGATGAACCTCACACACTAGACATTATATCAAATTTTAAAATGATAATGTAATGCAAATATAATTTATTATTTATTCTTTTAAAAACCTATTTAGAGGCTTAAAATTAAATTAATTAGTTTTTAAATTTGTTCCTTAGCACGGGTAAGTGCATTAAAAATAAAAATAGTATTATTAGTATTCTGTTTTGACTGAGATATCAGAAAAAAAAATTATCAATCTTTACCATTTTCTTGCTCTGTTAAAGTCAGTACCGATAGTCCAATTAACGAAAACCTACTTAAACTAGGAATTTCATCTTTTAAAGAGCTCCACCACACTTGGTCGCAACAAAAATGAGAAACTACCTTGCCGTCATAGTTTTTTACTAGTGCGATGCATTGCTAGGACACGGTCTTTTCCTGCATTGCAGAAAGGTTAGGCCATACTTCACCATGGGGCCTAAGACCGGGTCGGTGGAGTATTGTAAGACAGTGGTGGGCCTTACTGTCAGTGGTTAGCAAGGCATCTGCCATTAACGACTGCCATTACATGACAGCCGGCACCAACGCTTTAACGTCTCTTGCGAAGCGTGGAAGCGCTCGGAAGAAATGCCACTGGTGGTAGCCTACCAGACAAGACAACTAAAACTCAGAAATAGATTACCAATAATTCGACTGCTGTTAACTAATAAGCAGACGGGTCCAATCTACTACTTCGCCATCAGATGAATTGGTGAATTTCAGTCTGTTTAAAAACTGTAAAGGTTTGGCGTAGGTTCTGACTAAATTTAATGGTCTAATACTTATGTATTAGGCTAGTAATTTATGCGCTAAGGCTTTAACTTAAGGTTTACATTACTGTTGTGGACATCGTGGATGTTTCACCACTTTTTGTGAATAAAAACAACGGAAGAAAATTTTAATAACCCTATTTGGAAGCTGAAAAATCCCCCCATGCCGGGACTCGAACCACAATACTCAATACCACGTACAGGCAACAACCTTTTTAGCCTCTAAATAGGTTTTTTTTTAATTTTCCTTAGCACGGGTTAGAGCTATAAAAAAAATATAAAGGAGGAAAAGTAACACGTGAAGTCGTTTCATGCAGGTAATTGATTCTACTGTCTTTTTCTTTCGCAGACTACCATAAAAGAAAAAAGAAAACTCTTTTTAGATCACCAATCAAGTATAGTTTAATTAGATTTAGGGTTTTGCCTCAAGTCCATTGTGTAAATAATGCACAGTATCACTCCTTTTGGAGTTTTCACATGCGCCTCTACTTGATAGCTGCAAAAGAAAAGATGTTATTATTACATAAACTTGATCGGCATTGTAATCACACGTGATACCGCTAGATCAACGAGGAAGTCAAATCTTAAGGTGGCGATTGACATCAAATAGGTATTCGCTCTATGTGAGCATGTTACAAGTCAAATATTCGGCGAAAACCGAAGCCTACTCTAGAGCCCGAGGTATATTCTAAAAGCTAACAGACTGTACTTAGTCAGGCTTGAGGTTGCCGCACTTAGCCTCATAGTTGAGCCATTGTACGTAGCAATGGCTGTGATTGTCATCACTTCAGACATTAGGGTTTCCTGGAATGGCTTACAACTGCAACTTCACAAATGTATATGTTACAGTCAGAAGTCTTAAACGGTCAACTAGTTTTGACTAAAATTTAGTCAAAACTAGTTTTGACTGCAGAAAAATAATGTAAAATTCTTATATGTACCTATCCAACAATGTCGAGTTGGTTTTCGGCCTTACATGTTCAACCTAACATGCGCCTTCGCGCTCCGCTACGCTACGCGCTTCATCGCAACGATATTTTTGTTGTCGCAGATTGCATCATTTTAGGTTTTTTTACCATTTGGTATTTCAAATGTAAGCTTTGGAAAAAAGTACTTTTGACTGATTTTAACAGTCAAAACTAGTTTCGCCCGTTTAATAGTAACTGTAACATAAGCATTTTTGACTAAGCAGAATTAATATAGACTAGACCAAACTAGCATTACAAGTTAGTCGCTGCCTGCGTTCTCGCGTCGTCTCGCTGCCCTGATTGTGTCGTGATATTTTAGCGCAGTAAAATGCAGTGGGGTTAAGACAAAACTCTTTTATTTATTAATAAATACCGCAATCTACCCCAATTGTGGGATCCTCCATATCATTGCAAATAACCTAAGAAAAATGATGCATGGGTCAAAATACGTCCGCCATTTTGAATGCAACTGTGGATGGGATGGAGCACAGGCGAATCGCGAATTTTCAGGTGTTGAGAGCATTGTTGTGAGCATGCTCACAACGAACAATCGCATCGATACATCCACTCTTCCCTTCAAAATCTTTCACCAGAGCACACATGGAGATTTCTGCGATCTTTGAGTGTAGGTCATGTCTCACATAGTACACCAAATATACCAAACTTAAACGCACTTAATATACATTTTTCAACATCTCCTGTAATCTTGGGTATGGCCACCAAAGCTGGAAGCTGTGGGTAGCGACAGTATAAGCAGGAACATGCTTCTACCGATCTTGGATTTAATCATTTCGCCTATAACACAGATAATTAATTTCTCACTCGTAACAGGTATGTTTCCCACAGAATAGAAGAAAGCTCATGTAATTCCACTTCCCAAAATTCCAAGTCCGACTTTACTATCCCACTTTAGGCCTATATCAATTCTACCTCTCTTATCAGATGTGTTGGAAAGTGCTTTACACAAGCAAATATATTTCTAAACCTTACTGTTTGATGGTCGAAAACCTGAGTCCTTACCAATCAGGTTTTCGACCATCACACAGTACGGTGAGTGCATTGCTGTACGTCACTGACGATATACGCGCTGCCATGGATACCAAAAGCCTGTCTATTGTAGCATTGCTGGACTTCAGCAATGCATTCAACTCTGTAGACTTTGGTGTTCTTCTTGGTATCCTTCGCTCTATCAATATTTCTCCTCCTGTTATTAACTGGTTCGAATCTTATCTCCGCAATCGTCAGCGGTGTATCAAAAATGAAAATTCTTTCTTAGACTGGTCCGTGTTGTTCCGTGCTGGTGTTCCGCAGGTGACGTTCTCTCACCGTTACTTTTTTCAATTTTATAAACGAGATCACTAAAGCGGTGTCTTCCTCCTTTCATCTCTATGCGGATGATCTGCAATTATATAGGCATTTTGTACCATAAGCTGCTGCTCCATTAAATGACGATCTGAATGCCATTCGCGCATGGGCTACTGCCTTTGGACAACTAGTGAACCCGTCCAAGTCACAGGTAAACTAATGATTGTCGGTAGTAGTTAGTTGCGGAGTAGAACCGACGTAACTAACATACCCCTACTGTTTTATGATGGTATCTGGATTCCTTATTCCAGGAAGGCTAAAAATCTTGGACTGATAATGTCCTGCGACCTGATGTGGAGAGATCACATAAATGATGTTAGCAGAAGAGTTCACTACTCAATGCACTCTCTCAAGCGATTGCAAAACTTTCGTCTCTTCTCTACTAAAATTATGCTGGCTCAAAGTCTTATCCTACCCATTCTAGAATACGCAGACGTTTGCTACCTCGATGACACTGAGAAGCTACTAAACATGCTGGAGTGACTTCAAAACCTCGCAATCCGTTTTATTTTCGGGTTACGGAAGTTTGACCGCATCTCCGAATATCGCTCTAGGCTTAAATGGCTCCCTATCGGACAGCGCCGCGATGTGCACATACTTTATGTTCTATTTGAAATTCTTCATGACCCTTCTTGTCCTGAGTATTTCCGCTCCCGTTTCATTTTTGTTCTACTTCTATATCTACTACTTCACTATCGTCCAGGTCAAGGCGCTCCTGCTTCCATAACACTCTTGACTATCCTTCCAGCAACACAATTTTTTTCTCCAACTCTTTCACTGTCCGAGCTGCGCAACTTTGGAACAAGCTTCCTAAATATATTCAAGAGAGTCCATCCGTATATACTTTCAAAACGAGGTTAAAAGAGCACTACCTTTCTAATATCACATAGTTAATAGGTTTATGTATGTATAAGTATATATTTATATGTAAGTGTACTATCGTATTATTACTTATTTATATAATTATAAATATTTCTCCCTTTCTCCCGCTAACTTAATTTAAATACCCAATGCTAAGGTTGCCTGGAAGAAATCTCTATTAGAGATAAGTTCGCCTTTGAAACAAATTTTATGTAATTTTATTTCGTTTTTACTGTTTGCAATAAAGAATACAAATATTCATGCGAATATTCACATCGAGCGAGAATTCCATGTATAATAGAATATTCGCTCGGTGTGAGCGCGTTACAAGTCGAATGTTCGGCATGTCAATTGTTGTGATAATGGTTAAAATTTATAATGTTTACTTTTGAAAAAAAAACGTACAAAACGTATAACGAAAAAATGTTTTTTACAAAACAAGTTATGATTTTTTTTCCATTAGTGGCGCTAGTTAGCACCCCAAAGCGCCTAAAAAATTACAAGGACAATATTGCACCTGGAACAGTAAGTTTTCTGACTTCCTACTAAATCATTGGGTGTAAATTAAGAAATTTATTCTTGAAGCCCTATTTCTAGGACGCAAGGTATAGCTTAGAAGTCGGAGGTGGAATAATCTTGGGTCATCTTTTACGGATGATTCCGTCGAAAGTAAAGTCGAAAATTCGGAAGTGTCGGAAAAGTAGAACAACTCCGGCACTCTCAAAGATGAATACTTCATTATCAGGAATATAAGGTAGATGATGCCTTTTTAGGTTTGCCTTTTGTAAACATTTTCAACTTGTTCCGTACAAAAGAGAACTTGCTGAATACCACTGAGGATAGGATCGTTAAAGTAATTGGCGCTATGTTCATTGAGTAACTACAAACAGAAGGTATAGTTTACGGGCATAATCTTTTTTCTATATGTACTAGCTGATGATTTTCTCCTGCAGTAAAACGTATTGTATGTGTTAACCCAAGGTGTCAGCTAACTCCATTCCAAATTTTGTTAAAGCAGTTTAGACGTGAAAAAGTAACAAAGGTACACACACAAACTTTCGCTTTTATAATTGTGGTGTGATCTGTAGAAGTGTGAAAATTAGAGATCAGATAATCGGATGCCTAAAGTTCATTTTTGGCTACAATATTATGGAAGCGGTTTCTTATAACATATTTCCTAAAATAAGAATCTCGGGATTCCGGGAAATTAGTTAATGCGAACGTTGTCGATAACATGGTGTGAAAACGACGTCTTAGATACATTGCATTTTTTTCAAAGACACGACGCTGGGATTACATAACTGTTTATGTATATACTATTTTTATTTTTAATGCACTAACCCGTGCTAAGGACAAATTAAAAAAAACCTATTTAGAGGCTAAAAATTTCACCCATGCCGAGATTCATTTATGTGTATTTACTTTAACTTAGTTTTAAGCGCATGCCCAATCAATTTGTGAGTGTAGTGTAAGAGACTAGATATAAATATAGATATATATTTATATCTATCTAAATTGCAAACCATTTATTTAAAATATTATTACAACCTTAGCAGACGGTGTTTGAAATGGAATAACGGAAAGAAGTGAGAAGTATAATAATAAGATAATTTACTTACGTATAAATAAAAACTTATACATACCATAAATACATAAACCTAGTAACTATGATAGGTTAAAAAGATAATGCTCATTAAATCTCTTCTTGAATGATCAACGTCATAAAGCTGTTTATACGTATAGCGTCTAGTGGCACTTCTACTCATACTAGAACGAAGGGAACACTAGTACATAAATACATAAACCTAGTAACTAGGACAGATTAAAAAGATAGTGCTCTTTTAATCTCTTCTTAAATGATCTACGTCATAAGGCTGTTTATAAGTACAGAGTCTATTGGCACTTTCACTCATACTAGAACGGCTTAACGTGCCTTGCGAATCATGGAAGCGCTCGGATGCGGATGCTCGGATGCGAAGCGCTCGTGGCCTAGTCGAAGCGAGTGATTGGAATCAATCACTTGAGTTAAGCAACAACAGGCGCGGTGAGGCGCAGGATGGGTGACCGTCCAGTGACTACCGCTAGTGGGTTGGGCTATGGTTTTTTAGAAATATAATATTAATAGATTTTTTTTAAGTAACCTTTGTACGTCATGCTGCAGGGCATGGGCCTTCTCTCAGAGAGAGAGAGAGTATATACTTAATTGGAATCAAATCAAAACCACTTCCATTTTAGTAGTCAAGCGGGTTAACTGCATGACCAACGAGACATTTATATACCTAATAATCGTTTGATAAAATAATATAAACATTTGCGACCAATGCGACTTCTGTGGCGCAGCAGTAGCGCAGCTGCCTACTATCCAAGAGGTCCCGGGTTCAACCCCCGCTGGGAACAAAAAAATGGTTATACAAACCGGTGTTGCTTTGCCATGTCTATATATAAATACCATTAGTAGAAAGCTGAAAGGAGATGGATACACTTTCATACATTCTTGGGTCTGGGTGTAACAAAGGTGAAAGAGATGTCAATTTAGAGCTTATATATTAGCAAACCATCTCGGAAAATTCTGCGGATTTTGACAGTCTAAGAGCAGAGTTATAAGAGATTTAGTAAAAGTGAGGCTATGCAACAAGCTGACTATGAAACTTATACTAAACTTATCCGTGTCCGTACAAGTTAAGCAAGATCGTAAGTCTGTAGAAAAAAAGCACTGTTCGGAGAATTACAATAACAAAAATAACAGGAATTACACTCAAAATGCTCTAAGCGATACGAAAAGACGCTCTATTATTCTGAAAGAAGACGAGTGATCATGTGGTGATCATAGATTGAGTCAGGAAGCTGTCACGCCTGTCACTGTTAGCACAGACCAAGGATGTTTTTATTGGCACAAACACGGATTAAAAATACAGTTTACAAACACGGGTAATAAATCGATTCGTAAACGAGAATCAATTTAAAGGTTTATTTTCATCAAGTTAATATTTGGATTTTTTTAAAACTCTTGACATTAAGTATATTATAATGTATTTATTTAATTTGACTGAATCAATCATCTGGTGCAGGTGTTTTTTATTTAATACATGCAGACTAATCGATTAAAGTAATCGGTATCCTATTTTATTAGGGACATAAACTTAATTTTAAGATTTCTCGTCCTCCAGATTGTGAATTGAGCTCATTTTTTATATTTTATAATAGAAAAATACAATATATTTTTTAAACTACCTCAACTATTTACAATCGGGCCCAGAAATCCCCGTCTCCTATGAATTAATGAAAATGTAAATATTTGCATTTTCACACACATGCTGTAACATCAGCATTAATCAAAATACACAGTATCAAAAGCAAAAGTAGTGTAGGACGCCCTCCGATCAGGTGGGATGACCATCTGCGGAAAACTGCCGGCAGATGCTGGATGCGGCAAGCTAACGACAGGGCGCTTTGGCGCTCATTAGGAAAGGGCTGTGTCCAGCAGTGTACTAATATAGCCTGAAGAAGAAGAAGAAGTTGTCGAGTTGTAAAATTACCCGGAACCGGACAACGGCTTATGAACGTTGATGAAGCGAAGGTGATCTGTCAGGATCGTGGCAAGTGGCAGCCCCTGGTCTCTGCCTACCCCTCTGGGATACAGGCGTGAGGTTATATAAGTAGTCGAGTTTGAAATTTGTTCGTTGTGAAGTGATTAAAAACGTCTCCTTCTTTGTCCGCATATTTTGGGCACGGACTTAATCGATTTTCATTTCATTCCTAGAGAACTACCTCATGCTAGCACTTCTGGCTTTAAGGCAATCCGCTTTTGATCGTTGTGCTCGGTCAAGTGACCTGGCGGACATCCAACGCTGTGTCCGCATGGTCTGCTCACGAAATCCTTTTCCCCTCATCGATACAGTCCTCTTTTTGCTCTAGAGCACTGATTACAATGTTAGATAGGAACTGTAGAAAAAAATATTCTTGCTCGATTCTGAAACTAAGGAGACTGTACGTTTCTCGAACAAAAGTATGTAAGTACGTGTGTATGTCATACGTTTTACGGGCGCAAAGGGTAAACAATTGAGAGAATCATCATCCTCATCATCATATCTAAGAATTGAGAAAGTGACCGTGGCGGTAGCTGTAACTGCAGTAGTATTTTGCGTCATTCACTGCAGTAGTGTTAGTATGGACATATTGGAACCAACGCGTTTCGGCCGCAATAATTTGTTTCACGATGAATGAATGAATGAACGAACGAACGAACGGACGGACGGACGGACGGACGGACAAACGAACGAACGAATGAATGAATTAATTAAAGAACGAACGAACGAACGAACGAACGAACGAACGAACGAACGAACGAACGAACGAATGAACGAACGAACGAACGAACGAACGAACGAACGAACGAACGAACGAACGAACGAACGAACGAACGAACGAACGAACGAACGAACAAATGAATGAACGAATGAACGAATGAATGGATGAATGAATGATTTATTGACTAATGGCGTAACCCTTGCAAATGAAATATGACTCACGAAGAATGTCAAATCTTCATGAGAAACCCTAATCATCAGTGGTGTTCACGTAGCTCAGCGTTTAAAATTGCTAACCCGCGGTGGGCGCCCATGATAATTAAGCCCATTATTGTCACTACGGGAAAAAGTATGTGCCCTACAGTGTGGTAAATATAGGCTACACTGCCATTCTATGGAGACAGATTTTTTTCTTCTTCTTATTCAGGCTATATTAGTGTACTGCTGGACATAGCCCTCCCCTAACGAGCGCCACAGCACAAGGTTGTGTCATCATTGGGGGGTAATACCCATAATCCCCACGCAGTTTGGTGGAATTGTACTGCAGGGGGCACTGCTGCCCCTCCCCCCGGTTTGTGTCCCTTAGTCGCCTCTTACGACACCCGCGGAAAGAATTTGGCTTGGTGCTATTATTTAGGCCGACACCACACAGCACGATTTTTTCTATATTCTTTATTTTTTTTTAAATTGGGGCAGCTAAATAAGCAATGTTACATTACTTATACCTACCTCAATTTTTCGTCAACATAGAGACGTACTTCCGTTTGAATTTCATTCATAGCTGTTTTGGTTCGGTTTTGATTGGCGCTTTCAAATTAGAGTTGGTTTTTACTGTTGATTCAGCTTTTTTACTAGGACGGAGTGTAGTTTGCCACATCAAATGGGTCTCATTTACTGAATTCCCGCTTTTAACTTTAGAAACGCTGCATTGGCATTTCTTATGTGATCTTCGTCATCATCATCAATCATGTAATTTTTTTTTTAAATTTATTTGGGTTATTGACAGATAAGTAACACGCTTTCATTTCCTTATTACATTGCAAAAAATGTGTACTATCTACAAATAATAACCACAACATGCATACTTTTTAAAAACACAAACTTAACCTAGTGTTAGTCTTATGCAGTACCGTTAGTGTTGGTACTCTAGATAAGTAACAAACAGAAAAGGAGAAGAACTTACTTAAGACAAAAGTAATAGCCTTATAAAGTTATTTTTTACGATTGTAGAAAAGAACCGAGACTTAGTTTGAATTGTTATTTTACTGGATCTAAACAGATTTCCTTAATCGTTTGCGTTGTAGTCGAGAATATGTCCAATTCGTCCCTGCGTCGGTTATAGGCTGTCATAATGCGATTAAGAGGCGCGTGGGTGCCCAAGGTTGTACGATGTTTAGGAATCATGTAAAACTGCCGGCAGATGCTGGATGCGGCAAGCTGCAAGCAAGACAGGGCGCTATGGCACTCATTAAGGGAGGACTATGTCCAGCAGTGGACTACATAATATAGCCTGAAGAAGAAGAAGAAGATTAAATAACGTACATATATTTGGCATTCCATCATTCATATTTGGCTCTACATAACATTACATAAACTCACGCCTATATCTCGAAGTGGTAGGTAGTGACTGGTCACTGCCTTCACCTCGTGGCAAGAGGCTAACTCTGGACAGTTTTCTTTGCGTAATATGGTCTGTCTACCTTTTGAGATTTTGAATAATGAACCGGTGGTTGGATCTTAATACTCTTCGTTACTGCAGAAAAACATCCAATCATTCTATGAGATTATCAACTAAAATACGTAACTTAATAACTTGTTTTTTGTCGATTTTTTGTAGTGCATACGAAAGTTTTAATTCAATAATGTAATGATTAATTAATGTTGATGAAAGGTAAAAGTTTTGTCAGAGTCTAGAAGTAACCAGACTTGGCTCTGCCTACTCCTCTGGAATAAAGGCATGTCTAGCTCGCTATTGGTACAATCTTAGATGAATAAAGAATTTATTAACAACTCCAATTGTCTTAATGTCAAATTCCATGAAATTTGCAATCGCAAATGTCAGGATTCCGAAAGGATTTGTTGCGCAAAAAAAGGCACCAACTTCTGTATTAATTAAATTCTGAACAGTACCAATCGTAGTATTTCTTAATGATTTGCGATACTCATACGTAGTCATATATGAAACGGGGATAATCGCAATCCAATCATAGCTCTAAGAACACTTGTTTATTATTAAATGATTAAATTTGAGCCACGCCCAAACCGCTCGTGGCCTAGTGGGATCGGGTGGTCGGAATCATTCACTAATATTAAGTAACAACTGGCGCGGTTAGGTGCTGGATGGGTGACCCTCCCGTTACTACCGCTAGTGGTTTTTTTCCGAGCGCTTTCGTGCTTCGCCGACGCCGTTGTCGTTGGCGTTGGTGCGGTCTGTCATGTAATGGAAACCACGTCAGGGGCCTTATAAAACCCGCGACTGTCTTTCAATCCTCCACCAACCACGACTTAGCCCTCGTGGTAGAGTACGGCCTAAACTTCCTGCGATGCAGCAAGAGACCTGTGTCCCAGCAGTGGCGACATACCATTTGATGCTTGATACCAATTTGAGCCACAAATGCTTTGAATTATTGTATTATTAACATCAAAATATGACACACCAGAAACTCAAATCATCATAGAAAACAAAACATCCACATTTAAAACATAGTTATATATTAAACTGGTCTAATCGCGATTATTTATTAGGTAAAACGTAATTCTTTTATTTCCCGACGTTTTGGCAGCGTTACAGCTGCCGTGTCTCGGGTAGGCTGAAGTGCCGAGTACAGTCAATTATAGTGGGTGGTCACTTGCCACTTCAGTCTACCCGAGACCATGGCAACTGTAACGCTGCCGAAACGTCTCGATGAAACGTTTTATCTAATAAATAATCGCGATAAGAGCCGTTTAATGTATAACTGTCTATGAGTATCGCGAACCATTATGAAATACTATCTACATTGCATTGTATACAACCAAAAACTTTTACCACATTAAAGCAGACACCACAACAAAACACAGTGTGGGACAAACAAATCCGTCAGAATGTGTTTCACACAGAAAAAAAACCCGGTAGGAAAAGTATGTCCTTTTCTACTCGGCATATTTTTTTCTGACGCGCACATCACAAAAGATTAAAAATATTCCGCTGGGGCAAAAAGGGTTTTTCAGGAGATTTTCACACATTCCCGAACAATTTCCAGCTCGCTCCGCTGGATGTCGAAAATGTTACCGAATAGAACCAGAATAGAATTTTATTCCTCGCATCCACCGTGTCGAAAGGCATTCAGGCTCGCTTATGAATTCAGGGTTTTTAAAAACGAAACGTTTTAGTTTTATAATATTTCGTGAGGTCAAGCGCGGGTTGGTTGGCTCCGCTCGTATTGACTCGTATTTTCTGTGGGGTACGCCGATAATTTTCTTATGGTATACCATCCGTGCTGGGCAAACCTAGTCTATCTGAAAAAATGTCTCAGACCTAACATCCGTATGATCCTTTGACGTATCTGGTGTGGGTGAAGTAGCTACTAAACGCTGTATAAATCATCTCATTACTTAAAGTAAAAGTATTTTATTCGTAAGACACGAGTACATACATGATGTTGGAGTTATTACATATGAGTCCTATGCATGTTTTGTCTTAATAGGCATACGAAATTCGAGAAGGCACTTGGAAAGGAAACAGACTTTATATTGAAAAATTAAAAACATAAAAACCTTCACCGTAAACGCAAATTATCATCAAAGATATGTCAAGAATTGTTGAAAATGTGGACATGTTTAACATTCAAACTTAAAAACAAAACTTAATATGTAGGTATTAATTATGTCGTCTTAGTAATATTAACGTCATGATATCAATGTCAAGATCTGTCAGTCAGAAATTGATTAATATTATAATAACATTTCTCAATAAGGATATTTCTTAACATACATTTAAAACTATTCATGTCAAGTTCACGTACGCCTACATTTATTTTATTGAAAATTAAGGGCAAAGATGCCAAGACCTAAGTTTTTTGTATGTTTAGAAACCGAAAAGAAAAACTGTTTTAATACTGTTGTTGCTTCTGGTATCCGCCTTGCTCCTTGTAAGGCCCGCCACTGTCTTGCAATCCTTCACCAATCTGTGTTGGAGTATGGCCTACCTTCATGCGATGCAGGAAGATAATTATCCGTGCCCCAGCAGTGGGGACATACAAACGGTTGATATCGATGAACTATTTAAATATATTTGAAGAAGCAAATGTGATCTGTCAAGATCGTGGCAAGGGCAGTACCTGGCCTCTGCTGACCTCTCTAGGATACAGGAGTGAGTTTATACTATGGTAACATAACTTTTACTGTCAATAAAACGCAAGAGGTCTCTCAGGATCGTGGCAACTGGCAAAAGGCCCTGGTTTCTGCCCACATGTTCAGGATAGAGGTGTGAGTTTATGTAATGTAATGTATCACTAAAATAAGCCAATGACTATTTCAATTTTGACAAAAGAAGAAGACAATAGTACAGTTTGTTAGCTTTTAGAATATATCTCGGGCTTTAGAGTAGGCTTCGGGTTTAGCCGAAAGCACACGAGTGTAATACTACTTTCTGCTCTGACATTTCGAAATTAAGTGTCATTTTAGTTCCGATTTCGAAATTAAGTGTCATATTAGTTCCAATATTTCTATTACATGAATATATCCGATTCTATCCAATAGTAGCCGATGTATAAAAGCTAACAGATTGTAACCTTTATATTTTGCATTTTCATGTTCAACAAAGTATTTATCTACCTTCCTAAAAAGCCTCTATTAGGCCCGTTTTAATATATACCTATAAAATGAGGCACCAGGCCACTGTACGGTCTAATTGCGATGTATTAAAATACTAACCAAACCAAAACCACACAGATTTCTCTCATTACGAGCAGAGCTGTAAAATACCACGTAGGTATGAGCCCCGACGTGGTATTTTGTAGTACTTAGGTAGCGTGTACCTAAAATTTTCTCCACTGCGTTTCCAAAACAGCTATGACAGAAGTTTTGATTGATGTACAAGTCGATGGTTACGGTAGCAGTAGCCGTAAAATGATTGCTGGAATTAAAGCCAGTACAATGCATGAGTTCTTTGTTTTATAATACTTTGTATCGACTACGTTGTTTTCTAAGTTATAACGATTTGTAATACTACTCGCTAACTAGGCCACGAGTGCTTTCAGTTGAAAACGTTAGCCGAGTGATTAGAATCAATCACTTGAGTTCAGCAACAAAAGGCCCGTATCCCAACAGTAGGAAAGTACAATTGACATCAAGTACTAACGGGATGATTGACGGGGGGTGGGCATCAGCGCTCCCTGCAGCACAATTCCACCGAACTGCGATCCCCAGCCCGCATGCCTAGCGTGGGGTTTATGGGCATTACCCCCTATGATAGCACAACGTGGCGCTCTATAGGGGAGGGCTATGTCCAGCAGTGGACTAGTATAGCCTGACGACGACGACGACTATTTAAATGTCCTACAAATCTTCTGCGTATTTTTGTATTATAACAGGTTGCAGTGCAGTAATAAAAACGTACACCGCCCGGCTGTGTGTAAGTGAGTGGAGTTCATCGCGAATCTCTTTTGGGTTGAAACGCTGCGCGACCGCAGGAAACAATCCGGCGTTGGGCGCTGTTGAGGGCACGTTCTCGTCGAGGCCGTTAGAGTTGGGTACGGTGACATGTTCTGCTTAGCTTATAGCTATTAAATGAAACGTACTAAAATGATTTGCTAATCGGCAAGAAAAGCTCGTTAGTGATGACTAAAAATGGTTCCGCCGAGGTGAATGCTCTTTGAGAAGTAAGCAAGTTTAAGTAGTATGAGTGAGTGGGGTTCATCGCGAATCTCTTTTGGGTTGAAACGCTGCGCGACCGCAGGAAACAATCCGGCGTTGGGCGCTGTTGAGGGCACGTCGTCGTTGAGGCCTTCAGTGTTGGGTACAGTGACATGTTCTGTTCAGCTTATGGCTATCGAAGACATGCTACTTTAAAATAATACAAGCTCAACACAAAACCTTTTCAGTAAAACTTTTGAGGTAGTTCGTTTACTCTTAAAAGTTCTCACTCCTTTCTAGCTTAGACAAACGAGCTTAGTTTTTCACGTATACGCTATCTGTGTGCAGTAACAAAGAAAGAAACAAAAGAATTATACTAACAAGACACATCACAGAAACGAAATAACCAGATAAATTGACATAATATAAGCACAACAGAAATAAACGAAATACACAATAAACTAAATAAAAAAAAGTTATAGATTTAGCCTGGCCTGTGGTGCGTCTAAAGGCCTGAGCAGACGAGGGACTTTTGTCCCCGAGAGACAAAAGTCCCTGAATCGTAAAAAATGTCCTCCAAGTACTTGTCGCGGACTCAACGCAGTCATTTTGTTCCCCAGAGTTGAGTGTGGAATTTGAGTAAAGCGTCGCTATGGAAGCAAATATTCCGAGATTACATTGTGTTGTAATTTACATAAAGTTGAAAAATAAAAGGCGTTTTTGAACTAAAACTTACGTAAGCACAACACATTGTAGACTTTTAGTCCGGATTTACTTACGGATTTACTTAAGCTCTGCGAATCGGAGCGAAACCTGGTCGGACTTTTCCGATATAACAACACCCGTAAGTAAATCCGGACTAAAAGTCTACAATAAAAGGCGTTTTAAAAGAAAACACCGAAATTTGGTCCAGTCCGGTCTCTCGATGTCCTCGGTAACTTGAGGGAGTTTTTGTACAGGGTACTTTTAGTCCTTGGTGTGCGTTATTCGATACAATTTATAAGAGATCTATATCGACGGTCAAAAAGTACTCGGGGGATAGTCCCTCGTCTGCGCAGGCCTTACATTGCCACAAAAGGCATATCTAACTATCTACTGGACATTGTCGTACTTCGTCATCGTATGTTTCTCAATATCACTATCACGTTACAGATATCCACAAAAATGCCGTATCCACTATGTCTGATACAGATCTGATATAGCTCATGGCTATACAGTACGGGTATACATCAGAGCTAAGTAAACATACCGTTTTAGCACACAGTAACGCATATACGTGAAGCTATATTATCAAGGCGCTGTACTAACTCCTATTTTTTTACACGGTCAATAAATTGCCTACTATATAAGCCCAAAGAAAAGTGATAATATATCCTTCCTAGTAAAAATATTATGAACGCGAAAGTTTGAAACTATGGATGGATGGATGTTTGCTACTCTTTCACGTAAAACTACTGAATAGATTTTAATGAAACTTTACAAAAATGTTCAAAGATACTGTGTGATATTTTCAAATACGACCCAATAAATAATTATGCTTCCGTGCTTCGCAACGCACGTTAAACCGTTGGTGCCGGCTGTCATATAATGGCAGTCGTTAAGCCATGTCAGAGGCCTATGGGCGGCTTGATAACTTCTGACAGTAAGGCCCGCCACTGTCTTACAATCCTCCACCAACCCGGACTTCGCCCCCGTGGTGGAGTATGGCCTAACCTTCCTGCGATGCAGGAAGAGACCCGTGCCCCAGCAGTGGGGACATACAAGGGTTGATAACGAAATAATTATGTGATAGTTTTATTGTCATACTCATAATGTTAGTCCTTTTCTACGCCAATTTTATATGATAAGTTACTCGAAATCCTAATCCTGCGCAGATGAAGTCGCGGGCACTAGCTAGTTTTGAAATAAGTTCTGAATATTTCTGAATACAGTTTCCATTAGGCTGGCACCTTCCACGCTATAGCGTGCAAATAGATAACGGTCAAGAAGTAAATAAAAACATCTCTATTTTCCAAAAGACTACCGTTTTATGATACTTTTGACTCGAAAAATAATCTGAAAATTTAAATTATAAATTTTAATAAAAGGAATCAAACACCCTAGGTCAAAAATCCAGTCCTGCTCGGTAAGAAGGTGCAATTTCACATGCAGCTGCCGGCAAAGGCTTGCTCTTTAGCTAAACGCCCCTCAGCGAACTTACGCGAAACGAAAATGTTATGCGAAATTCTACGTAAGCATAATATGCGAGAGGTTGTCTGTTCATGCAAGAACAAAAGGTCATTTAAGTAAACTCTGTATCTACCATTCCGCTCTTTCGAGGTAAGCTCATCTTCTCTATAATATAAAAATGAATCGCTGAATGTGTTGGTAAGCGCAAATCTCGAGAGCAGCTGAACCGATTTCGCTAATTCTTTTTTTTGGCTATTCCTTGAAGTACGAGGATGGTTTTTACGGAGGCGAAAATAAAAAAACGACTATTAGGCGGTAAAGTTCGCTGGGTCAGCTAGTTTCTTATTTTTTTGAACTATAACTTTCATAAGCACAACACATTGTAGACTTTTAGACCGGATCTACTTACGGATGTTGTTATATCGGAAGAGTCCGACCAGGTTTCGCTGCGATCGCAGAGCTTAATCATGGTGAGCAGAGACGGAGCTCGCGTAACAACACCCGTAAGTAGATCCGGTCTAAAAGTCTACAATGTGGTGTGCTTATGAAAGTTATAGTTCAAAAAAATAAAAAAGTCTACAGTTTCTTATTTATCTATGTCGTGGCCATATCGTAGATTTGAACATATGTAGTAGCTGCGCGTTTAGTTGTTCATATCAAAAAATACTTATTATCATTGATCTGCCCAAGCTACATTATGCTGTAGACGTGAAGACACAGTAAACCTTTCATCAAACGATCGCATTTCATGAAATGTTTCACTCAAAATGGCACTCTTCTACAATACACTCACTCTTTCTAAAATAAGATTTCTCAAGATAATAAAATCATTACGTTAAGGATTATTTGGCTGACAAACATATCTGGTGTTATAATTATTTTAACGGGGACCTATATTAACCCTTGTATGTCCCTACTGCTGGGGCACGGGTCTCTTCCTGCAGGAAGAGACCCGTGCCCCAGCAGTAGGGATGCATCGCAGGGAGAATAAGTCATACTCCACCACGGGACCCAGTCCGGGTTGGTAGAGGATTGTAAGACAGTGCCGGGCCTTACTGTCAAAAGTTATCAAGCCGCCCGTAAGGCCTTTGACATGGCTTAACGACTGTCATTACATGACAACCGGCACCAACGGCTTAATGTACGCCTCTTGTTGCTTAACTCAAGTGATTGATTCCAATCACTCGGTTCGCTTCGTGGATGATTAAGTCTAGTGTAATGTAACTTTAGATGAAAACTCTGTTAATTAAGTTAAAGTTTGTTTTGGAAAGAATAAATGTGAAGTTTATTTGTTAGTGCCTTCTCTACATAATGTATCAATTGTGAAACTAACAGCTTTGACGTTTATTAAGTGAACATTAAGTTTCATCTTCTTTTTTGGTCCCTTTACTTCTCCTTGGAGTCTAGCGCTGACAAGGGCTTTCCATTTATCTCTGTTCATAGATAGGGGATGGTAATTTCAGCCAAGTCTTTCCCTTCTCCTTCGTTACAGTGAGAACGGAACGTTTTTTTAGTGAATAAAATTATTTTTACTTTGGCTTGGCTTTCTTAACAATGTGTCTGCTTAAATAATCATATGCACATGCAATATAGGCATACCGTAGTTAGGGAATACATAGGCACTGTACAAAACATACTTTCACGAACCGTAAAAATACTAACTGTTTATTTATTTCCTTTGTAAAAAGCTATTTTCGCTTAATAAACATCATCCGTTTCCTTAATTAAGCTTTGAGAGTTGAAAGTAGCAACTCTTAAAAGAACCTTCTAAAAACTCAAGTAAATTAATTTCAGCCCAAATATTATGAATTTTAAGTAAAGTCGCTTTCCTTGTAACAAAAAAATACGAGATATACCGACACTAAAGAAAGCTACTTACCTACCTACTGCGTACTGTATTTTTGTCAACAAAAAGTGAGAAACGGTGGTTTTAAGAGGTGCAGTACAAAAGGAGGAAAACCTTTGAAAAGACCAACCAAGTGCGCGTCGGATTCACGCATGGAGGGTCCCGTACAACTAAACAATTGAAGCGGTATTAGCTGTGTGGCGTAGAATGCTGACTTTTCAATCGGGAGGTCGTCGTTTGGTCCCCGGCATGTGCCTATGACTTTGTTTTCTAAGTTATTTGCTAACATTTGTGATTTTATAATAGCCATACCACTCACTGACTGTGAAAGAACATTGTAAGGAAACCCCAGTGTCTGAAGTGCTGACGTACCTCAGCGCTTTGCTAAGTACAAGGGCCGAACTATGAGGCTTCTCTGAAAAATTTCAGAGAAATCTCAGGTCTAACTAACTTAACAAAGCGTTTATGTTATGTTTTTACAAAAAAGTGTATTCTTTCACTTTTATTTCATTTATTAATTCAATCAATATATTGACTTGGGGACATATAAACAAAGTCTCTTTCTGCATCACGGTAAGGTTAGGACATATTGCACCACGGGAACCAAGTCCGGGTTTGTGGAGAACTGTATGACAGTGGCGGGCCTTGCTCTCAGGAGTTATCAAACCGCCCATTAGGTCTCTGAGATGGCTTAACGACTGTCATACATGTCATGTGGGTATTCAAATATTATTAAGCGTACATCATATCGAACTTCAATAAAGTTATAAATTTAGATAGAAAACAAAGAAAATAGGTACGTAAGACATTATATTATAATGTCTCATCTTGTCACACTGGTATTCATAAAGTGGGTGACAGACGTAGATCTTAAATTATGCGGTTTTGAAGTTTGCAATCTTACTCGGCTAGACGTTGGTGACCCACGTTACAAGCTAGCTTAAAAGTTTCACGTGTGTCACCGACGTCAAGCGGTCAACGGAGGACACTTTGGCGGTACAAGCAAAATTTAAACCTTTTGGATCACCAGCAAACTCACTCGGCGGGTTTTAAACTAAGCGTAGTTAGGATGACACACGAGCGAAGAAAGTGATCGAGCTACAAGTTTGCGCACTTACTCGCATGTCTGTCACCCACTTTATAGGGAATTTGACTTAACGAAGCCAGTATTGTGGTCCCTTTAGTAGTAGCAGTGACTGTTTATTTATTTACCACCACTTTACTTCTATTATTATATGAATAGGTGAAAATACGGTAGAGTTAGATAAAACTGAAGTTAACTTGAATAAAAGGACATAACATTACACATTATAATATACACTATAAAATAAGTGCTAAGATTCAAATCTGAATAACACATCAGTTAAACATTTGTTTACAGTACAATTTCACCATGTTGAAATTGAAATCTGAGGAAAATTTCAAGTCCCTTTAGTCTTTTAAACTGGCGTCATAAGAACACCATTATCACTCTGAGATCAAGGTGTAGTTTTGTAAACTTGAGCACAATTAACGGTTTTCTATCTATCTATTTCACTATTTAATTTCTAGTGGTCTGCTAGTCCGGATTATCTATGCGTTTTGACCAACTGGTACCTGCAAATAGTAAGCTATGTAACTATTAATAGTATACCAACATTTCCTTTTCAATTTCCTAGAGGGTTATACTTTATGGCACATGAAAGACACATTAAAAGAAAAGGCGAGCTTACCTCTGGGAGAAACACAGAGATTTCATGATGAATTATTTTACGCATGACATTTGTTCGTCAAATTTCTTACGAGTATATGCACATATTTGTCTAGCGCTAAAGTACCGAAAAAATCGAATACTCGAGCTTTTCGAGTGTTGACAAACACTCGAAAAGCTCGAGTATTCGATTTTTTTGTCAAATGTCTGAGGTTCACATTATATATATATAAAGCTACAATCCGGTATACTCACTGATCTAACATAATACGTTTTCTCGGAAATGGCACGAGTTGGACGAAAATGATGTATGACAAAGTTGTAGGGAATGTACGATATACGGCCATCCTATGGAGCCGATTTTTGAATTTCGAACGCGTTCCACTACGCGAAGGTGCTAACTCTGTCGTTTACCGGCCGATTTCGATGAAATTTTGATAGAATGGGGATATAGTGATCCGATTGAAAAAAAAAATTTTGGTTGTTCGAAATTCAAAATGGCGGCGCAGATATAGCCGACCGAAAAATCGACCTTTGCGCAAAAAAGTCGGCAGCCAACTGGGCATATGCTGGAGATATGCCGTAAACGGCATCGCGTTGCCAAAGGACCCAGGTACCATGCACAAGTACCAGCGCAAGAGCAAAAAGATAGAAACTCGCGAGGCCGGAGGCCGAGCTCCGCGGAGCGGGCACAAGGAACCCCGCCGCGGCGAGGCCGAAGGCCGAGCTCCGTCCAGGCCGAGGTCGAAGGCCGAGACCGTTCAGGTTACGGCGCACAAGTACCAGCGCAAGAGCAAAAAGAGAGAAACTCGCGAGGCCGGAGGCCGAGCTCCGCGGAGCGGGCACGAGGAACCCCGCCGCGGCGAGGCCGAAGGCCGAGCTCCGTCCAGGCCGAGGCCGAAGGCCGAGACCATACATGTTCCCATGCAACAATTCACTACAATAAGTGTCTAGCGAGGCCCTAGGCCGAGCGCCGCGGAGAGCGCAGCTCGGAGCGGCTGGGGGTTGGCGCGCGTAAGCGCGCAGGGGGCTCGCCCCCTAGTTATATTACATAAACTCACACGTGTATCACGTAGGGGTAGGCAGAGAGCAGAGTTTGCCACTTGCCACAATCTTGATAAACACTTTCAATAATAAACACTTTCAATAACATTAATCGACATTGATTAGTCGCTGAATGCAAGCACGACAGTTTTGGGTACTTTTAATCTTGCTCTTTTCTCAAATAGTAAATAAACTCTATTTAATTTATAGATGTCCGTCTGGGACATTTTTTACCGGCCTTTCTACTCTCATACGCTCTATACCATAAAACCAGCGCAACATAGTTTTTTCAATGTTAGTCACTATAGCCTCTTCCGTCCACGAGTTATGGAATTGTTGTAACGGGCAGTGCGTTGGGGTTTCATTACCTCTTTGGAGGGACCCTAAAACGTGACTGCCTTCGGGCACGCTAACTATAATTGCGCCTCCAGGTAGAAAGGAGTGAGGTGAAAGGACATTTCTCCCATAAAAGGCTTGCAAGAAGAGCTGAATGGTCTACAGACAAACCACTTTTTATTTGCCATCTGCGAAGTCTTTACTGCACTCGGAATAGAGACGGAGCTTGCTTAGATAAATGCAAAGGGTAAGCTTGCTCTATTAAAACATCTAGTTTTCTGTCTGGACTGAGTCAGGGTAAAGATTAAAACTATTCTAATTCGTAACACGTCCCAATGCAGCTTTTTAGTTTCGAATAGGATTAACCTTTGTATTTAGTACTCTAGAGTTTATTTTAGGTATTTGTTGGAGTTTTCGTTTGTTTTGTGTCAAAACTTTTGCATTGAATGGCTTGTTATTTGAGCGAAAGGGTTATTAAATTTACTTGGGTAGAAAACTGGATAAATATTTCATAGCCGTAGGTACAGTCAATCCTTAAGCAAAGGAGAAGAATTGTGGTGCCGAAAAGTGTTTGAATTAAAACTGTCATAAAAATTACACATTATTTACTTAAAGCCGGATTCACTTACTTAATTTTTTATCAGAATAGTTCACCCGGGTTTTCCTCAGATTCGCAGATCTTGAATACAGGCGGAGCTCGCGTCGTCAGTTGCTCACCTAATTTTTATAAAAAAAATACTGCCCGTAGTAAGTACTTAATTACATATTTATTATAAAAAGAGGTAACAAAGTACAAATATCTGAAGCAAACGAGAAGAATTTTGGTGCTGTAAAGTTTTTGAATTAAAACTGTCATTAACGTTACATATTATTAACTTAAATCCGGATTCACTTACTTAATTTTTTATCGGAAGAGTCCAACCGGGTTTTCCTCCGATTTGCAGGGCTTGTGTAGAAACGGAGCTCGCGTCGTCGGTTGCTCGTCTCTAAAAACTTAAGTAAGTGAATCCGGAATTAAGTTAATGATGCGGTAAAGTTATCACAAAATATGTCTAAGTGAAGAGTATTGGTTAGTTATGAGTGTAGTATTGGTTGTTACAATTGGTTACATTATTATGGACAGACTCAGGTTTCCAGGCTTACATTTTACATTGTACCCACATTGACATTCAGCAAACAGAATGTAAATTCTTTACGTTGAAATAAATTGATTTGAATTTGAATTAACAAAGTTTTCCTTAAAACAGCCATTCCCCTCAATACGAAGGCTATTGCTATATTTTTACAAATGTACCTATATAACTTAGAAAACAAAGTTATTTGTACATGCCAGCTCCAGAAATCGAACCTGGGTCTCTCGTTCCGGAGTATATTGTTCTACCCACTGGGCTATCGCCACCCGTGAAGGAAAACAAACGTGAGTAAACCTGAGTGTATGAGGTATTAAAATACCTCCGGTTGAAATAATCAATCCGTGGTGGGCACGCGTAGTAATCAAGCCCAAACTCTCTCTCTCTCTCTCTCTCTCTAAGAGAAGGCCTGTGCCCTGTAGTGGGACGTTTATAAGCGACACAAGTAAAACAAAAATATACCCAGTGCGCTCTAATAACACTTGTCTCAGCTAATTTATTTAAATATTCCCTGCGCTGAAAACACTCGCATCACAACGCTCGAATTTCTCTGCATGAAATAATTAATTAATGAGTCCTATTTCCTGACTCGTTGTCCTAAATAATAATAACGTAATAATTGTCTATTTCATTCTTAAGAACTAATTATCTATTGTGCTACCAATTTACCATCCATTTATTAATTTCAACACAGCTTTAATGTAGACAGGTTTTTTTGGTTCTCTATAACAAATGCTTGCGTTGATTGTTCGTATGTCACTTAGGCAGGTTCTGGCAGAATGCCAGCGTTACGAGTTGTCCACTGACAGCCCGGGACATATGCTGAGTCTAGAACCTTTTCTCGTACCATGACACACAGCGCCTCCACCAGCTAAGCTCACTTTGCCACGGCTGTATAAATTTAACTTTTAATTTAAAAAAATAATTTAGAGGCTAAAAATTTCAAAAATGTAAGTGATGCAATTTGCTTAAGCCAGATGTCGCTGCCTGTACGTAATACAGAGAATAGTGTAAAGAGGTTCGAAATTTCACGGATGCCGGTGAGTCGCCCATTGGCTCAATTGGTAGAGCGCTGGCACGGATAGCCAGAGGTTGCGGGTTCGAATCCCGGCATGGGTGAAATTTTTAGCCTCTAAATAGGTTTTTAAATTTGTCCTTAGCACGGGTTAGTGCATTAAAAATAAAAATAGTATAATTATTACTTTAATTATTGGTATTTCTTACCTTAAGTGTGTTCTTTAACTGGCCATGTTATTATTTTAAGATTTTGTGTGTGTTGTGGTATTTGAATAAATGTTTTTCTATTCTATTCTAAATAATAAAAATATAGACCTAATTCTGTAGGTGGGCTGATTTCGACCGAGATTTATTCGGCACTTGGGACCCTAAAGGTGTTATTATTAATTCGTCTCAGATTTATACTTCGCATCTTCCTCTTCTTCAGGCTACATTAGTCCACTGCTGGACATAGCCCTCCCCTAATGAGCGCCATAGCGCAAGGTTGTGCAATCATTGAGGGGAATGCCCATAATCCCCACGCTGGACATGCGGGTTGGGGATCGCAGTTTGGTGGAATTGTACTGCAGGGGGCGCTGCTGCCCACTCCCCGATTTTTGTCCCTTAGTCGCCTTTTACGACACCCGCAGGAAGAATTTGGCTTGGTGCTATTCTCTAGGCCGACACCACACAGCAGGACGCAATATACTTCGCATATTAAAGTTCAACTATTCTAATAACTCTTGAGATTCAGTCCTTCCGTAGACAAAAGATAAAACGAGCAACTTGCTCCCAATGCAGCGGGTTACATGTTACATTAACATTTTGCTAAGAGATTATAAATCCTCTACATTGAAATGTGAAAATTATTTTGCTAAATTCGGCCAAAAATCCCACAAGCACCATGCGGTTAGTTAATGCACCGCCCTCCCTCCCACTATTTCAAGCAGAAGCAAGACACGAACACAGCAACACCGACACCAAAATACTTGTGTGAGAAAATGCGCGACGCGATTTGCCTCTAACACGAGGCTTCCTCAGGCTCACAAGTCACTTGTGAGATATGCTTTAGATTTTCATAACATATTTTAAACTTTCGCGACTTGTACACATAGTTAGAATATTTTCGGGGCTTAATCGCGTAGTAATTTATTGCTATTTTGCCTCGACGTTTCGACGACGTTACAGCCATCGTGGTCACGAGAAGACTATAAAATAGCAATAAATTACTACGCAATTAAGCCCCGAATATATTTTAATTTTCATATTTTAATGCTGTTATGAATTTCCGCAAAGTGTAACGCCGGGTTCCATACAAAAAATGCTTTTTGTTGAAATAAAAAAATATATTTGAATTATTCCTTTGATTTACGGTTGAGATTTCTGTTATAAAAATTGGTTTATGTTGGGTTTCCGAGCACACAGACAACTTATAATGGAGCTTTAACTAGTTACCTAACTCAATCCTCGAGGAATTCCACGCACACGAGATCAAAGACTATTCAAGTTAAATACTATACCAGAGCCAGCGTGAAGTGAATAAACTTTTGCCTTTTTGTGATGACAATTCTCTGTCGTAAAGCAAGTAAGAGCTGAACAAAGTTAATTCTTGCTATTGGTAGGTAGATAGACAGAGAACACTTTTAGTTATTTATCAAACGGGTCAAATCGTGATTATTTATTAGGTAAAACGTAATTACCTTATCTCCCGACGTTTCGGCAGCGTTACAGTTGCCGTGGTCTCGGGTAGACTGAAGTGGCGAGTACAATCAATTATTGTGGGCAGTTACTTTTAATTTTTCGCAGTTTGCGGACACACATCACTCACTTCCCCCCCAGACAGGTCTGGTGATAAGCTAATTTAAGCACGGGTGAAGTATAACAATGTGTACCTAAGCGTGACGTCACGCAGTGTGGTTGGTGTTTCAGTGAAAATGGCTGAAATCAGTATTATTATCTTTTCTTTTATTGAAAATATTGGTAAACTCATCTTTTTTGATAGAACTAAATCAAAGTTTTATATCCTTTTAATATGTATTTTCCACTAATATTGTTAAATCTTGATTATTTGATACTGTCGTCACGCCTATTGAGAACCTCCTTTTTTGGGAGTCGGTAACAACCTACTCCCCTTTACCTGCTATCCAACTGACTATATACTCCAAATCCCAAAGTACCTATTTAGCCAAGCACATAAGTATCACGAGTTTTTCCCCCTTAACTTTCGCTTGCCCGCTGCCCTCAGCTTATCAGGCGCGCTTATTGAAACTAAAACGTTCCCGGGGGTATGCCCGGGAATGAAAAATGGTCGTCTTCTTGCCCGGGTTGTGAGTGTTACACAGTTTCGCCCGGATTATGCCGGGTCGGACGCGGGGGAAATAATTATTAGGGAGCTAAATAGTGCTCATTTGTTTGAATTAGTGCTGCGGTGCGGAGGCTTGTAGTCTGTCGCAGTGGTTGTGGGCTGGTTTCGGCTGAAGTACTCGTAGATTCGTATTTCAGTACAGATATTGTATTAGGTAGAGTTTCAAGAGACGGGTCTGTTTCACAATCTGCAGATAAAGTTCCGGTTAAGCTATCCACAACCAGGGCTGCCGTTTGTTCTAAATTTGAATCCATAAACGAACACACGCATTATAGGAAAATTTCTTTAAATTTAGAACAAACGGCTGGTTGTGGATAGCTTATCTGGAACTTTATTTGAAACAGGGGCTCTGAATTACTTTAAACAATGTTCTAGCAGAAAAAATATTTTCGCTTTCAATTATTTTTACGTTTTATTTTATTAGAGAAAACAAACAGTTGTACAAAAAACATTTGCTCAACTTAAAGTTAGTATTAAGGTTAGTCCATGTATAACCAGCAGCGTTTTCTACTAGATATTAGAATACAATAGGCACAATGTGAGAAACATTTTAAGGTTATAAAGTACTGCGTAGTATTGAGCTCGCTTTTGTATAAATTTGTTTTTAATGCAATAAATAATTTTCATCGATCCATCCATCCGTTCGTCGTCAATTCGCGTTGGGCACGCGCAGCAATTAAGCCTCCACTCTCTTTTAGAGAAGGTCTGTGCCCTATAGTATAATTTGTTTATGTAACCCTTAAACGTCTCACGAATAATTGTTCTAGGTGTGGAGTGGCCTGGTAAGAAAATTCGTTTATGAGATTCCATGCAGTGACAGTGGCTAGCAGCCAATGGAAAAAATCATATATTTTTTTTGCCAAAAGTGTCAGATCAATCTCTTAATCAAATTCAAAGTTTTTTCTGGACTTTATGACGAATAATAAAAAATATGAGAATTATAAAAATTATAAAAAATATGAGAATTATAACCATTTATGCGATAAAAGGCCGTTTTGGCCCTAATCTTCATTTGGGCCGTAAAATTTTACATCATAATGACCACTTTCGCTTCAGATTATATTCATTTTCTAACACATAGGTACTTATCAGAAGTCCACTTGCCGTCGATACAATATTGGGTTCCAGAGCATGAGAGTTGAAGGAAATAACTGTAATCAGGGTTTTAATTACAAATACGAACGTTATTTACCAAACCAACGCTTTCAGAACTCATTTCGGCTCGAGCTCTGTAATTACTTCGTTTCATCGTTTCTGACTTCATAACACATATGCTATATGGCTGCTTCTTCCGATCGCCGTGTTTATTTTCTAATAATAACTTTCACACAACACAATCACTTGTCCTGAGGCATTATTATGTAAGAATCCACTGAGGAGAGTGACGTTGATATTTACTTTTTTAAGCTACTCCAGCTGTCAAATGCATATGTCAAAATATGTATGTGTCACCGTTAGAAGTCTTATACGGTCAAAACTAGTTTAGGCTGTTAAATTTAGTCAAGACTTCGAAGATCTTTAATTTTGACTGCAGAAAAATAAAGTAAAATTCTTATATGTATCCAATCCAACAATGTCGAGTTGTTTTCGGTCTTATATGTTCTAACACGCTACGCCACGTGCTTTGTCGCGCCTGTATTTTTGCTGTCGCAGATTGAGTGTTGCATCATTTTAGGTGTTTTTACCATTTGGTATTTCAAAAGTATTTCAAAAGCTTTGGACAAAAACTATGACTGATTTTAGCAGTCAAAACTAGTTTTGACTGTTTAAGAGTTTTGACTTTGACATATACATGTTTTGACACTTTGGAGTGGTTTAAATGCTAAACTCGATAGAGTGGAATGTTACGTAATAGAAGAGCTGGTGCCATTTAGTGGCAAAATATGCGTTTTTTGAGGCATAAGCGACCGTATCACTGGCTAACCGAGAAGGAAACATAGAGAGGAAACCTCACTATGTTTTCCTTCGCCATACGCCATACTGAGTGGTAATTAAACCCATACGCTCTCTCTCTCTGAGAGAAGGCCTGTGCTCTGCAATGGCGCTTAGATGCTACATAATAAAAAAAAAACACACAACGCAATAACTTGTCCATGGCCAAACCTTAAGTGTCAAAATACAAGATTTTTGCGCCATAAGCGGCTCTTTTCTGTTTTTAATGGTAACTCAGAAGTAAACGTGTGATGTTGTGAAGCTTTTTATAAATAACAAGCTGACCCAGCAAACTTCGTACCGCCTAACAGTCTTGATTTTTTTTTCTCTTCGTAAGAACCATTCTCATTCAAGGAATATTCTAAAAAAAGAATTAGCGAAATCCATTCAGCTGCTCCCGAGATTTGCGCTTACCAACACATTCAGCGATTTATTTTTAAATTATAGATAAAACTGGAACGACTTAAACTTTGTGCTAAATAAAAATTTGTTTATTTTATTTTTAATATAAACAGAAAACTGGAGAAATACAGAATAAGCAGATAAAAATAGTCAGGCCTAGTCGAAATGTGAAGTGTGATGAAAAATGAAATAAATCTCAAAAATGGGTGACGTAATTTAAAATTTTGAAAACGAATGACAGAATTAAAGAAATATAAAAAAGATGTGTAAAAAGGTTTGCACTGTTACAAACGTTAGCGTCGTTAAGACACATTCATTTTGATATGACATTCAAACTACCCAGAATTCGAGGTATTAATTAGGAAAGAAGATGATCATCGCATTAAAAGTGAAAATAACTTTGCTAAATTCCGCAAAAAATACGGAGCGTTTTTGCGGTGACGGTCACTTGCACTGGTGAGTCAGAGGATGCCTCGTGTTAGAGGCAAAACGCGTCGCGTATGGAATACAAGTATCGGTGTTGGTTGTGGTGTGTTCGTGTCTTGCTTCTGCTTGAAAAAGTGGGAGGGAGGGCTGTGCATATTTTTTTGGCGGAAATTAGAAAAGTTACTTTCAGTTTTAATGCTATTATGGATTTCTGCAAAGTATCGCCTGATACCATACGAGATGGTCATCGTCATTATCATCAGTCAAACCAAACCAAAGTTATCGACATAGCTCAGAGAATCAGCAAGCTGAAGTGGCAGTGGGCTGGCCATATCTCGCGAAGAACCGACAACCGTTGGAGCAAACGTGTCCTTGAGTGGAGACCGCGACTCGGCAAACGCAGTGTAGGATGCCGAGGTGGGATGACGATCTGCGAAAAACTGCAGGCAGATGCTGGATGCCGCAAGCTGAAGACAGGGCGCTATGGCGCTCATTAGGGGAGGGCTTTGTCCAGCAGTGGACTAGTATAGCCTGATGGTGATGAAGATTATCATCAGCCATTTGACGCCCACTGCAGGACATATGCCTCCTTAATGCTTTCCCAAGCTTCACCGTCTTGTGCCGTCCGCATCAGCGGCTCTCCGCCACCTTAACCAAGTCATCAGGGAGAGATCGCTTTAAGCGATAAGACCGCCAATTGTATTGGGCAAACCTTCCATATGCAAGCCTTTTAATGTATTTTGTATTCTTGTGTGTACAATAAAGAGTTCTAATCTAATAATCAAATCATCTGGTAGAGGCCTACGCTGTTGCAAGAAAATGATAAAAAATAAGAAATAATTTGGACACTAACGTCAAAGAGACAATCTTTTCTCACGCTCAAAGCAAACACGCCACAAATGGTAAACGCCGCAACTATGTGTCATCAAACTTTTTCTCTTTTCCTTAAGGCAAAAAATCGAATGCGCACATCCGCAATCATCCCCCCAGATACAAGGGCTAACTAACTAACATAATCGCATTGGAATTCCGTACTGGTACTCCCATTGAATGGTTACACATAAATGCACTAAACATTCAGCCATCCCTTCGATGGATAAGGACCAACTGGACCTTAAAGAACCTGGTGTGTTTCATAGCACTCAAAATGTATGGTGTAAAACAATCCGGTAATCACCAGACCTAGGAAAAAAATTGTTGTGGATTGTGACGACTACAGAGAGGCAGTTCGGGTGGCCGCAAGACGGGCGATGAAGTACGGTGCCTGGGTCTGGCGGACATGAGGGCCAGTAGGTACCTAATCCATAGCCCTGTAGTCCCGGGCTTAGAATAGGGCTACGGCATCTCCTGTCTATCGTAAGAGGCGACTTAAAGGAGACTCCGGGGTCGTAGGTAGCGAGAGTGGGGGCTCGAGCCACCGTTCCAAGCGACCCCGTAGAGGCGGCGATGTGTGGTGGCCGCACACTGCCGTTAAGCGACTCTGCCCCGGCATTAGCCGGTAGCGAAGACGGATGCGTAAAGCACCGTACGCGAGGGCTCCGGTTCGTTCATTGAGATCCCGAAGCCCTCCTCCACACACACGGAGAGGGCCAACGGGGGGTTTTAGTGGGTAAAAATCCCACATAACCCGGCATTATCCCCAGAAATATTTGTCCATTTTTTCTCCAAAATGATCCAGATTTTGAAATGGACACCTAGTTTGACTTGTAACGTTCATTAAGCCGCAGTATCTGCGCTACTTTAAATAAAACCTTTTCATTTCATTTCGAAAGTTGGGTATCTTTGGAAGATTTCCCACCAAAGATACCCAACCCATACCGACCGGACCCCGGTGTCTTCATTTATCTGTCCGACATGCAGTAGGGCCTGCCATTATCGAATCGGACTTTTAGGGCCTGTTTCACAATCTGCAAATAAAGTTCCGGATAAGCTATCCGCAACCAGGGCTGCCGTTGGTTTTAAATTTGAAGCCATAAACAAACACACGCAATATAGGAATATTTATATAAATTTAGAACAAACGGCAGCCCTGGTTGCGGATAGCTTATCCGGAACTTTATTTGCCGATTGTGAAACAGGCCCTTAGTCTCTCAAAGAAGTGTCAAACTCTTAGGTACTTACTGTTTAAATCATCGGTTACGACCGCAAAGGCAAATATGATAATGATGAACTATCTGGTAGCAGTAATCCAAATCGTGTTCTAACGGAGCGCTATCACGTGTCTTGTTGGTATAATAAATGTCTTTCTTTCTTTTTTTTCTCTTTCTTACTCATTAAGAAATACAAATGCCAAGACAACTCTTGGGTTCTTGGACCACTTTATTTACTGACTAGTGACGTCATTACAGGTTTGACCAAGCTTTGCCTAGTATTTAATAAAATTGTTACAGATACAGATACAAAATTATCAAGTTCAACCCTGTTTTTTGCAAATGATCCATTGTTTCTGTATGAAAAATCCTTAATATTTATTGTAGATTTCTTCTATCAATACCTATGTAAGAGTCCACGCTCCAAGTAAACTCCAAAATACCATATCAACAGTCCGATGGGTCCAAAGCCTTTACGTATAACTTAGGAACGGTTGGTCCCGATAAATTTATACGTCCGTGCTATGGACCAACGCTTCTGCCAAAACGTACGATTTATGTTGCCAGGCCTGTTAATATTATAGATCGGATTTGGTCGGATAGCGGGAGTGGGGTGGCTCGGAACCACTATACAGACGGTATGATGTTACTCCGATAAATACACAGCAAATTCCATCAGCACGTTCGAATACCAGGAGTACAGTATATAGTTAATTTTTTATTTTTCATGTAGTCTATATACAGTCTATTTATTCTTACTTATCCAATTTAGTAAACAAGATTCTAACCTTAAAATTGAGATTAGATGCCTAAACTAGATATTTTCTCGCAAATTCATGAACTATCATGAACTATCTTTATAAAATTGGCAGCGTGTTATCTGAAAGAGTGTTCCAAGTTACTTCATTTATGGAAATATGGCAGTTTTGGACTAAAAAGTCACAGTTTAAGGGTAGAATCTTGTTTACTAAATTGGACAAGTAAGAATAAATAGACTGTACGTCCTACTGCACTCTGATTATGTAAATTTTCACGCATACATCTTGAACAAAGATTAATTAACTACTCGTCCTGGACTTTGTGGTAGAATTATGTGGCTCAATATCACTGTCATGTATTAGATATCCACTAAAAGGCGGTATCCACAATGTGTGATCCGTAAATCCGAGTTAAGTAAACCTTCCGCTTTCGCACACAGATGGATAAGTGAAAAATTAGATAGTCAAGGCGCTGGAGGGCACAGGCCTTATCTCAGAGAGCGAGTGTGGGTCTAATTACCATGTTTTCCCACCGTGGATTAGCAGTTTCAAGCCTGAGGTGTGTGAAAATGTTTGAAACTCAAGTTTCGTCACGATGTTTTCCTTCAGATTACCCAGCGTTATTGTTTGCTACTACAAAGTCACAAATGTACGTTAGTTGTATGTACCTCTTCAAAACCGAATAAATAACTATTTTTTTAATAAAATTGTAATAATAATAATAATATTGGCCTTTTTGCATCTACTTAATGAGATGATTTATACAGCGTCCAGGGTATCTTCACTCACACTAGATGGGTGACGGGACCACTCCGACGCTGTAGTGCCTGGGACATGGTTTTATAGATGGTGTAGGCTTGCCCAGCACCTATACCATCCTGACAGCTTAGTCGGCCTAGCCCACAGGAAAGACTAGTCAATACGTGCGGAGCCAACCAAGCCGCGGGTTTCCTCGCGATGTTTTCCTTCACCGTTAGCGTGTGGTATTGCGACTACAAATTCGCAAATGTACGTAACTTTCAAATTAAACAAAGTCATTGGTACATGCCCGCACTCGGGATCGAACCTGGGGCTCTCGCTTGCCAGTCCATGGTTCTACCCACTGAGCTACCACCGCTCTAATTAAAATGTAGAGTGTTACAAAATCGATTATTACATTCCTCTTGGAAATATAATTAATATTTTGTTTTAATTCTGATATCAAGCATTTTAATGACGCAGATCACTTAGGGCGGTCCCTCTAGAAGCCATTTCTATACAAATGTGCAATAGTTATTTACCAACCTGCGGGCCTGTTTGCTAGGTTTACGGCCGGATTTGGCCTACGGAGCGCGGGTTCCACTCCCACAATTTCTATTGTAAAAGTTGTTCACATGTTTCATTAGTAGGAACCGTCACGGAACTGAATTGAATACGCGAATGTAAGATATTATGCTAATTTTAAAAACTTATTTAGAGGCTAAAAATTCCAGCCATGCCGGGACTTGAACCCGCGACCTCTGGCTAACCGTACCAGTTAGGTACGGACTGTAGACCTGTAAATTGGTGGAATTCAATTAGAAATTGAATTCCAAAATATTATGTATCGCCACATTGGGTGAAATTGTGTGAAGTGCCGCGGCTTGCTGGTTCGAGTCCCGGGATGGGCGGAATTTTTAGCTTCTGAATAGGTTTTTAAAATTGTCCTTAGCACGGGTTAGTGCAACAACAAGAATATTATTATGTTAATGTTTGTAACAGATAAGGTTGATATGTATTTCTTAATGATTCGCGATAGTCATACGTAGTTATAAATAAAACGGATCATATCAAGATTATTTATTAGGTAAAACGTAATTACCTTGTTTCCAGAGTGCTTAGTGCGAGTTTTTTAACTACTCGATCGCGTTAACGTAAACTCATATTTCTATGGCATCGAGGAAGCGCCACCTAGCGACAAGTATGGAAACCAAAATTGCTGAATGCGAGTTGTAATGGTTTACGTTGGAAAATGAACACGTTTACCAGCCAAAACACGAATAAACGCGAGTGCGAGTTGTACTGTGACAGCGTTTTGCCAGTTCGAACGGTTAACTTACTCATACTCACTACTCAATGCTCGATTAACGCGGTAGTAAAGTTATTCGATTGGATCTGTCAAACTCGCACTAAGCACCCTGACGTTACAGACCACGGCAACTGTAACGCTGCCGAAACGTCGGGAAATAAGGTAATTACGTTTTACCTAATAAATAATCGCGATTTGACCCGTTTAATATACAAGAAAGGTGGATATGTCTTGTCGATAAAAATTTCTGGTCTATTTGATGTTGGAGCGTTTCGTTTTGCTGATTGAGGTTAGGAGGAAATTGACGAGGAAACTTTCTCCCTCTTGTAGATCAGTCGACCTCAGACGCCCAGGATAGTGATTAATGTTTTCATTCTTCGTTTTTCCTGACGGTGTTGCGTGTCTATTTTGATTTACGCGAACGTAGGTACAACATGACACCTTGCTGGTTTCCGAATTAAGTAATTACTAGGTTTTTGGATGAAAAATGAGACAGACAGTTGAATTGACCTGTTTAGAGCTTTTTTTTTAAAAACCTATTTAGAGGCTAAAAGTTCCACCCATGCCAGGATTCGAACCCGCGACCTCGAGTAGGTACTCGGGGCTGCAAGTGATGCGAATTACTTCAGCCAGATGTCGCTGCCTGTACATAATACAGAGAGTATTGTAAAGAGGGTCGAAATTTCACTGATGCCAGTGAGTCGCCCATTAGCTCAGTTGGAAGAGCGCTGGCACGGATAGCCAGAGTTCGCGGGTTCGAATCCTGGCATGGGTGGAATTTTTTGCCTCTAAATAGGTTTTAAAAAAAATTCCTTAGCACGGGTTAGTAGTGCATTAAAAAGAATGTAATCTGTTTATAGCTTTTCTATATATTATGATAGCACTTGATTATTTCAATATTTTTTGCAATATAAACGATATATACGTCGGATGTCTGCATTGAGAACATCACCTCAATTTACCCTTTTTTGCGAACAAATTAATTAGTACATATATAACTGCACATAATCATCATACCATAACATAACATTTACATACAGGCACATACATCGCTTTTGCCCCCACACTAGGATACCCTGTGTCGTGGGAGCCAGAAACAACGACATCACAATCAACCCATTATGTCCCCACTGAGGGGCACGGGTCTCTTCCCTGAGGGAGGCATAGGCCATACCTCCTATACCTCCCTCCTAGATGTGTGAGTATAGTAGGAGTAGGAACTCCTACTATAATCACACAGCTCTTCTTCTTTGGTCCTTTCACTCCTAGCGGAGCATAAGGCCTCAACTACAGATTTCCACTTCTGACGGTGGTCCGCGGCAGCTTCCAATTGAGGCCAGCTAGCGCCGATCGACTTGTCCTCTTGGTCTCTTGATCTTTTCTAGGTTGTCCTAGGCCGCCCCCTCTTTCGGCTGCCCATCACACATAGTAACACTTAATTAGTATACTAGTTGGTGACTTTTAATAGTGACTACCTACAATAATTGACTGTACTCGCCACTTCAGTCTACCCGAGACCACGGCAACCGTAACGCTGCCGAAACGTCGAGAAATAAGGGAATTACGTTTTACCTAATAAATAATCGCGATTTGACCCGTTTAATATATAACTATGTATGAGTATCGCGAATCATTAAGAAATACACCTAATATACGGAATATAAGCGCTTCTCCCTATTTCTGAAATTACTATGTAACTATTTTCAATAGATGTAGCGACAGCCTTACTTGCTTAGAAAGCAGTAATTTCTTGGTCACTATAAAGTCACAGTACCAAAAGAAAAATCGCACACTCAGCCGTGAAATATTGACCAAAAACGAGAGGTATGGACACTTAAACAATTTGGGAGTCAATAGATTTATTGTCCAAACGTTTTTACCGCTCTCAAACGCCCCCATTAACAAGATTGATCGAGGAACAAAAAAACGTCATTTTTATTGTAGCTTTCGAAAAATTTGAAAAGGGCGGCTAAGCAAATGGACGGCTATAAATTGTTCTTTGGTGTGTTTGTATTCAGATGCGGTTTTGTCAATCTATTTGGTATTGGTAAAACGATTTTGAACACGGTCGAGGAAAAGGGGGCCAAATGTCTTTATCGAAATCAAAATACGTGAGCTCTTCAAGTACTCAGTTACAAAAAGGGGAGTTTGGAAAAATAACAGTCTGGGTAGTACGATGACGCTAGTCACGCGTTAAGTGTCAATAATCGAGTCTTTTCAGTACATCAACTGTCAAATTTTGACATTTTAGCGCCAAAAACCGCGTGACTCGTGCCATCCAATAACCAGTCGGGCGCATATTCTATAGAAAAACCATTCATGGCAGTTCCATGTACTTTGCGTAGCCAAATAATCCTCAGATTTAAATGAAGGAAGACCCGGCATCGCGTCAAATGGTTATAATTGGGTATTGGTTTCGGTCTTAAAAATAGACAAGATAATTGCATGAAAACAAAAAACAATCAAGCTTAGAACTACTCGTGTATTAACAAGAATAATAAAAATCATGCTACGGTATATCCGATATGACGGCCTCGCTAGCGCAAGGGCTTGGCACGCTGACTGTAAAACCGAAGGTCTCGGGTTAGATCCCCGGCCGGGTCAAACTAGGAAACGAACTTTTCTAGTTAGTCTCTATGATTTACTGTATTAAAAATCTATCGTCGAGTTAGCACCTATAACAGAAGTCATTTAGTTATACTTAGTATAGGGCTAACGAGATCTGTGTAATATATATTCACGGTAACAGAATCGTGAGGAAAACCACGACTTGGTTGCCTCCGCACGTATTGACTTGTCTTACCCGTGGGCTAAGCAGTGGAAGTTGTCAAGATGGAATAGGTGCTGGGCAAGCCTGGCACTGCAGCACCCAAGTGGTCCCCTCACTCATCAAAGATAGGTGAAGCTGCCACTGAACGCTGCAAATCATCTTATCTGATACAAAGGCCTGGAACCTAATTTTGGAAATATTACTGTTTTTTTTCCTGAAGAGTCCCTGTATAAATTAATTGTAGTGTAGCCATTGAATTAATTGCTGCGACTCGCGGCGGCTCGGAGCAAAACTCTATGAAACTTAGAGCTATTCCAAGAGTAGACTATAAGAAGTTTTTCCAGTGATGTTACATTTAGTAGTTAAGTTAATTGTAATTATTGGGGGAGGGAATGTTGTGTCGGCTATCGCAGGGTACTTAATAAATGTCAGTGTGCTATGAGCAGTCACGTCTTTCACTTGTCTCGTCGCTCCCACTTACATACTTAACATTTACCGTTTGCAAGAATGCTTTAGGAGCCAAATCCTGTAGTAAACATTTTGTTTCGCGCTAACAGGAGTAAACACACGTAAAATAAACATACAGTTCTCGAGTGAAAGTGTACTTAATATTGTCGTACCAACAATAAACACTACCTGGCTCTAGTTTCAACTAACAGTGTACACGTAATTTTCACGCAGCCTCGTCGCGAGTCGCTCTTTCTTGTTTTGGTCACTGTTTTTTAACACTGCCAAAAAGGCAAGGCGCGGAATCTCGAATTCGGGGAAAGTAGTTTTGCTACTAGTTTACAAACGGCTTAGTTTACAAACTTAGCGAGTTATTGCTGATGTTTTAAATCCTTTTTTGATTTATATCAGCGAAATTATTGATTTCCAATAATTTTCGAGATCAATAATTTTGTTGTTGGCACGGTTTTTTTCTTCAAAAAACGAGCATGTTGTCTCTGATGTGGGAAGTATCTAGCCGGCTATATTTATGTAGTATATATCTATCATTATCGATAAGACCGAAAATTTTCAATTAGCAAAACCGTAAAACACTGTTTTTGGTTTGTTATTGATACAAAATACTCGCTGAGAGTTAAGATACAAAATGGTTTAATTTGACATTGATACGAAAAAAAAATTAAGCTTTACATTACTTGAATAACAAATTTAGTAAGTACATCAGAATTATTCAACTTCTTTTTGAAAAAACAATTCCTTTGTCCCACTCGATGTGGGAGTTTCATATCATACCAACAATTTAGACATATTTTCAATGTGTGTTATACAATAACCGCCACGTGTTCACTTTGTATACAAACTATGTCCAATATCTGGTTGCGCGTATTAGAACTAATCCTCTACCGCTCTAAGTCCTCGCGCGAAAGCCAAGACGTTGTGCTCAATTAACATAATTAATGTTAATCATAGCGTAATTTCTGGCACTTCAAATAGCATAGCTCGCTCCGATCTGTTGAGCGGCTTAACCGTAGCATTACGCGAACAGCATGCCCTGTCTTTAGACGTCTCTTTACGCCAACAGGTTTTCTCTGAGAGAGGGATAGATAATTTAGAAAAACCACGCTTGCCTACAGCTAATAGGCGTAGTTATATATTATACGGTTCTAATCGCGATTATTTATTAGGTAAAACGTAATTACCTTATTTCCCCGACGTTTTTGTGGGAAAACAGCTGGCAGTGTCATGGCGTCGAATCTGATGTCATGTATAGGTAAACAAATGTACCTAATACATTGCCTGTACGTAATACAGAGAATAGTGTAAAGAGGTTCGAAATTTCACTGATGCCGGTGAGTCGCCCATTAGCTCAGAGTGCTTAGTGCGAGTTTTTTAACTACTCGATCGCGTTAACGTAAACTCATATTTCTATGGCATCGAGGAAGCGCCACCTAGCGACAAGTATGGAAATTAAAATTGCTGAGTGCGAGTTGTAATGGTTTACGTTGAGAAGTGAACACGTTTAGCAGCCAAAACACGAATAAACGCGAGTGCGAGTTGTACTGTGACAGCGTTTTGCCAGTTCGAACGGTTAACTTACTCATAATAACTACTCAATGCTCGATTAACGCGGTAGTAAAGTCATTCGATTGGATCTGTCAAACTCGCACTAAGCACTCTGTTCGAAAGAGCGCTGGCACGAATAGCCAGAGGTCGCGGGTTCGAATTCCGGCATGGGTGGAATTTTTAGCCTAACCTATTTAGATAGGTTTTTAAAATATCAAACGTCAAATGTGTCACTAGTAGTCACATTAAAGCACGGCTGAATAGTTATACGAGTATAATAAACAGGTCTAACCACGATTATTTATTAGGTAAAACGTAATTACCTTATTTCCCGAAAATCAGCACCGTTACAGTTGCCGCGGTCTCGCGTGGACTGAAGTGGCGAGTACAGTCAATTATTGTGGGTAGTCCCTTTCAGTTTTTCGCAGCTGTCTTATATACAATACTCATAAATAATCGCGATTAGACCTGTTTGATATATAACTATGTATAAGTAAGGTTATATATTATACTATGTATAAATAAGTATACCGCTTTACAGTTTGGCGAAAATTGGTTATTTCTTTCAGATTTTTTCTGAGCGTAAAGAAAAAAACACAACAATGACTAAAATTGAATATGTTTGCTCTTGCGCGTATATCGCAAGCTCATTATGAGTTTGTTCAAGCTATTTGCCGAGCATAGCACTCTTATTATACTATTTCCAACAACATGTTAAGCTGGTGACTACTAAAACCAATCCCCTGATAAACCTTGTCGGTTTCGGGGGATGGGAGGCATTATATTGAATGTATTTTTTCTTACTTTAAATAAATAAATAAATGAAAAAAATAAAAAAAGTATCGGGAATCATTAAGAAAACCTAATAGGAGGTCTCCTAGTTAAGTTTTTTTTCGTATAATGGTAATTGCAGAACCCTCACTAATAGGTATTGGGATGTCTATAACAAATGATAGTGGACTGTATTTAAGGAAATATAAATGTATTGAAAACATATAGGTTACAATCGTTGGCGTCGCGCCCGTACGAAAATCGGTCGTAGTGATGAGGTACGACGACGGTAGAAGTACCGTATGCGGCGGCGCAGCGGGGGGGGGGCGTCTCGCCCCGGCCTCCGCCCGCGCCCGCCCAGTCCCCTCACGCTTCCAAGTGTAGCAGCGAGCTGTCTTAACCATATGGTTTAATTTAAAAATTATTCAGCGCTATGTCAGCTAACTTATGGGCACTACCTCCTATGATAGCACAACGTGGAGCTCATTAGGGGAGGGCTATGTCCAGCAGTGGACTGGTATAGCCTGACGATGATGACGATGACGATGATGTGAACTAACTGCTTTACAGTTTGGCGAAAATTGGTTATTTCTTTCAGATTTTTTTCTGAGCGTAAAGAAAAATTTAAGGACTTGGAGTTTTTGTCCATTTTTCGGCAAAATTACCTAGATTTTGAAATGGACACCTAGTTTGACTTGTAAGACGGAGTTGACACGTTCAGTCTGGCGTCAGTTCAGTCTGTGACCTTTACCAAGCTCGGATTGATGCCAGATTGATGAAGCATCAAAATATTCGAATATCCGTCAGTCTGGTCCGTCAGTCTTCTGAATAGTCTGCCGTCAGTCTAACCAGACTGATGGAATTGACTGACGCCAGACTGAACACCACCACCGTGTAAACACCATCTAACGTTCATTATGCCGCAATTTCTGTGCTAAGTTGGAACGATGTATAATATTATTATTATTATTATTCTTTATTTGGAAATCCAACAGCACAAAATAACAATAAAATATCAAACAATCATTGTAACAATAAAGCCAAAAATAGATTTCACTTGTGAATATTACTATACACCCAACAAGGAAAGTAATCTTATAAAAAATATAATAAGTCTGCCTCTACTAATAGCGTACTTATAAAGATATTATTTTTGACTATTTTACTTAAAAATGCCTTTGACAAGATGTAACATACTCAAGAGCATTCGTTTTTATATCTCAGTCTTATAGTTTGATACAAGCCTAGCACATAGAACAATTAAAGGATACTTTTACTAATAATATCATTGAACAAGCTTAAATATTCTCAAGAGTATTTGTTTTTATATCACAGTCTTGTAAACAGCTACTATATTATCTCATAAGATACTTATTGGAACAAGTATCCTATAATTGTTTTCAGAAAGATCAAATAGTCCTGAATATTATATTGATCCTATAATAGTATTATGTAAGAGAACAAGATATTACAACACACTAAGCTAATATAATTATAAGCTCGCGTCTTTAAAGTTTTGTTCAAGACTCTTTTAAGTGTAACAATACTTAATTAGAGCGATATTAGATCAAACAACCGTGTAAGCTACTAGATCAAGCAATTTATTAGTAAACGTCCACTGTTTAGTTTTGATTCAGTTATTCGAATTCGTTGTGTGAAAATTGTTTATTATGGATATAAGCGATTGGAAACGATTTAAAAGGAGCGGTGGTTATAGAAGAAAAGTGACAAACAAGTATAAAGAATTACTGAAGCCAGACTCTCCAGTAATATTTCCATCGTTATTAGAAACTAACTATGGTGCGCCAAGTGCAAATACAGGGGAAGTAAATGAGGGTTCCGCAATGGAAAATATTTTTTTACCCTTAGCCCATCGCTCGGAGATGGAAGAAGTCAAAAATGTTGTAGAAGAATACGACTCTGATGTCGACGAAAGTACTGAGCATGAAAAAAATCATGAATTGCGTGAAGGTGTAAAAAGTTGGGCCATAAAATTTAATATACCCCACATAGCCCTGAATGAACTATCTACAATTTTAAACGCAAGACTAGGTAATGTTTTACCTAAAGATGTACGAAACTTATTACATACTAATAAAGAAACTGTGCATATAACAACGTCAAACCCAGGACAGTATTGGCATAACGGAATTATTAAATGCTTAAAAAATATATTAAAGCAACTGGATTTGAATTGTTCAATGAATATGATTTCATTAAATATCAGTATAGATGGATTGCCAGTATACAACAGTTCAAGACATCAACTCTGGCCTATTTTGTGCAACATCTATGAAATCTATCATCTATGATCTTGGTTGGCTGTAATTTTTTTTTGCTATTTTTTTTATTTTTTACTTTACTTATGTATTTTTTTTAGATGACGACAAGAATCTGTAACGTGTTGATTTAGGTATACATATTAATAAAGTTGATTTATATATTATAAGGCCGATTCCGTGAGGAACCCTAATTTGTTTTAATATGGAGGCAAGTTATCTGGATTGAAACTGTCATAAGTACTAATTTGCCTGTAATTGTCCCATAAGATACTCAATGCAGAGTATTTTCAAAACATGGCGAATGTTCGCAAGAATTATCGAAATATTTTATAACAATAATTATGCAGTGTGCTCTTTTTCAAATGGCGTTGTAATATTAATCAAATTTTGGTAGACATTTGCAATAAAAATGACTTCCCCGGCGAGTTCACACACTATATTATTAATATATTCCTGCACTTCAACAATGGTACCTTCATTAAATTACAATATTTAAAACTGTTTAACAATAGAATATTTTATAAGTACAAAAAAAAGTACTCTTCAAGAATACTCGGAGTACAAATTTTCCTTGTTGGGCAATAATATCAAGCAGTGGAGCAAATTAAATATTAATGTTTTAATTTAATGTAATTGGGAAGTGGAAGGGGCGAGGAGAGGGAGGGGTGTATGTGTGTACGTGTGTGTGTGTGTCTGTGTGTGTGTGTGTGTAATTAGTTGAGTAGCACCTGTAGAGCCTGATGTTTGAAGGAGGCTTTGCTAGATGAGAATAAGTCAATTTCAGCGAAACTTGAATTATAGATATTAACAAGTCTAGAAATTACCGCATGTTGTCCGTAGTTTGTACTAGAGTATGGCGCGTGAAGTGGTTTTGTTTTTGTGTGTCTGGTGCATTTACTGGGCACATTTAATTTAATACGGGCTAGGATTTCTGGGCTATCTAGTCTGCCAGAACATATATCGTGTAGAAGGAGCATGTCCAGTAAAATTCTCCTCTCTTGGAGCGGCAGAATGCGATGATATCTGCAGGATTCTTTGTAGTCCAGTCTTATCCTATGCCTGTAGTTCAAATGTTTTGTGAATTTATTCTGTATTTATTCTATTTTATCTTTGTATATATCGTACTGAGGAGTCCAGACACAACTACCATACTCAAGGATACTCCGAACATAGGCAAAGTAGACCGCCTTTACAGCTGAGGTGTTGGTGAATGGTTTGCAAGTTCTCATCACAAATCCTAGGTTTTTGTAGGCTTTTATGCAAATCTCTTCAAGGTGTTCTGAGAAAGACATTTTAGTGTCCAAAGTTATGCCTAAATCGCGGATGCTAGTAACCTCGTTGACTTTAGTATTACAAAGGCGGTAATTATGACGAACGAAATTTCTGCGTCTTGTAAATATATTATAATTTATAAATAATAAAAAGTGGAACAACTTCAGGTGTTGTTTTATTTGTAGATATTTGTAGTAATATTAACCGAAAAACTGGATAAAAACGGATGAGCAGGTAGAATAGTCAGGTCTGTTCGAAGGGTATAGTAGTAGTGATTGAAAAATGAGGGAAATTGAAGAATGTGTGGCGTAATTTAAATATTTGAAAATGATAGATAGAAAAAGAAATAATAATGGTGTGAAGAGGTTTGAACCGTTACAAAGTTAAATAAAAAAAGTTTTATTTCATTTCATTTCATTCAGCGTTCTTCAACCTTTATCTTGCTCTGGCTTTCAAACCACCCAAACTTCCCAGTGTACACTAGAAGTTAATTGCATCGACAACCCGAACACAAATTTTCGGATATTCCATTACGGCGATTTTGTTACGCCTCTCATATTAAATTGGGGAAATTGTCTGCTTTGCTGCTAGCCGAGGAAAATATCCTCGCCCAACCAAAGGGAAGCCGTGGAGTGTTGTTAAATAGCGTGGAACGCGGTCGTTTAGTGGCCGGCCACATTTCATTTACGCTTCTTGCGTCGTCGGCCGTGGATTTTTTCGCACATCCCATGACGCCCGCTCGGGCTGCGCTCCCGTTCAATGGGCGGGTAAATGGGGCCCGCTTTATCAGAAACAGAAAGACATAACTTCCGAAGAGAGTGTTAACATACCTCAGCGCTTGCTGCGTACAAGGACCCGTTATGAGGCTAAAGGCCAGTTTCTGAATGGAGAATTTCGCTATTATTTACTTAGTGTAAAAGAAAAAAAAAAATTTGTTTATTTGGGGAGCCTGTTTACGAGGGATGGAAAGTGATACAGAAAGAAGAGTAAAAGCGGGAAATTGTGTAAACTGTGCCTTGCACTCCATTGTGTAGAGCCGAAACATCTTCAAAAGAGCTAGATTGGCTATTCATAGTGGCGTGCTGGTCCCAACACTTATGTATGGTAGCGAGACTTGGGTGTGGCAAAAGAAGCAAGAAAGTAGAATTAATGCAGTAGAGATGAGTTCCTTGAGAACTATGTGTAGTGTTACTTTGAATGACAGGATACGTATTAGTCTGATTAGAGAACGTTGTGGACTGAAAGAGGATGTAGTGACTAGAATTGAGAAAGGAATGTTGCGTTGGTTTGGACATGTGGAGAGGATGAATGAAGAAAGATTGACGAAACAAATATATATATATATTGCAAATTTGAGTGGAAGGGTTGGTAATGGCGGACATACATCGACCAGATAGGGGATGTATTAGCAAAGGGAAAGATAAAAAGTGCCCGGAACCGGCGTGCGTGCATGCAACGACTTATGAACGTTGATGAAGCAAAGGTAATCTGTCAGGATCGTGGCAGGTGCAGTCCCTGGTCTCTGCCTACCCCTCTGGGATACAGGCGTGAGGTTATGTATGTATATATGAAATTCTCAATTCAGAAATTGACACTTAGACTCATAGGCAATTTAAAGCTCTGAGATATGTGAGCACTTCAAATACTTAGGTTTCTTCACGGTGTTTTCCGCTGCGTTAGTAAGTGGTATTGTTGTTTGTTTTATATTTAGAAGGACTTAATAGTTTACTATAATTTATTTATCTCTTGTCGCGCTCTCATATCTCTTTCTTTCTGACCCTTGGACTGACCGACCGGTAGAGGGCGCCGCCAAAGCGTGTGTGACACACTTCGTCTTGTACGCTGTTGAAAACAGTCAATCTAACCTAAAGAGGGAAAATAAAGTGCCGGATTCTTCCTTTTTATTGTGTTATCTACGAGAACAGTACTTTCTTTTGTGTTGTGTATTGTGTCTGCTTCGTGGTGTCGAATTCCCGGCCACCTAGACGGCCCAGGAGCCTTGGATTGCCGACCTCGTGCCAAACTGACTATCACACAGGTACCTATCGCCTATATCTACCACCGACTTACTGTTTTGTTTTTTAGTTTACTGTCCCATTTAAATTGTCCCCCCTTTTAAACGATTTAGTTGCCGAACCCCCCTTTAATTCCTATACATTGCTATAACTTCACAAATGTTAATCTTAGAACGCAAAGTCGAAGACAAAATTGGTAGGTACTTGCCGAGATTCAAAGTCACGACCTCATAAAGGCGAGGCCGGCGTTCTAGCGCTCCGCTATCACCAGCGCTTTTAGTGTTATGCTTACGAATTATGCTTGTTTTTCCATGAACAAACTCTCATTTTTATTCACATGGGGCCTTGATGGCATTATAATACGAATTTAATGTCGCCCGTGTTGACCCTTTGTGTAGCGATGTCTACCTACTTAACTTTATACGTCCTTGAGTAAGTATGAAAATGTATTTCCCTCTTTTTTCTTCAGTTCTATTAAGCCAAGGTTGTTATAGGACTAAACGTAAAATTGTACCTTTTTGAAAGAAGCCAAAAATTCCACCCATGCTGGGATTCGAACCTGCGACCTCTGGCTATCAGTGCCAGGGCTCTTCCAACTGAGCTAATGGGTGACTCACCAGCATCAGTGAAATTTCGAACCTCTTTACAATACTCTCTGAATTACGTACAGTACTTTTTAACTTTAAACAGGAGATTATAAAAACTATAAAAACGTGCAACTTGAGTTCCAGACCTTCTCTGCAATCTCTTTATCTCACACAAACAAAAATACATATCTACAGACACACTCACACACGCGCCAAATTTTTGCGCCCTTTACGTTAATATTTATTTTATTTTTCATGTTTTGAAACAACCAACGCCAACTGACTGGCCTGTTTGAGAAAGTTGGAATTGTGCTTGTGCATGAACTAAAATTTTGCTTCCTAAATAAGATTTGTTAAAAATTATTAATCCGTAATTGACAAACATTAATTACCTGTTTTTCTAATGTTTTGTTTTGATTTTGATAAATCTGTAGCAGACAGATTTAGGCTACTGCCTACCTCACCGCGTGAGCCCATGTTCGTCACAAAGTGTGCGAGCGAGAGAAGAGTGCGAGCGAGAGACGTGTGGGAGCGAGAGAGCGTCACACCATACTGTTACAACAAACTACTAACTGCGATCTTGTAAATTTGTATATTAGTAGGGAGATTTGTAAATAAATTATTATGGTAAGTATTATAAATCGACAAGTTTATTTTATTTAAACACTAGTCACCTATAAATCCCTACAAATCAATAAAATAAAAAAACTAAATATAAAAATGGAATTTAACACAAACATACATACTTAATTACGAGGCTAAAACGGTGGGAAAAAATCTCACAAAAATTGATAGGATATAATACTATTTACATGCTTCTTTACAGTTCGGAGAGTACACTGAGAACTAGAATCATAACGTAAACATAGCTCAGACAGAAAGATAAGCTCGCCTTATCTTATGCTATAATGCAATGTCATGTGAAATGTTTGTGTGCAATAAAGTAAAATTAATTGAATACTTTTTTATATTAATAATTTTTTACCAAAGCCTAACTACGGAAGCCTTAAAATGTTAGATTGTGCAAGCGAGCCAGCATGCCAAACGTTACAGCAGCCATAATATTAATTTTTACTGACTCGGCGCCTCGAAATTTCAAAATAGATTTTGAAATCCGCAACCAACTAACAAACATGGCCGCTTCAAAATTTGATTTATGGCCGACAACCTGAAAAAAATTGATCAAGCCAAATTTTAATTGGAAAACAAATGGCATAAACGCTGTAGCAAAATCTCGACTTTTTGCCAACCAAAACGCGTGCCACAGCCATGTGTCATAGCGCAGTCTGGGTTGCAATGTGACTGACAGGATTTTTATGAAACATTGTCAATGTTAGGAATAGAACAGCTGTACAATGAGCTATTGAAATTGCGCTAAGCCTGTAAACTTTTACTTTATTGGCAGTTATGACAAATATAAAAAAAAAAATTCTGTCACCAAAATAAATAAAACACTTTTTTTATTTTGTATGTAAATTGAACACGCTAAATTTTAAGTTTGTATAATGATATAAACCTTTTGCATGTCCAACTATCGGGGTATGGGCCTTTTCCTGCAATTTTACTACGCAAATGGTATGTCCCCATTCCCGGGTCACGGGTCTCTTCCTGCATCGCAACATGGTTAGGCCATACTCCACCACGGGGGTCAAGTCCGGGTTGGTGGAGGATTGTAAGACAGTGCCGGGCATTTCTGTCAGAAGTTATCAAGCCGCCCATAAGGTCTCTTACATGGCTTAACGACTACCGTTACATGACAGCCGGCACCAACTGCTAAACATGCCTTGCAAAATACGGAGGCCTTTGAAAAAAAGGCGACTAGCGATCATGAGATGGACACCCATCCAGTTCCTGATCGCGCCTGCTGTTGCGTAACCAAAGTGATTGATTACAATAACTCAGTTCTACTTAGCCACGATTGCTTCTAAGTTTGTATAAAAAAAAATATTGAGAATTTCCTAACTATGAATGGAAGCAGCATTTAATTAGTGATAGGTAGTAACGAAGATCCTCAAAAATAACATTAAAATTAATTACTTACTTACTCATACTTAGAAAACTAATAGCATTAACTTCAAAGTAATAAATAATTACAAGTTTTCACTTACGCGGAAAAACACAAATAAGATAGATTAAATTTAATGATTTAGATTTTCTTACATTTTTCGGCACCAAATAGTTGACAAGTTCAATGAAATAAAATTCTTATTATGTGAACCAGAACATAAACAAAGACGAAGTTATTCTTAGAATTTACTTGCACGTGGTCGTAGTTTCGACACAATTGGCCTCAATCTGCGGATACTTACATATTTGTGATTTTCTTGCCTAGTTAGACGAAGTATCCCAGTTCGGAATCGGAACTAGTGACGACATTGTATGAAAGATTGTATAATAATTATTTCTGAAATTATGAAATTCTACTTTCATTTTGACAAATTCTATTTTTATATTCTTTTTAATGCACTAATCCGTGCTAAGGACAATTTTAAAACCCTATTTAGAGGCTAAACATTCCACCCATGCCGGGACTCCAATCCAGCTAATGGGCGACGGTGAGTCGCCAATTAGCTCGGTGGGAAGAGCGCTGGCATGGATAGCCAGAGGTCGCGGGTTCGAGTCCTGGCATGGGTGGAATTTTCAGCCTCTAAATAGGTTTTTGAAATTCAATTTAGTACAGTATATAATTATTTTTAAATAGTATATATTCGTAGGTGCTGTGTGGTATCGGCCTAGAGAATAGTAACCCAAATTCTTCCCGCAGGTGTCGTAAAAGGCCACTAAGGGACACGAACCGGGGGGTGGGCACAGCGCCCCTGCAATTTAATTCCACCAAACTGCGATCCCCAACCCGCATGCCAAGCGCGGGGATTATGGGCATTACCCCTCAATGATGGCACAACCTTGCGCTATGGCGCTCATTAGGGGAGGTCTATATCCAGCAGTTGACTAATATAGCCTAAAGAAGAAGAAAAAGAAGATGATTGGGAGTGAAACAGCTGTTCTAGTCAAACTGTGTCCTTGTTTTTGTATTTTTATTTAGAAATAGCTCAGAGAGATTGAAACGGAGCGTTGGGTGATGAATGTATAGTGGTAGGCTACAAATGTACTATGGCTTACACAATCACTTAAATGTTTGCGAATGGAAAACGACAACATTATACAACAAATTGTTGATCCATGCATTAAATGTATGGATCAACCATTTGATAATAATAATTAATTAATTAATTAATAATAATTCGAATGAGAAACTAAACGTCTAATGACTCTGTCGAGTTATCTTATCGTATTTTTATGCGACAAATGTCTAAGCCTTCGAATATTTTGCGTCTACGCATTCAATTCGCATGGGCGAGAATCGGCCCCCAGGTCTTAGATGATTACATGTTTGTGATGTCGTGGTTTCTGGTTCCCACGACACAGGGTATCCTAGTGTGGGGCCAGAAGCAATGTATGTGCCTGTATGTAAATGTTATGTTATGTTAAGTTTTGTACATTTGTGAAATTCTAGTTGCAACACCACTCACATAATTTGAAGAAAATCATCGTGAGGAAACCTGAATGTGTGAGGTGTTCAACGTCTAATCAAAATTGCCGATAAGCTGTGGGCAGGCGTGGTAATTAAGCCTATACTAACTTTCTGAGAGAATGTAATTAATTCTTTACGTTGAAATAAATAAATTTAATTGAATTGAATATTAAGTGGGTACAACAGTTGATAACTGTAGAAAATTCAAAGTCTAGGGTTCTGATTTTGACTGCCCCTAATATATACGCACACGTGTTTTTAGGCATAAAAACTTAAACACTACACGTTTCTAAACAATATTATTTAAAATAAACATAATTTTATCAATCGTAACATTATTGTACGTCACGGTTAAACGTAGCCACGAGTCAGTTGAGTCGTAGCTACTTTAAACCATGACCATCCGTGACCATCTTAGAAAAGAGTCAGTGGGCCGATTTCTGAATTGCGAATTTCAGTAAATACCTTAAGAAACGTTCTGTCACGCTCTTTTCTAGCAAAATCCAAAGAGACAGTACTACAATTAACTATTTACTTAGCGGAATTCTCAATTCAGAGACGGGCCCGGTGCAACTGAAACTCCGTTCAAACTAGAACTAAATTAGATGGAATGTAAACTTATCATTTCAAATACTAGTTAATTAAAACAACCCAACAGGGTATGAAGTGGAAACCAAATTCAGTTAAACTTATATTAAAGTTTTCTTGGTGGCAGATCACTGGAGGAACTATTGGAACCTGTCCGGTCTTTTGAATTTGCCCTTCATTAAAAACATGTAATGTTTAGTGTTAGTGCATTAAAAATAAAAATAGTGTAATCATGTGGGTACAGTGATATCGTTCCGATGTTAAACCTAACTGCAATGTAGGTAGTCGGGGCTGTAAGTAATGCAATTTGCTAAAGTCAGATGTCGCTGCCTGTACGTAATACAGAGAATATTGTAAAGAGGTTCGAAATTTCACTGATGCCGTGAGTCGCCCATTGGCTCAATTGGTAGAGCGCTGGTACGGATAGCCAGAGGTTGCGGGTTCGAATCCCGGCATGGGTGAAATTTTTAGCCTCTAAATAGGTTTTTAAATTTGTTCCTTAGCACGGGTTAGTGCATTAAAAATAAAAATAGTGTAACATGTAATGTTGCATAACTTTTGTTAATAATAAAAACTGGAATGACTTCAACTGTTGCTTTATTTGTATTAGATAGGTATTGTTATTTTATAATAAGAACAGAAAAACTGGATAAAACGGATAAGCAGGTAAATACTCAGATCTAGTCGATGGGTAAAGTTGTAATGATGAAAATGAGGGAAATTTCGAAATGTATGACATAATTTAAATGTTTGAAAATGATACATAGAAAAAGAAATATAAAGAATGGTTTAGATTGGCTTGCACCGTTACACTACCCGGGGGCATCCTGTAAAAAAATATTTTTTTAATATATTAAATAAACAATATATTTAAAAAAAATCTTTATGAAAAATATTATACTATTTTTATTTTTAATGCACTAACCCGTGCTAAGGACAGTTTTAAAAACCTATTTAGAGGCTAAAAATTACACCCATGCCGGGATTCGAACCCGCGACCTCTGGCTATCCGTGCCAGCGCTCTATCCAACTGAGCTAATGGGCGACTCACCGGCATCAGTGAAATTTCGAACCTCTTTACAGTATTCTCTGTATTACGTACAGGCAGCGACATCTGGCTGAAGTAGATTGCATCACTTACAGCCCCGACTACCTACTTTGCAGTTAGGTTTTACATCGGAATGATATCGCTGTACCCACATGATTATACTATTTTTATTTTTAATGCACTAACCCGTGCTAAAGACAATTTTAAAAACCTATTTCGAGGCTAAAAAATCCACCCATGCCGGGATTCGAATCCGCGACCTCCGGCTATCCGTGCCAGCGCTCTATCCAACTGAGCTAATGGGCGACTCACCGGCATCATGGGTGGAATTTTTAGCCTCTAAATAGGTTTTTGAAAAATTTTGTCAAGTAATATTAAAATTTAAAATCAAGAGTCTAAAGTAAGGGCGATGAAAGTGGGGGATGGGGGGTGAGTAAGTAGGTTTATTCTTAAACACCGTTGCCACAGCATCGTTACAAACATAAATATTTGACTGTCTCGTTGGTCTAGCCGTTAAGGCGCTTGGGTACCAAGACAAAGGTCGTGGGTTTGGTTCCCACTGGGGCCGCCATACATTTGTACAAGTGGCCTCAGTCTGGGAATATTTTCATGTTCGTGAAGTCCTTGCCAGGTTACCTTAGTACAAGGTATCCTAGTTTGGGACCGGATTAAGTGTTTGTTTTGTGTGAACTTTATTATTATTGTTATTCACAAAATTTCCACTAACAGTTGATTATTACGATATCAACCCTTGGTATATCGCAAGAAGGTTCGTTATCAACCCTTGTATGTCCCCACTGCTGGGGCACGGGTCTCTTTCTGCATCGCAGGAAGGTTAGGCCATACTCCACCACGGGGGCCAAGTCCGGGTTGGTGGAGGATTGTAAGACAGTGGCGGGTCTTACTGTCAGAAGTTATCAAGCCGCCCATAAGGCCTCTGACATGGCTTAACGACTGCCATTATATGACAGCCGGCACCAACGGCTTAGCGTGCCTTGCGAAGCACGGAAGCGCTCGGAAAAATGCCACTAGCGGTAGTCACGGGACTCTCACCCATCCCGTACCTGACCGCGCCTGTTGTTGCTTAACCAAGAGATTGATTCCAATCACTCGGTTCGCCTAGGCCATGAGCACTTGGGGCGCAATGCCAGATTACCTCCCCGTGTGCCCTTCCGCTTCCGTTCCTACTGATTCATCTTGAACCAGTGGGAAGGGTAAGTGGCAAGGGCCGGTGCACCCTGGGCGCTGGTCAGTAACTTCTCTTTATGGGATCTTGCTGGCCAGCGGCGAAAAATCTGGCGGGAGGGGTCGCGTGGGCCCTGCTTCACTTTGTGGAGCGGGACCCAGGCAACCAACGGATTGAAGGACCGACTGGGGGGGGCGCCACTGCGCGAAAGCGCGCGCGCCTCGTACCAGTCGTACCAGAGTGGCCGTGGGTGGAGGGTCGGGGGGGTGGAGTCCGACATAACCACTGTGCTCCCCCGAGCCAGTGGTACCCGTAATTAGGGTTTCTCCTGGGTGAAAAAAAAGAAAAAAAAAAAAAAAGGCCACGAGCGCTTCAAGCGCTTCGCGCGCAAGAAGGTTAGGCCGTATTCAATATAACAAGTATTACTAATTAACCTAACAGTATTTACATATTATTAATAGTTACTATTATCTATTTAAAGTAACAATTTGATACTGAAGTAAGGCCCGGCACTAGTCTTGCAAGCCTCCACCAATCCGGATTTGACCTCCGTGATGGAGTATGGCCTATACCTTCCTTAGGGAAGAGACCTGTGCCCCTCGGTGGGGACATCATAAATAATAATAAATAAATATTCATGGACATACTACACAGATCTCGTTAGCCCTATACTAAGTACAACTAAATGACTTGTGTTATAGGTGCTAACTGGACGATAGATTTAATACAAAAAATACATAGATAACATCCAAGACCAGAGACAAACTAGAAAAGTTCGTTTCCTAGTTTGACCCAGCCGGGGATCGAACACGAGACCTTCGGTTTTACAGTCAGCGTGCTAAACCGCTGCACCACCGAGGTCGTCATACATGGGGTGATGATGATGATGAAGAAGCCCTCGGCTAAATATTCTAGCCGATAGGTGGTTGAGACGGTTTAACGTTCACCGGTTTAACGGTTAGATTACGTCATCGGAGGGAGGGGCGGCCATAAATTCGGAGCGTTTTTGCGGTGACGGTCACTTGCACTTGTGAGCCTGAGGATGCCTCGTGTTAGAGGCGAAACGCGTCGCGTATTTTCTCACACAAGTATTGGTGTCGGTGGTGGTGTGTTAATGTCTTGCTTTTGCTTGAAAAAGTCGAAGGGAGGGCGGTGAATTAACTACGGTGCTTTTGCTTACCGCATGGTGCCTTTGGGATTTTTGGTGGAATTCGGCAAAGTAATTTTCACTTTTTAATGCTATTATGGATTTCCGCAAAGTAACGCTTGATGCCATACAATATATTTAGGAGAGTTAATGTCGGAATCATAATAGGTCTTCAACCGTAGAAACTTCGTATTTATCCTTCAAAGAGCAGGCTTCATTGTGAAATCTGTAATTTGCAAGTCTCTTGTCAAAGTACAATTTGAGAGTGAAAATATTGGGTTTGGACAAGTTCTTGTTCCCCTTACTAATTAAATAGTAGGAGAACTATAATTTTCTATTTCAGCAGTGGAAAATGAGTTAAGGAAATCATAGCTTAGTGGCAACAGTCTGCCACTAGGCTATGATTTCATTAACTCATTGTTTGGTAACCTACTTTATAAAAGTTTAGTTAGCGTTGTATCATCAACGCATTATGTCCCCACCGAGGGGCACAGGTCTCTTCCTTGATTAAGGTATAGGCCATACTTCACCACGGGGGTCAAGTCCGAGTTGGTGGATAATTATAAGCCAGTGGCGGGCCTTTCTGGCAGAAGTTATCAAGCCTATATAGATTATGTTAGTAAATTTTTTGTTCGTAATTAATAAAATATTCAAATTTTGTGTACAGTCTATTTATTCTTACTTGTCCAATTTAGTAAACCAGATTCTAACCTTAAAATTGAGATTAGATGCCTAAACTAGACATTTTTTCGCAAATTCATGAACTATCATGAACTATGTTTATAAAATTGGCAGCGTGTTATCTAAAAGACTGTTCCAAGTTACTTCATTTATGGAAATATGGCAGTTTTGGACTAAAAAGTTACAGTTTACGGGTAGAATCTTGTTTACTAAATTAGACAAGTAAGAATAAACAGACTGTAGATAATAGTACGGAAACCTTTGCGCTCGAGTCTGACTTTTTCTACCGCTTTTTCTATAGCATTCGACTTTGTCTGAAAATAAACGGCTGAAGATTACATGTGAGCATAAGGAACTAACGAAGTGTACATTTTGAACGTTCCCAAGATATAACTCTCTCCTATTTGGAATGACAAATGTAATTTTTCGGTTGTCGCATCCGCTTCTCGCGATTGCTTATTCCCATGGAAAATTCATTGGTGGGAACCGGTTTTCTTGCTGAGGATAACCCGGCCGTGTAAACGTGCTGGTTCATGTCAGTGTTGCCAGGCTCAAAAACAGAAAAGCCTGATTCAGGACGATAGTATCAACCATTTCGAAGTCCCCACATAGTACCTGCACCGCAGAAAGGTTACGCTATACTCCACCGTGGTGGCCAAGTCCGGGTTGGTGAAGGATTGTAAGACAGTGGCGGACCTTTCTGTCAGAAGTTATCTAGCTACTCATAAGTCCTCTGACATGGCTTAACAACTGCCACTACATGACAGCCGCCACCAACGGCTTAACGTGCCATGCGAAGCACTGAAGCGCTCGGAGAAAATGCCACTAGCGGTAGTCACGGGATGGTCACCCATCCAGGACCTGACCGTGCCTGTTGTTGCTTAACCTTAGTGACTGATTCTAATCTCCAGGTTCGATTAGGCCACGAGAGCAACTGACAAAGGTCCATAATTAAATCATAAACTCTTACAAACTGTTTTTGCCGCGATTTGATTTTAATATGACTGTGCTAAAATTTATTTTTAAGAAAACATAACATAGATACAGTACATTTAAACGCGTCAAACTGGTACGTTTGATGACGAGAGATCATTTTGCATACATACTCATACTTCAAATGGTAAGTCTCCTTTAGTTCCGCAGTTTGGTACATCAAAGGGTACACTTTATAAAAAAACCGGCCAAGTGCGAGTCAGACTCGCGCACCGAGGGTTCCGTACAAACCTGTATTATAGACCTGAGTATTTGGTATGAATTTCAATTTAATACCTCTACGCGTTTATGAGGAAATGGGTAGTAAGTTTAAAATTATTAAAAAAAAATATATTATGTGATGTAACAACCTTTATCTATGCTATAAGACGTTGCTTCGTACCAAATTTCAAGATTCTGAGTTCACGGGACGCACCCTGTAGGTTTTGATTCCCTTGCAAGTGTCGAAAATTTGCGGCATAAACGGCTGTATCTTTTGATTGCGTTGGCTTAGAAGTTTGATTTTTTCACAGCTTCAAGGGACAGTAGACCTGAGTAATTGATATAATTGATATAAATTTCAGCTTCATACCTCCACGCGTTCCTGAGAAAAAGGGTCTTGACAGCCGGACGGACGGACGGACAGACGGACAACAAAGTGATCCTATAAGGGTTCCGTTTTTTCCTTTTGAGGTACGGAACCCTAAAAATAAGAAATCACCGAACGTGAACAAAAAAACATTTAAGTTTATTTCTCTCGCCTACCATACTGTTGTTTTTAATTCCCCAAAAGCACCTTTTTCACCAGAGCAAAGTTTTGTCGCGTTTACGGCAAGCCGGTCGTTTCCGCGTCCTTTGAACGAGTGACAAAATGTAATGGAGTAGGTACAAGGGATCTGAGTGAACTCCCTAACAAAAGAAGACAAACAAACGGCCTCCGAGAAAAGAAAGTTTTTTTGTTATGGTAACTTGACACAATTTTCACACCAGGGTTTTTTATTATGCGGTTTTCTTTGGGGTTCCGTTTGTTCACGCAAACGTTCGCATAAGTAACGTGGACGGCGGCGACGTGGACTTATCTGTGGTGCTTTTTTCTAGGAAGCCATATTTTGACATCTACAGAAACGTGTACAAATACCTATATTAAATAAATAATAAAAACCCAATAACCAACTGTTACTAATATATTTACATACCGGTTAGAATATTTTCGGGGCTTAATCGCGTAGTAATTTATTGCTATTTTACCTCGACGTTTCGACGACGTTACAGTCATCGTGGTAACGAGAAGACTGATGGCTGGCACCCGTTCGCATTTTCGGCCGATGAGGTTTCAGACTACCCTCAATCAGCCATCACAAAGCACTATTAGGGTTGCAACACACTACACTGACAATGTCGGATGATAAGCCATGCGACTTTTTTCCACTCGAACACTTCTTGATGACCGGATCCCACGTTTGTGACAGTTTGAAATCACATTCCCGATTAGGTAAATTTAAATTTATGATACTAATTAAATTTATTAATTTATTTACGATGACTGTAACGTCGTCGAAACGTCGAGGTAAAATAGCATAAATTACTAGGCGATTAAGCCCCGAAAATATTCTAACTATGTGTACAAGTCGTGAAAATTTTAAATATGTTATATTTACATACTATTCAACACCGTTCACAAACTATGAGACGTCTAGCGTGTTACTCGTGCCTAAGTACAGTCTGTTAGCTTTTAGAATATAACTCGGCTACTATCGGATAGAATCGGATATTGCAATAAGGTAAAGATTATTTTGTATGTAAAGTTTAGTGTGTGTATATGCGCACATAGGTATATCTTTACTAAAAACCTATTTAGAGGCTAAAAATTTCACCCATGCCGGGATTCGAACCCGCGACCTCTGGCTATCCGTGCCAGTGCTCTTTCCAACTGAGCTAATGGATGACTCACCGGCATCAGTGAAATTTAAAATTGTCCTTAGCACGGGTTAGTGCATTAAAAAAATAATATATCTTTTCTAGTTATATATTTTACAGGATGAAACATCTAAATATGCATTGTATGTGTAGATCTGCAATATCCTACACCCATTAGGTGATATGAGTTGACTCACTGAATATTTACAATGTCTCTTTAGTCCTAAATAAAAACAGCCGCGGATGATATTTCTGGGATAGAAAATATCGAAATCATTTATGTCAATGAACGGTACTCTTTTTTTTTTATAAAGGGATAATTAATAAATTGAAATTGAAAAAAAGCACGTATAACACAAAAAAAAAAATTAATTATATCCAAATGGTATTCTGATTGTCAGTTAAAACCTGTTATTGGCTTTAAATCTTATTCATCTTATTCTTTGTAAAATTGTCTCGTGTATAAGCTGTTGGTTTTCCCATAAACAATAAAATAAGAACAAATTATTGTCATTTCTATCTTTACATAACTTTTCAAAATAGTGAAGAAAAGTTTCATACAGAGCAGGAAGTAAAACATATACACGTGTGTTTTCGGCGAAAACCTAAGACTTATCTAGAGCCCGAGGTATATTCTAAAAGCTAACACACTGAACTACTACTTCGATCTGCAGAACAGACTATACTTGCACTGAGGACTTGCGAAATACCACGGAAGCTGGTGTGCGTGTGGCCGAGTCCTAGGCCAATGAAGTTTCAATGGGATTGTCACTGACACGATAAGAAGAACAAGGTTTCCGTAATCAACAAGCAATCTTTATAGTTCCGCCACGTCCGTCTATTTTCTCCTCTACGAAAACCCTACACTGCACATGACGTGACGCGCACTTGACCAGTTTTCTAACACGCGTTTGTTTGTTGAGTTTGGGCTTTACTCCAACATTGGTTCTAGAAGTTTTATCTCTCATTATTATGTTTCTAATCTCAGATCTAAAGTCAAATCTCAGTCAAAGCATCGAATCAAGAGTTCTTCCACTTTCGTGCCAAAAGCGTCGACCTCTCCTCAGACATCTTGCTCCGAAAACCACGCCACTGCGATTGCGTTCTGTGAACCCTCCATGAGATTCATCAAACTGCACTGTGGAGTTTCAGGCCAGACATTAGGAAGTGATTTCGTTTGTGCGCTCCATATCGACGTGACATATAGGTATCTTCAGGCAGGATTCCCTTCATTCAAGTTTAACTATTGGACAACACCTTGCGTAGACGGTTTAGCTATCTCTGTACTCTCCACTGCTCATACCTTCCAGGTAAAGTATTTTCGTTGGCTCGAAGGAGGCAGACAGTAAAAAACATATTAAAAAGACAATTAGAAAATATTAGACGCCACTGGTAATTTGTTTTCTACCATTCATTTGACCATTTACATTTAACGGGTCTAACCGCAATTATTTCTTAGGTAAACTATTAAAGTATTGATATCAACCCTTTATATACCCCCACTGCTGGGGCACGAACACGAATAATACTCCACCGCGGGTGCCAAATCTGGGTTGGTGGAGGTTTGTAAGAAAATGGCGGGCCTTATTCTCGCAAGTTATCAAGCCGCCCATAAGGCTTCTGGCATGACTTAACGGCTGACAATACATGACAGCCGCTACCATCGGCTCGCTAGCAGCTTGAAAAAATGCCACTAGCATAATAAAGTATTGTTATTAAGCAACTATTTTCCTCTCTTTCGCACACTATAAGACGGCTTTGTTGGAAAATTGAATGATGTGGCACAGCATAGTTTATCTGAACATAGTTCTCGGAACTCATTGAATAAATGTTATATTATCTCATTTAGGTACTTCACTGAAAACTGGAAACGTATAAACGCTCTCTAGGGGGAATGAAGAGGATTAAAACTTCCATTTTAACAATGAAATAATTTTACTTCCTCACAATTAAGTTTTAATTCATAAGATCTTCTTCCTCTGCGGTATTCAATTTTGACCTCTGCGCTGTAGTTCTTTTGAGCTCAAACTTGATTGGTAGCGTCGACGTGGCTCCCAATGCTAAGGCGATCACAAAGCCCACATTTCCCCATAAGTAACCTAGAGTTTCGTTAGTAAAACCAAAGAGTAACGTCGCGCCAAACGTGAACAGAAGCGACATCATGTTCATTATTGTACCAACGATCAACTCAGACTCTGGAAAAGTCAATTCTGTGGCCACATCGAAGCTGACTGCTGTGAATCCACACAGAAACGTACTGTAACAAAAACATTTTTTATGTAGCATATAAATTTACCACTGCAAGGTACAGGTCTTCTCTCAGAGAGAAGGAGAAAGTATGGGCTTAAGCAATGTATGTGCCAGTATGTAAAATGTAAATGTTAATTACCACACCTGCCTACCACAAATTGGCAATTTCCAGCGCTGAGGTACTTAAACACCTCAGTTAAAGTAAGGTAAAGTTATGGTAACACTCGCTAACGGTAAAGGAAAACGTTGTGAGGAAACCTAAGTTTCTCATGTAACAATAACGTATTTATTCAATATTAAAAAAACTCTTTCGCCTCGTTCAGAGAAATACTTTGGCGAAAATATTTCCAACGGAACGTTTCAACGTGAATACTTCAACGGAAAGTTTAGTAAAACTTAAATTAAATTTTCCACAAAACATAAAAAAATACTTAATTATCTACGTACCCGACGAAAGCAGCTGCAAAGTACATGAGCCAAATCTTCTCGCTGTAGATAAGCAAGGCAGTAAAGGTTGCCATGGCAACGGCTGACATGTAGTATACGAATATGAGGATGGGCTTAAACTTTTTGGTGCGGTCAAGTATGAAACCGAATATAACGGAGGCTACCATCCCAGAAATCACCATGGTGACACCAATTCTGCCGGCGTCTTCTTCTCTTTCCTGTAAAATTCGTATACAAATAAATTGTTGGTCAAAACTGAGTATGTTTAACTATACAGTATTAAAAGCACAAGAATTTCAACAGCGAGAATGGTTTCAAGCTTTCACTACATGGAATCCAGTGCTAAGTTAATACAAATCACGCGCCTTATCATCGGACCTGTCCGCGGTTGTGGTGAGTACTGTGTGTCGGTCCGCTGCGAAAAACTAAAAGTGACTACCAATAATTGACTGTACTCGCTACTTTAGTCTACCCGCCGACCACGACAACTGTGACGCTGCCGAAACGTCGGGTAATAAGGTAATTATTTTACCTAAAAAATATTTGCGATTAGACTGTTTAATATATAGCTATGTATGAGTTTCGCGAATCATTGACAAATTACTATACAGTATGTTTCAAAAAAGCCCGCTAAAATTTAAGCCAGCGGTCACACAGGAACGTGGGATAGGGACATAGAAAGGATTCTACGCGTTGTATAGTATAGATGTTACTATTCTCTTCCAGAATTTTTCAATGATAAATGTTAAACTACACAATTGTCAGGAAAATATATGTGTATATTTTTATATATATATATATATTTAGTTTTTGTTGTGCAATTGTGTAGTTTAACATTTATCATTGAAAAATTCTTAAGCAAGCAATTAGTTAAGTTCAATTAAATTAAGTTATATTGCAGTGCCCTTGCAGGGTGTCATGTACCTCTTAAATTACATTTATGAACTGAAATAATAACACATGATTATGGCAATAAAGGAATCTGAATCTGAATTTACATCATCGCCTCGTTTCATTTGTGTCGTTCGATAAAACGCCTTTTGCGCGTCTTCTCTGCGTTTTAATCCGTGCCTTTTTTGTATGGCCACTGGCTAAGGAATATGATAGCATTTCTTATCTAAATCTTTAATTCCAGAATCCTAAAAAATCACTACTCTGCACTACTAATTAAATTATTAAGCGATTTGCATTTGAAGCAATCTGATAAGAAACTATGCATATTATTACGTGTAGACGAAATTATTCATACTTGACAGGTTTTCATAGTAAAACTATTCATCATCCTATGTAAACTTGCCAAGTTTGGTCTAGAAATTTAAAAAATCACACCAAATGTTTCTTATTTATCAAAACTGATATATAAATACTGAGTTGTGGAGACTTGGGAAATTTTTACATATAAAGTTTTTTGGGACGAATTGGCCAGTTTATTTAGGTACAGTTATGTTTTGGTGGAACAGACGTTACACGCCAAACCCACAGTCGCATAACCCGATACAGCCTCACCAGTTTTTTTAAAGACCGACATCATACCTTAAAATACTCCAAAAGTATCTGACTCAGTAAAGTCGATAGTCCGTTGAAACATCCGTTGTTAACCCCAGTGGTTATAAATAGGGCTACCAGGTGTCTCTCAGAGAAAAGCCGCCTTAGAGTGCGGATGTAGCTTGAGTCGTCTTTAGCCTCTCCGGAGCGTTTCTTCGCTTGACTTAGCGTTGGCGGTAGCTCCGGTTGGGCTTGGAATGCTAAAAAGGAGTAAAATATGTTTTACTAGCTGGTGCGAGCGACTTCGTCTGCGCAGGATTAGTATTTTGAGTAGCTTATATTAGCGTGGCGTAGAAAAGGTTTTGGCAGTACAGTTTTGGCAGCACACATTCTATTTTCAAAATGGTAGCTATCAAGAATATTTTAGGAGGTATATTCGGAGAAAGAGAAAAAGAGAGATATTGTGGGTTAAATCGATACACGAATTCAGAGCGTATTGCTAATTTTAAGCGGTGAAATTACCTACATGTGAAAACGTATGTGTATATTTTTATGATTTTCGATTTTTCAGGTTATTTACTCATCAAACGCTATTTATGTTTTAAACTTCAAAGCTCCAGTTTAATAATAAGTACCCTAGAACTTTGGCGATTCACCCGTTAGTTAGAGAGTCGGTGAAAGCTGAAAATTGAAATTTTTGGACCCCCACACTTTGTACTTACCTACATTGATGATTTTGGGAGCAATATGCTCTACGCACACAAAACATGTAGCAGGATATTGATATCAACCCTGAGTATGTCCCCACTGCTAGGGCAGGGGTCTCTTCCTGTATCGCAGGAAGGTTAGACCACACTCTAGGACAGTAAAGTGACGGCCCTTACTGTGAAAAGTTATCAAGCCGCCTATAAGGCCTCTGACATGTCTTAACGACTGCCATTACATGACAGCCGGCTCCAACGGCTTAACGCGTCTTGCGAAGCACGGAATCGTTCGGAAAATACCACTAGTAGTAGTTATATATAGGAATAGGTGAATGTTACGTTTTCGATAGATATTCAAAAACACAAATAAGACTGGCTAAGTGAGCCTCCGGCTTTAGACACTAACAATGTTGTTACCCCTCCGGGATTATGTTTACTTACAAAACAGTACTAACACAGCCAAGACGGTTGAAAACACAGCAAAGTACATGAACATCCAGTATATGTCTTTCCCAATCAGGCTTATTTCAGCATGGTTCTTCACCAACATAGGCGGCAGAAAGAAACCGACTACTATACCAAGTTGAAACCCAAAGACACCGATGCTACATGCCGTAGACACCTGCAAACAAAAAATTGTAGATTAGTAGAAAATAGTAGACTTAATGTCGAAGATAAAATGGTTTGTGGACGAGTTATAAACTCTGCTTTTCACTTTAACTGCGGGGAAATAGACCTTTAGCAAATTGAAGAAATTAATAAACGTACGAAAAAACAAGACCTGTTTCCCGCAGTTTTTTTTTTTTAATCTTACGACATTGATTGATATCAGGAGACCTATAGAGCCTACTATTAAATTAGGCTTGGGATGCAGACCTATACGGCCTACTATTAAATTAATTTTGTAATAATAATTTCCTAAATAATTAAATGATCTACCGTACTTAAATTTAAATTATTATATCTTTTATGTCTTAAAAAACCCATAAGGCAAATAAATTAAAGTAATTATACTATTTTTATTTTTAATGCACTAACCCGTGCTAAGGAACAAATTTAAAAACCTATTTAGAGGCTAAAAATTTCACCCATGCCGGGATTCAAACCCGCAACTTCTGGCTATCCGTGCCAGCGCTCTACCAATTGAAATAGGTTTTTAAATTAAAGTAAATTTTATAAAACAACGAATTCTATCTAAGAATTTTTATTGTGTTTAGCTGTATGTCTCATTGTGTTTAGCTGCAAGGTGCCTTGCGAAGCACGGAAGCGCTCGAAAAATGCCACTGGCGGTAGTCACAGGACCGCCACCCATCCTGCAACAGACCGCGCCTGTTGTCTCTTAACTCAAGAGATCAAGGATGTTGTAAAACGTTCGTGCAAGAGATTGATTCTCATTACTCGGTTCGACTAGGCCACTAGCGCTTAGAGAGATAGAGAGGAATCGTACCCGCGACCCCCCACTTTTTAACCGGGCGTGTTACTGTTAGACCAACGATGCAAACTGAGTTGAGCGGGTTATTTCTTCGCTGAACATCCTTGAAATCTGGGATTTGTTGATGTTTTATCCAAAGTTAAGTCGTAAACACTCTAGTATAATGATGTACAATCGAGGGCAAATCAACCTCTACATAAGTGCACTTTAATCAACTACCTTAAGGACGACTTTAGAACAAAAATGTCATCATTAAACTACTGTGTACTGTACTTTGTTTTCTACTTTAACAATGCTAGCGTTTACCGTTGGCTTATAATAATAGCCTAAAGTCTTTATTAAAGTTATTATTACTTACAATAAGGTAAGGTAAGATAGATTGTGCCTACATAAACCATTGTTGCCGTCTTCAAGTGGCAAGCAATGACAGTGCCCTATAGTTATGGTTAAAAGAACAATATGTACTCACACTAGAATAAGATTACTAACAAATCTATATGATTTTTTTATATTTGAAATAAATGACTTGAATTGAATTAGACACTGAAACACGCTGAAGGCTTGAAACAATGGAAAATTATACATTAAAACGTATAAAATATTTCTAGGTAGTGTCTAGATAGCCACAAGATACCGTTCAGCCCAAAAAGATTAGACAGCCATTATAGGGGCTGAATTCTTAAACGTAAAGATGCTATAGCCTAGTTGTATATTCGTTCGTTCGTTATCAACCCTTGTATGTCCCCACTGCTGGGGCACGGGTCTCTTCCTGCATCGCAGGAAGGTTAGTTGTATATTGTTAAGCAATATATCAACCCACATGATTTCCATTGCGTGCAGCCGAAACATCTCCAAAAGAGCAAAAGAGAAGAGATTGGCTATTTATAATGGTGTGCTGGTCCCAACACTTATGTATGGTACCGAGACTTGGGTTTGGCAAAAGAAGCAAGAAAGTAGAATTAAAGCAGTAATGAGGTCCTTGAGAAGTATGTGTAGTGTTACTTTGAATGACAGGAAACGTAATAGTCTGATTAGATAACGCTGTGAACTGAAAGAGGATGTAGTGACTAGAATTGAGAAAGGAATCTTGCGTTGGTTTGGACATGTGGAGAGGATGGAGGAAGAAAGATTGACGAAACAAATATATATTGCAAATGAGTGGAAGGGCTGGTAAGGGACATCCCAAGCGGACATACATCGACCAATTAGGGATTATCAAAGGGGTAGATAAACAGTACCCGGAACCGGCGTGCGTACCTATGAACGTTGATGAAGCGAAGTTCTTCCTTCAGGATCGTGGCAAGTGGCAGTCCCTGGTCTCTGCCTACCCTTCTGGGAAACAGGCGTAAGGTTATGTATGTATGTATGTATGTGTGTGTGTGTGTGTGTGTGAGGGTGTATGTATGTATGTATGTATGTATGTATGTATGTATGTATGTATGTATGTATGTATGTATGTATGTATGTATGTATGTATGTATGTATGTATGTATGTATGTATGTATGTATGTATGTATGTATGTATGTATGTATGTATGTATGTATGTATGTATGTATGTATGTATGTATGTATGTATGTATGTATGTATGTATGTATGTATGTATGTATGTATGTATGTATGTATGTATGTATGTATGTATGTATGTATGTATGTATGTATGTATGTATGTATGCATGAAACCCATTTTTAGTAAAACGCGTTGAAAGTTTTGAACATAGTAATGAAACAATTGTTAAAAGAATATTTAAAAAAATCTTAGAAAATTTGGTCTCCAAACCCTTAGGTCGTGTTGGTCGAGTAGCAGAAAAAGTTAGAAACGCATTCTTTATCACAATGATTTTAACGTGCATTTTACTATTAATTTGGCCTGAGGGCATGGTAGTGACCGCGCGCTGAGATGAACGCCTACACCTTTTCTCGAAATGTTTTGTAGTTCTTAAACCTCACATTATCTTCTAAATATCTTACTGTGTCCATTTTATGAGCTGATGCCACCTTCATACACTGCTATATTACCGTCAGCCGACATAATACCAGGGATAGATGAGACACTCCAGCACATGCTAAGTCAGAATATTTTTATTTACCTAATCCATAAAGCGACAACAAATTCGACAATTCTCGAAATGTTTGGTCGAACTGTTCCAACCTACTTATTATTATTAGCCTGGAAGAATTAGCTATTAGCAATAAGGACGCCAATGGTATCTTCTGTACCTGCTGTTTCCGTATCAATTTTCTGGTATAGAATAAAGAATATTCTTATCTTATACTTTAATTAATTATACTTTATCGCACGAAACATTTAACAGGACATTACATAAGAAATAACATGTACAAAGGCGAGCTTATCTCTGTGAGAGATTTCTTCCAGCAAACCTTAGACAGTCGGAGAAGCAGTAAAAAGCGGGTCTACGAGTATATACGTGTACAAAAACTTATCTTATGTTACTATATCCAATCTCTGAGCTGCTGCCACTTTCATATCCCAGGGCCCTACACGTTGCTTTCCTACCGTCGACCTCCGTAATACCAGAGATAATCAGCCACTCCAGCGCATGCTGAATAAGAAACTTTCTTCATCTTCTTAAGGCTATATTAGTCCACTGCTGGCCACAGATTTCCCCTTCCCTCCTTCCCAATATGACCCGCTTATTTACGTAGTAGGTACCTACATCAAGAAACCTACCTCGCGCTCCCCGAACCAAATACTCGAGAGCTTCTGCGGTACGCTCAGCATAAAGACCTGCGCGATAGCGACAACCGTCTGTCCTGTAAGGGTCAAGTAGAACTGGTCTGGTCTGGCCGAGAACACCTTCACCCAGGCCCCGAAGGCTGTGCCACAGGAGCCAATTATGGCTGTCCATCGGAGACTCTGGAAAAAAAACAAAATTACAATGTTAGTCTCTTAAAACGTTTATTGGAAGACATCACTCTAAGATAGTGTTTTTAAGACAACGTTATCTCGAGTATCTTTGTTTTGCTACTTGTACCTGACCTTCCTGGATTCAGTTTGGAACCCTTTACTGTGAATATAATTATGTATTTTTACTCTATGTACACATTATGCACATATGTTAGCACATTATGTAAGAAAGTAGCCCTGTATTATAGGTACCTACCTAGTTTTTAAGTAAAAATACTGTTAGGTAGGTAATCGAAACAGATCACTTTATACTAGTTTGGCAAGTTTGATCGTACCTAAGTCTATGGAGCATTGCCACTATCGACATCGACCAATCAGGGAGCAGTGTGTTATTTGCCGTATTTTATAAAAGCGTAAAATTAAAAGCTCTTCTGTGATTGGTCAAACTGTTTAGAATGTTACGAATGGAGATCCGTTAGTTTCTAAATTTACCACGAGACTTCGTAAAATAATACATTTGCGAAAATGTGGCCGTAAAATACTACAATTTATCTCTCGTTTACAATCCTACGGAAGCTTATAAATTTCCTAGGTAATTTATAAACTTTTGGATCTTGTTATCTTCCGGGGACATATATATCTCTTTTTAGAGTGATTTAGAAAAATCCAGAAAAGCGGTAAGTTTCTTAACTTGTCTTGATTTGTTTTGCTTTAAAACTCGACTTAGTTATTGCTACGTTTTAAAAGCTTAAATAGTGGAGTGCCAGATCATTAAAAAAGGTTTATATAATTACAAAATTATCTAATCATCAACGTTATATGTAGAACTGAGCAGATAATGTAGATATATAAAATAACATAATTTCACACTTACAATTCTATCCATCAGGTAAGCTGCAGGTAAAGCCAGAGGCAAATAGCATGCCATCATAGCTAATGACGTCAGATTGACTTGCCAATTGGTGATACCATAGAATCTGGCCACTATATTTGATATAATTGAATACTGAAGCCACTGTGAGGAATTGCACAGCATGTAAGTCACGTACAGGCCCAAAATATACCAGCGTCTTGCGTAAACTTTTGTCCTTCTGTCGGGTTTCGAATTCAGAACGTCTTCAGCCACTTTCGAGACTTCGCCGCTTGATTTCCGATCCATCTTTTGCTTTAAGTCTAGATTCTTTTGTTTTTGATCGATGAGTTCTTAAACTCTTTAGCTCGTTTGCGTTCAGTTGTTTCGTCGACCGTTTGTAAGACTCCATAAGATGTTTGGTGGCTAGTGACTTCCTTGATTTTGTCTTTGTGAATTTTCTTAGTTTGCCTCTTATAATCCAAAGATTTTTTGCACGTTCGCCTTGAACTGCTGACAGACAAAATGGTTGATGGGAAATGAAGAATGAAAAGGTCTTACTAAAGGTTTTACGGATAATAGACTATAAAGTACATTTACAGGTGCTCATAAAACTTTACAACTCAAATCTAGAACAAATCCGAGAGCGTTAAAAGATAATTTTTAAGCTGAACGGCTTTCCATTTTTATGACAATTATTAAGGCATGAGACAAAACACAAAATTATGAAAGGTCTGCCTTATCTCAAAATCTAGAATCTTTCACCATTTTTTACACTGTTGGTTTTAAGAGCATTGCTGGGTTTTTGAGATCGATGTCAGGGGCATGTCTTAGGAGAGGCCATGTCCAGCAGATATGCAGACTGTATACAGACTGCAGATGTCCAGCAGTGAGCTGATACCCGTTAATTATAATGATGTCAAAGTCAAAAATCAAAAGATTTTATTTCGAACAAAAACTTTCATGAGCACAACACACTGTAGACTTATGTATAAAACAACACCCGTAAGTAGATCCGGACTAAAAGTGGTGGTACAAGATTTTTTTTTCTATAAAAACCTAATGTCAATAAATATAAATGCTGTTAGATTCACTATTAATAGATTATGTGGCGAAGAAAATAGTCAAGTGACTGATGATGATGAAAGGTAGATAGGGAACACTTTATTATACATAAAAAAGGAAACTTGATGATGATTATGATGAAATTTCAGTTTGACTACGCTCAATTGCGTCATGCAGGAGAAAATTTCTCTCCTACAACTTTACTATTTTACACGTTATACATACATGTCTTTCAATATTTTCTTAGCTTTTGGGAAATAAAGAAATCATTGTTATTCTATTAGTGCATTAGTAGGATTTCAATTGCACGTATGCGTCCATTCATTTCATTGTTATTTCAAAGTCTTCATGTGCACTCGTATCAAATGCGAAACCTAAGATAAAAATAGCCTAAAAATTAAAAATGTCATGTGACCCGACCAAGAAACCGCCATTATAACCGCCGCTTTCTCTCGGAGAGAGAGGATGGGCTTATTCACCACGCGTGCCCACCGCGATCCAATGGGATGACCTTTTGAGTATGACAGGTTACACTTGACCTTGACTTGACTTCCAACTTCATGCGCGGGTGTTCAAAAACAGCGTTGCCGTAACATCATTTGAACCGACTATGAAAGCGCCATTATAAGCGCCGCCTTCTCTCGGAGAGAGAGTATGGGCTTATTCACCACGCGTGCCCACCGCGATCCAATGGGGTGAACTTTTGAGTAAACAGATTATACTTGACCCTGACTTGACTTCCAACTTTATGTTCGCGAGTTCAAAAACAGCGCTGCCAAAACACATTACTCTCCTTTTGACCCTCGCAGTCGGGTAATTACGCAGAGTATTAAGTTTTTAACGCGACAATATTTTCAATACAATGGTCCAATGAAAAATGTTGCGCTGTAAAATGTAAAAGGCAAACAGTGTATCTGAGTTTATATTACGTCGGAACATTACTACGGGATAAACTCGAATTGGTCTATAAAATTCCAACAATACTGTATCGAGTATAATGCTGCTGTGACTTGAACAAGTAGGTTGTAAATATCAATGTTTGAAACGTTGCAGTAATGGGAATTATGAAAAGTTATATCAGAGCGCGGTGACAGTACATTTGATTGGAAGACATAGTTATTTATTAGGTAAAACGTAATTAAGATAAGATAAGATAAGAATATTCTTTATTGTACTTTATTTATTGTTTCTTTATTGTAATATTGTTAATTGTTCTTTATTGTATTGAAAATAATTACAGAGACAACAGTTACAAAAGAAGAGGTACAATTGGCGGCCTTATTGCTGATAGCAATTTCTTCCATGCAACCTTAAATCGGAAAGATTGCTGAAGGAGAAATTGAGACGGGTAGTTGGTGCTCATCGAATATTTATATACATACGTATATGTAATAAAATAAACTTACATAGATAAATACTATTATAAACATACATAAACAATAAGTTATAATAGCAAGCATGATGGGAAAAATAAATGGGATTTATCTACAGACAAAAAAAGAATGAAATTATTTGGAAAGAAAGAATTCTACTACTTTAGATTAATTACTTAGTAATTACTTTATTTCCCGACGTTGCGGCAGCGTTACAGTTGCCGTGGCCTATTAAATAATCGTGATTAGACCCATTTGATATATAACTGTGTATAAGTATCGCGAAGCATTAAGAAATACTATTGGAAGACGTTAAAAGTAGCAAACTTTCTGGAAATGTAGTAAACATTTTAAACAAATACTTTTAAGAAAGAAGAAGAAAGATTTATTACAAAAACAGTACACACGCCGCAATTACAAAACAACACAAAAAATAAAAATCATACAATTAAAAAAAAAATAAGGAAAATAAAGTTTACAAATGGTAGGCTGACTCAGCAGTTTGCTGATGGGTTAGCTTTTTTCCACTTTATTCACTTTTTTTTCACTTTTAGCCGCACTCTTTTCCAAAATATAATTATAAAAAATAACACAGTTTTATATAATATTATGTACTAAGATGTGCTTATAACACAGTTTCTTCATATTATAAAAATAATATTGAAAAATAATACAAATCAACTTACTAGACTTTGTGCCAGAATATATATATTTCTCAAAAACCAGCTATAAATAAGACATAATAATAAAGACATAACTTACGTAATTGTTTCGGTTAGTAATAGCAGAAACATAAAAACTTGATTCTAGCCGCAAAGATTAAAAAGCTAGTAAGATCAGGAATGTTTGCTCTCAGATAACGTATTACCGGTGATAACGCGTCTGTAGACTCGTGTTTACTGCAGCACATAGCATGTTAATTCTGTGACAAATTGGTAATTCCAAACTGGATTATCTCTTATCCGATCGTGATTGAAGTTTAAAAACAATGTTAAACATATTTCAGTAAGTAACATGCAAAATGTAATATTATGAAGCGCTCGTGGCCTGGTCGAACCGAGTGATTGGAACCAATCACTTGAGTTAAGCAACCACAGGCGCGGTAAGGTGCAGGATGGGAGACCGTCCTGTGACTACTGCTGGTGGCATTTTTCCGAGCGCTTCCGTGCTTCACAAGGCATGCTAAGCCGTTGGTGCCGGCTGTCATGTAATGGCAGTCGTTAAGCCATATCAGAGGCCTCATGGGCGGCGCGATAACTGCTGACAGTAAGACCCGCCACTGTCTTACAACCCTCCACCAACCCGGACTTGGCCCCCGAGGTAGAGTATGGCCTAACTTTTCTGCGGCGCAGGAAGAGACCCGTGCCCCAACAGTGGGGACATACAAGGGTTGATATCGATGTAAGTAATATGGCTTCTGGATGTACTAGGCGACAAATGTAAAGACTGTTCGTGTGTCTGGCCGCAGCAATGATCTTTTGCCTACTTCTGTAGGACATTTAACTAATGATTTGGCATTTAAAGTCATTGATGGCAATCATGAAATATGTTTAAGTGGCAATTGGCGTAGACTTAAGAAAAGATGGTCAGAGTGGAGTTTTTTTCCCGCTGTCTTTTTCTTTTCTATAATACGCCCCGAAGGCAGCGGCTTAGTTATTCCATCTTACATTGACATTCAGCAAACAGAATGTAAATTCTTGACGTTGAATTAAATTGAATTGAATTAGATTGATTGGATGTTTTGCCTGAGTTTCAGGACAAAAGGAGTTTTAGTAGTAATAATAATAATAACATACGACTGGACGAGATTTATCGCCAACCAAGAAAGTTGCTGACGTGTTCAAATAAACAATCGCACCCTCAGAACGAAAGAGGCCTAAGTCAAAAAATAGTTTAAATACTCAAAAAAATCTCAAAAATTGAGTACCTAACAATCATAGAGAGACATAAAAAGGTATTCTCTATCCAATGAATAGTAAAACAAAGGCACTTATTGTAAAAAAAAAAGCAGAGCGAATCTTCCGTCCACGGCATACCTTTTTAAGACTCTATGATTGTAACTCAATTTCACTATTTTTTGACTTAGGCCTCTTTCGTTCTGAGGGTGCGAAATGTTTCTGTCTTATTTATAAAGAAACAGAATTCAAACACTCCTTGAGAGCAATTTAAATAGTAGAATGTGTAATGTTAGGTACTTTAATAAACTCTAGTTACTGTTTAGCTGCCGCTGAGGAATCACGGGAATCCTATTTTATACACTGAACGTTATATATTAAACGGGTCAAATCGCGTTTTACCGCGTTTTTTAAATAATCGCGATTTGACCCGTCGAAATCATGTATAAGTATCGCGAATCATTAAGAAATACTATAGTGAACGTTGTTAAATTTTAATTAAGTTTTACTATTTAGACCATTGACGCACTTAAGCCTTTTTATGTATTTTGTTTTCTAGTGTGTACAATAAAGAGTTCTAATCTAATCTAATCAATTCATATGAAGAGCAAAAATATATTTTAATAAACTTTCACTTATAGAAGTGGTTTAAGTAGAAAATAAAAATATTACGTTTTTTGCGTTATTTTAGTAACGTGTTGTATTATAGAAGCACAATAAACAGCTTACGTTTCCGTTTTACTTGTGACATCAGTTGATGTCTAACAATTTTATATCATTGGCGACTGTTCAAAAGTACAGAATCAGGACACAGGACATAGTCAATTGGAGTGCCCTAATAAAGCGTTCAAACAGTGACGTGTAGACTGATGTTGGTAGGTACAGTTACGTAACTATACGACATTCATAAATTCTTAATCATAGCCTACATTGTGTAGATGTATAATAGGCGTGACGACACTATCAAATAATCAAAGATTTAACGATATTTGGGGAAAGTAGTTAAGAAAGTTGCTAAGGGTCTTAAAATGTTTTTAGCGCTCAGACTCGCGATCTAAGCTTGTGATTTGAATAAAATCAGTCTAAGTGAAAAATGCGGTGACACGCATTTTTTCCTCGAAAAAAAAAACAATGAAATAAAAGCTAATGAAAACCCGAATGCCGACCTAAGCAGCACTTTGATATTAATTTTGGCTTTGCTACCTTGAATTTAGGTCACGCTCAGCTGTTGGATACTTGATTTTTTTTTTTACGTAGCCTCTATGTTTGTGTCCCACTGCTGGGCAAAGGCCTCCCCCAATTCAGTCCAGAGTTTCCTGTCCTGGGCCACCTCAGGCCACTCCGGCAGATGGTTGTCGAGATCATCTCTTGATTTATTTTAATTTATTTTCTTATTTCCAAATTTGTATAGTGTTTATTATATTTGTATACAGCGTGCTTCAGAGTCCTGTAGAATTTAAGTGGTTAACGACTTTCATTATAAGCCCAACACAATAATGAAAAAAAATGTATCAGCGAATGTTTGAAAAAAGGCCCAGCTGATTTTATTTTATGATAACGATTGAATGCGTTATTTTTCACAATCATAAACATTCTATCAAACAACGCGCTATTAAAAAAAAAACACAAAAATAATTCTGTCTGGCCGCAGCAATTATTTTTCCCTACTTCTGTAGGATATTTAACTGATGCTTTGGCATTTAAAGTCATTGATGGCAATCATGAAATCTTATCATATAATGTATAGGTGGCTAATGGTGTATTTGGTTTAGGGTGACTTGAGAAAAGATGGTCAGAGTGGAGTTTTTTTTCGCTGTCTTTTTTTTCTCTACAATACGAACCGAAGGCAGCGGCTTAGGTTTTCTATTTTACATTGACATTCAGCAAACAGAATGTAAATTCTTGACATTCAACAAACGATTGAATGCGTTATTTATTACAATCATAAACATCCTATCAAACAACGCGCTATAAAAAGCACAAAAATAATTCGGAAAGGTGAAGTTAAGATAAAAAAACAGAGTTTGTAGATAAAACAAAGGCTTAAAATTCAAACTGTCTATTTCAGAAGAAAATATTACAGATTGTTCGAGCTCTGGAAGCTAAATATTTCATATGAGATTATAGTGCTTTCAGAGGTTGCGGCGGAGTTCCAGTTAGTAAAACAATGAACTCGGAAGCGACAGACCCAGGTTCGAATCCCAGTGCGGACATTTATCAAATGATTTTTTTCTAAGTTATTGTTAAACCATGAAAGAAAACATCGTAAGGAAACCTGTTTTTCTCATGAGGTGTGATACTAAAGTGGCTGAGCTGTTCAAATATCTCAGCGTTTGAAATTGTCAACCGTGGAGGGCACGCATGGTAATTAAGCCCATACTATCTCTGTTTAAGGGAAGGCCTGTGCCCTGCAGTGGGAAGTTTATAGGCTATACAAAAAATATTAGATATATTGTAGGTTAGTATTTTCTAAGGTTAACACGAGCACTAGACATAATAAAAACTTTTTTTACACGGATTTTGCTCGTTTAATTTTACATTTTTTTACAATTTTCCGATGTTTCGGCACTTTTTCAAGTACCGTGGTCTCGGAAGACTAAGGTGACAGGCGTCTTTATGAAATCATCAGTAAACTAACAGTTAATGATTTCAAAAAGACGCCTGTCATTTCAGTCTTCCGAGACCACGGTACTAGAAAAAGTGCCGAAACGTCGGTAAATTGTAAAAAAAAAATTAAACTAGTAAAATCCGTGTAAATACAGTTTTTAATATATTGTAGGTTGTACGTATGTAGCTGTATAGCCAACTTGTAATCCTACACTCGCTAATCCAATGAAATATACCCATTAGTGGATCAAAAGAAGCTCCATATTCACGCGGGATCTGATTCGCTGACTCGCTAGTCGTGATTGAGTACAGAATCAGCTTAATCCAATTAGTGTACGATTTACAACCTACATTATAAGGCACTAGGGTCTATTCACATCGGCTCCAAGTTATTTTAGCACTAATAAATAATGGAGGTAGAGCGATGTACCTAGTTCGACGATAAAGCTACTGTAGTTGAACATTAAGGCTAGTGATACGTCTGGTATGCCGTCTTGCTCACGTTCTAACATTTTTACTTCAATCCAAAATCTCGTCTCACAGAGTTTGTAATGGAACTCTTCCAATACCGTTTCTTTGTACAGATATCTAGGCCTAGTGCAGACCAAATCTGAGTATACCAGTGGAGGTAATTCTTTGTAGTTTAAACGGGTCTCATTCTTTTCATATAATGTAAAGTTTAAGTGTCAATATTATTATTAAATTCTTTATAGTACCAGGAAATAATGTGTTATTGGCTGGCTCGTTAAAAAATAATGTTGATAGATTATTTATATAATGATTATTATTCAAACTATCGTCGACAAAAAATAGCAAAATAATAACTTCCACACAAGACTATCACGTGTCCAATACCTTGATTATGTAACTTTCCGCTTATATACCTAGATGCAAAAGTGAAATGTTTTCTTAGCTCTGCCGCTTAGATATGAGGCAAAATATGTATCACACATAGTGGATACCGCATTCCAATATAATATATGTTAAGTGACAGTTAAGCTACATAATTGGACTGCACAGTTCAGTAGGTTAGAAGATACGTTTTATTTGTGTAATTACCTAACTAATTATTCTAAGCACACTTTTGTATGCGTAACGCCATCTGTTGGCGAACTGTGACAAAACAAAGAAGCGTGACCTCACAGGCGTCGGTGCAGCAGAACCTATGCGCATGCGTATGATCGATTCCAGAAAAAAATCTGTGACCCCCACCGCGGCCATGTTGGCGCAGTCAGTCCATTTTCCAGCCTTCTCTAACCGCCGCGCCGCACCGAAGCCCGCGTGGCACACAAACATAAATTTGGAGTTTTTTCATTGCTGAAAGGCAGTCCATCCGTTACAGTAGGTATTTCGTTTTTGCACACATATGTGTAAGTGGAAAGTTACATATTCAAGGCGCGCTGGTTACAAAATGGCACACTTCGTGCTGTGATAACGAGGCAAAACATCACAAACATGGGAATACTCCCAGACTGAGGCCATTGAGAACCCACGGCCTCCAGCATGGTAATCAGACAAAATACCGCTGGACTAACAAGGCAGTATTAAAACGCAATTCGGTAACATTTTTTCCAAATAATTCATTCATTCATTACAATTTATCACCACCATTTCCATACTACTTTGATGGCCGGTCTGTGTTTTTTCTCATTCTCATTTCTATTCATAATAAATAATTAATTACAGAAATTAAACACGATTGAGGCTAAAAACCGATGTCAATTTTATTTAAAAGACCCAGAAAGAAGTTTATTTCTCTGTTTGTCAAACTGTTTTCGGGGTTACGTTGCCAATCTGGAAACCATTAGCCTCCCAAGTTTGTTCGTCTGTCTATCCGTGAGTTAGATCAGCTCTGCTTATATACAGGACGTACTACATGGTATATACTTCGAAAACGGTAGAATAAAACCTTTGTACCCTTAATAATATTTTTTTCGATAACCACCACCCTTACACATAAATTAGGGATGTAATTATTTCCTTGATGACTCAATTGTAGAAGGTATTTTTGCTAAAATACATACATACATACATACATACATAACCTCACGCCTGTATCCCAGAGGGGTAGGCAGAGACCAGGGACTGCCACTTGCCACGATCCAGACAGATCACTTTCTCCTCTTCAACATTCATGAGTCGTTGCATGCATGCATGCCTGTTCCAGGTACTTATTATCTTCCTCTTTGCTAATACATCCCCTATTTGGTCGATGTATGTCCGCCTGGGACGTCCCTTACCAGTCCTTTTACTCACATTCGCAGTATATATTTGTTTTATCAATCTTTCTTCCTTTATCCTCTCCACATGTCCAAACCAACTCAACATTCCTGTCTCAATTCTAGTCATTACATCCTCTTTCAGTCCACAACGTTCTCTAATCAAACTATTGCGTATCCTGTCGTTCAAAGTAACACTACACATACTTCTCAAGGACCTCATTTCTACTACATTAATTGTACTTTCTTGCTTTTTTGCCACACCCAAGTCTCACTACCATACGTAAGTGTCGGGGCCAGCAAACCATTATGAAAAGCCAATCTAGCTCTTTTGGAGATGTTTCGGCTGCACACGATGGAGTGCAAGGCACCATTTTCTTTGTAACTAATAGTAATAAAGGAGCCTATACTCATCGGACTGCAAGGCACACGCTTTCTCTTGTAGAGAGAGTAAGGGCTTATTCACCACACATTCCCACGGATTGGCGATTTCAAGCGCTTAAATATGTGAACACCTTAGGGACTCAAGGTTCTGCGTGATTTTTTTCTTTTAGCGTTAGTGAGTGGTATTGCTAATCCAATATTTTTGTATAAAGAATTTGAAGCGCTGAGGTATGTAAATACCTCACACACTTGAGTGTCTGAGGTATTTACAAGAATTTGAAGCTTGAGCTTCCTGATGTTTTCCTTCACCGTTAGCGTCGTAATTAATTAAAACCATCGAGTTACTGTCAGAACTTTCCAAGCCAAGCTACCCTAAGGCTTCTGACTTGGCTTAAAGACTGCCATCTATCGGCGGCAGCTGGCACCAACAAGTAAGACCAGTCACTAGTCGTGGAGGCATAATGGGTTGATCATGATCGAGTTACGCTCAAGCAGCTAAGTACACACAAGATTATGTTAGAATCCCGACGTTTGCTACAACAATTAGTATCAATTATGACAAAAATAAAACAATTGAAATTGTTCAGGAATTGGTGCGCGCAATATAAGGTGCAGAACGCTCCCTGTGAATTCTTTCCCTGTCTCAGCCCTGATGCATCACAATTTCACTTTGGTACCGAAACATCCTGCAAGCTTCTCCATGCAAGCTTGCCTTGTGTGGACACAGGCCTATCGTTGGAAATTTCAATTACTTCGGTAGTGCCGATGATGTCGGCCGATAAATTTATCTTAATTCAGCCCGTACTGTAAGGCTATTTAGGTGAAACGTGAGCAATTCATAGGGTCAAAGGTAGGGTTTTTCTCACTATCACATTAGCCCTTTTGGTCACAGTTTGGCTAATTTATGATAATTTAGTTATGGTAGATGTCACAGATTGTTGTATTGAGGGGATTATTGTATTTACTAATTATGAATGTCGACAGCTGGATCGTTTTGGCAACAAAAGATTTATGTAAGATTTCTGCAAGTTTTTTTGTATTCAAGTGACAAATCACCACTAATGCTGGTAAAATCCACAATGTTTTTAGGTTAATAAAATTGCTTAGCAAATGTATAAATATGTCGTATTACAAAAAATTTTTGGGGTCTAATCAAAAATGGTAAAAATACATTTGGTCTTTATACTGAGGTGTCCGTCCAAGGCTGGTCAGATACGAAAGCAGTAGAAAGCTAAATGGCACGTCGCCTAGCAGTTCAACACATTTATATCTACATATAAAAGATAAAAAATTCATTAAAATGGATGACAAAACTAAATTCAGCAATTAGGTCTCATGTTCGCCCACCCTTTTGTTTTAAGAAAAATGCTCTATTGAACCACTTAAACTGAACTAACACAAATGAAAACACTTTTACACCTATTTAAAAACCTATTTAGAGGCTAAAAATTTCACCCATGCCGGGATTCGAACCCGCAACCTCTGGTTATCCGTGCCAGCGCTCTTCCAATTGAGCAATTGGAAGAGCGCTGGCACGGATTGAATTTTAAATTTGTCCTTAGCACGGGTTAGTGCATAAAAATAAAAATAGTAAATTTTTTTACACCTATTTTGTAAATTATAATTTATGTATTTACCTGTATATTGTAACATAACAATAAAATAATAATAAATTGTACTATAACCGCAGGTACGTCTTACATTGCTATAAAAGTATGTTAGTTATGTATGCTATTCACGGAGTCGAACATTAATATACAGAACCCTGTCAAAGTCATGTCCAAACTCAATGCGGTCGAGACGGCGCCAGCCCGCCCGTTACACAATTGTGCAAACTTTGGCGCTTTCTCAGCATTACTGTTATGAAGGTAGGTAAACACTGCGTGGAAACCCTCCACTAACTTAGCCATACTGGCACCTCCAAGCTTCGTGCTAGAGCGTTGTTTTGTGTACACCAAGCGAGTGTTTAGTTAATGCTGGCTTGCGACGCTATCTGACAGCATAATCTCATTGTCCATGGCTAAGCTCTATCCAATGGATAAGTCTCAATTCATTTCGCACTGTGACTTGCAGAGCTATGCACAAATCTATATTGTGTGAATGACAACCCTGTCCGTCAACGATTAATGAGGGCTTTTCAAAGCTCCATTAAAAACAAAAAACAGTACCGCAAGCAAGCTTATTGCTTAGAGCATTGCTCTAAGCAATAAGGCCGCCAATTGTACTGTATCTTTGTAATTATGTTTTGTTTGTTTTTTTCCTGGTGTACAATAAAGAATATTCTTGTCTTATCTTACCGCAAGTTACCGATAGATGGTGCTGACGTCATACAATATGTCAAAATTTACATCATTTAGGAAAACGGTGAGTGCCTATGTTTTTACAAAAATGTTCAATGCACGGGCTAGCCATTAGTTAGGACACAATTCACGTACGTATGTAATGAACAAAGTAAAAATAATTCAAAACTTTCAAATTTCAACAGTTTCGAAAGATAGTTTAGCTTAGATCACAGACTACAAAGAGATGTTTAGGTTATCACAAATAATAATCTGTGCGTACAACATAAAACGTATGATGGGTGACTTTTGTTCTCTTTGCAGCACCATCTAGTTTTTTAATGCAATCAACTCACAGTTGTCATTGAAAAGCCCTCATTCGTTTGTCCCTGGTTAGGTAAATTTTAATTAAAACTGTTTTTATACGGATTTATGCTCGTTTATTACATTTTTACAATTTTCCAACGTTTCGGAACTTTTTCAGGTGCCGTGGTCCTGGATGACTGAGGTGACAGGTGTCTTTTAGAAATCATTAACGGTTAGTTTACTACCCTCGGCAAAAATTACAAAAGTTAATTATGAAGTTACGTTCCAAATAGACAAACCAATTATTTTTTATATAAAGTCAACAATATTGATTATTAGTAATTGAAATTAAAATTAAATTTATAAACTAAATACTTTATATGAACTTAAAGATACCGATTATTAATTGAAATTAAATTTATTTTTTATTATTTATTCTGCAGTCACACTTCTAGCAAGGGGGTATCATGCACTTAAGCACTGGTTCCCATGCTACCGGTATGTTCCAACCACGATCTCTATTAAAATTTGGATGCCGGCGGATCTCTATTGCCTCACGTATCATTCTAGGGAAGAAACGGTCTTCTCGGGCTAGAACTTTAACTTTATCGAAATGTGTAAAGTGGTTGGTACCGCTAAGTGTATGCTCGCTGACTGCAGATCTACCAGAACGCTTATGTTTCACATCAGCGATATGTTCCTTCACCCGCTCAGCTATGGTACGTTTCGTTTGACCAATGTACGAGGAACCACATTCACAGTCAAGCTTGTATACTCCTGCCTCTTGTAAGGGAATCCTGTGCTTGACACTTCGCATGAATTGGTGTATCTTTCTTGGCGGCTGGTAGATGGTTCTGATTGAGGCGCGTTTCAAAATACTCCCAATTTTGTCAGTCACTCCTCTCACGAAAGGCAGGTAGGCTGGAACTCGCTTGACTGTGTCGGGTTTGACACGTCCTCCGCGACGGACACGCGGAACTTGCAGCTTGTTTGCACGAAGTACTCGTTTGACATGCTGGAGTTCCGCAGGTAGATGGTCCTTGTCGCAGATTCGGTGTGCCCTCTGTAACAGAGATTTCCCAACGGTAGACAACTGACACGGGTGATGGTGAGACTCACCGTTTAGGTACCTATCAGTGTGGGTCTTTTTCCTATAAACTGTATGTCCTAAGGTTCCATTTGGATTCCTGATGACTAAAACATCTAAGAAAGCTAAAGAACAATCTGCTTCTAACTCCATTGTAAACTGGATCTTGTTGTTTATAGAGTTAAGGTGGTCTAAGAAAGCCGTTATTCCACTAGTAGGTAATATAGCAAAAGTGTCATCGACATATCGCTTATAGAACCTTGGTGGGACGGGAGCAGTACGCAGGGCTCGCTCCTCGAAGTCTTCCATGAAAATATCGGCTACAACGGGAGAAACAGGGGAACCCATGGCTACCCCGTCTACCTGCATGTAAAACTCACCATTCCATACCAAGTAGCCAGTTGTTAGGCAGTGATCTAACAGCTCTGCATATTCCATAGGCAAATCATGTTCATTGAGCCTTCTCTTAACAATCTCAATGCAATCCTGTATTGGAAGACAAGTAAACAAGGATTTAACATCGAAACTCACCATTGTTTCTTCACTAGTCAAATGTAGGTCATCAATTTGACTAGTGAAGTGGTAGGAATCCTTGACGTGGGCTTCAGTGTTCCCCCTCAGCGGTGACAGGACTTGCGTCAGGTGTTGGGCTAGTTTGGAAGTAGGAGCACCAATTTGGCTGACAATAGGACGCAGTGGAGCCCCCGTCTTGTGAATTTAATTTAATTTAAGGTAAATATTACTTATCCAGTGACTTAGCGAAAGTTTCTCTAAGTCAGTTTTAGCAACTCAGACCGACAGACGTCCATTCTCCATGGTATAAATCGTGATAAAAGTTTTTATCGTGCTATGGACTAGGGTTGTTAAGGAACTTGTTATGAGGAAGAGGATTTTTTTTAAATCGTGTTTGAGGCATAGGACGAGGATGAGGAATCTGGAAGACTAAGAGGAAGAGGATGAAGATGTGGAAGAGGATGCAGGAGACTTATCTCTCTCCCTCACACATTTCGTTTCAACAAAACTTATAACTTTCCTTTCTAATAATAGGGGTTACGTTACGTTGTCAACCCTTATATGTCCCCACTGCTGGGGCACGGGTCTCTTCCTACATCGCAGGAAGGTTAGGCCATACTCCACCACGGGGGCCAAGTCCGGGTTGGTGCACATTTTTTAAAAAAGAACATCATAGAAACCATTTGAAAAAAGTTTCATTCGAAAACCTTAAACCATGAAGATTCTATGTCAATTCAAAGAACCTATTGCAATAAAACGGCAATTTCATACGTTAACCCCTATTATAAGGAAAAGGAAGTGGATTTTTTTTAAATCAATTTTGAGGAAGAGGTCGAGGAACCTCAAAAATTTGAGGAAATTCCTCATTTTGAGGAAGAAGAAGAGGAACCCTCATCAACCCTACCATAGACTAAGGACATCCTGATACCGAATCATCGCTGTGTCGTACCTTGGAAGCATCAAGCCCCAGAGACTCCTCGACCGTTATACCTATCTTGGGCTCCGTGTGTTTTACGCTTAGTATGTCTACGTCCTAGCTAAAGTTTTCAGTAGGCTAACATACTTACGTAACTTTGGTGTTTAGTCAGGGAACGTGAGATGTTCGTGTTTAGAGAGAAAGCTGCTCGAGTAGAAAGCTAGGTTCTGACTCCTTCAACGAAAAATTATATTATAATCAATTTGTAAAAAGTCTTAATGTCAGCCACTCGCAGTCGTTAAGCCATGTCAGAGGCAGTATGGGTGGTTTGATAACTTCTGACAGTAAGGCCTGCCACTGTCTTACAATTCTCCACCAACCCGGACTTGGCCCCCGTGGTGGAGTTGGAGTATGGCCTAACCTTCCTGCGTCGCAGGAAGGATAGGCCATACTCCAACTCCACCCGTGCCCCAGCAGTGGGGACATAAAAGGGTTGATAACGATAACTGCCGGTGCTACCAATAAAGTACGGTCAATAATGCACAGATTGATACGATCGTTCGTAAAGGCCGCCTGATATCCGACGAAGAATGGTGCTCGGCTTTGCAAGAGAAAAGAGTCAGGAAGCGCCAAAACCGTACCGACTCGACTTCGGGCTCTTGCTTTGTGTGTCATACATGCAGTAAGGCCTGCCTCTCTCGAATCGGACATTTTAGTTTTTTAAGAAAAGGTGTCAAACTAGGGCAGCTCGTACGTGACGTTTAGCAGTGCCACGCTATACCCGCATCTTGAGCATTAGCCTGGGTGAAGTGCCGCTGGATGGCACGGAACTCTCCCGGCGATCAGAAACAGGAAAGGGGCTGCGCCCTGTCCAGGTATTCCAGCGATTATTCCCGCAACCAACGGGCCCAGAAACGGCCAGCTAGCAATTGGCTCGCTCGCCATTCTTTTCGACCAGCCGCATCGCATTTGGACACTGATTAATTCATTCGTAACGGACGCAGTCCTACGATTAATATGAAGTTTGTTCAGGAAATCCGATCAGCAACGTATTCGGAAACGCAATGGCTCCCCGCCGCTAGCGTGCGACGTAAAGCCACTTTCAAACCCCACTCGGTTTCCCTTTTCTTTTTTAAAACTACCCTTCAATATTTTTAGTATGTTTTTGTTTGTCAATTTAATGTGTACATACCCACAATCAATAATTATTCAATGACATGGTGGCTGATGCAACTATCATTATGAATTAACCTACTTTGTTCGATAATACTTACGTATAAAATTAGATATATCATGGAAAATCATGACATGATTTTGATGTAGAAGATAGCAGGGAAGTATAGTTAGTAATTGTCATGACAAGTAACTATTGAACCAACTTGAAGGACTTTTAAATTTTTGTTCTTAACTGATTCGATATCAACCCTTTGTGTGTCCCCACTGGTGGGGCACCAATCTCCTCCTGCATTGCAGGAAGGTGGAGGATTCTAAAACAGTAGCTGGCCTTGCTCGCAGAAGTTATCAAGCAGTCTTTATGGCCTCTGACATAGCTTAACGACTGCCCATGCATGACAGCCGGCACCAATGGCTTGGCGTGCCTTGCGAAGCACAGAAGCGCTCGGATAAATTGTCACTAGCTATTCACGTCTCATCCTTCTTACTCATCCTTATCCTTAACGATAAATTAATAGATTATTTGTTTTGTTTTAATTGTTAAGCCACTTTTTATGACGAAGCTTTCTGTCAATATCTGGATTTTGCTATGCCTTTTTCTATGCTCTAAATATATATTTTCACAAACGTAACTGGCCGCAGTACACGCATGTGAGAGCCTATTACTTTTTGCAACATCGAAACTCACTGCGAACTAATCAAATATGCAATATACTACCCATGACTTCATGCAATCCCATTACTTATCTAAAATGAAACAGTAACAATTAAACAAATAATATTCAGGAAAGTGAGCTTCAGGGATGACGAGAGAAACGCGCCGGGCCAGTTAAAATTCTCATACAGGAGGCTTAATTTTTGTTAACGGGACCACGAGAAATAGTTAACCTCTCGTGGACCCGTTGATGACGATAACGGGACAAAATAATGGCACCACGAGAAAATACCCGTGTTGATATGCGATTTACGTCTGAAGGTTCTAACGCCTAGCAAGCGTTACGTAATTTGTCGTCACGTTTTATTTTCGTCTCCTACAAGGCGACTGGCGGCACTGTTCGCATCCTGCCTCCTTCCGTTACAAAGGACCCCATTTCCGGTTGTCTCAATTAAATTACTTGTAAATTGATTTACGCGTCTCCTCGTGCCCAAGGCCGCTGTCTCTGTAATTACTCACGTTCTTATTGATAAAAATACGATTCGTCTAAAGCTCTCCTTAGAGGCAGTTTATTTAATCTGTGGTTACGTCCTTTCTTTGTAGAATCTCTACCACAGTTTACATTATTTAATCACTGTTTGCCGAGTGTTTTAAGGAATCATTTTGTAAATATGGCAGTTAGGGTTTATTTACCAATTTTAATCAGTCTATCTAACGTTTAATTCGTCTACGAAGCAAGGTGTCTAAAGGAATATCTACAGATAATTATTACCTAAGATTAAAATCGGCTAGAGATTAAAACGTCTACCAACCAAATATCTAAAATGTAATTTTTGAGACTAGTAAATCGTATATAGATCAAAGTGTCTATCAATAAAAATACCTATGATTAAAAGCCTTTTTTATGTAGCCTATAAACGTTCCATAGCATGGCACATTACTTCTCACTCAGAAGAGAGTATGGGCTTAATTATCACGCGTGCCCACCGCGGATTGGAAATTGCAATTGCTGAGGTATTTAAGCATTTCAAGCACTCAAGTTTCCTCACAAATGCATAACTTCTGACAGTAAGGCCCGCTACTGCATTACGATTCTCAACCAATCATCAACCAACCACTTGGGGTCCGTGGTGGAGAATGGTCTAACCTTCCTGCGACGCATGCGCACCAGTAGTGGAGACATACAAAGGGTTGATGAGACAAACAGTTTTGACCCGCGTGGTCCTCAGCGCGCATAGATGAATTTCCTGATTTTTTTCTCGTGAAATAAAAGCTTGATGCTATAAATTAACAAGCCTTCATTTCCCGATTAATGTAAGGTTCAGATCAACTACTTAATATACTGTTAAGTCATAATATATTATTATTATTATTATTAATACTTTATTGCACCATAAAATTGTACAATGCGGCGAACTTAATACAAAGTAGACGTTTCACTTCCAAGTCAATATTAGGTTTCGGCCGGGGTATCGGACTTCTTTGCTATTGACCTGAACAGAATTGCCACATTTTGGAGCCGATTAAGGGCGTCCAAAATGGAATTCTGTCGTATCTGTGTGAGGATATGGGCAGTTCACTGTAGCAACATTGGCATTCCGTTCAGCGCGACAATATTATTATTAAAATTCTTTATTGCATAAAAATTTTGCTCATAGGCGAGCTTAATGCTACTAAGCATTATCTACCAGCTAACCTAAGTTTTGAAAATGAATAAATATAATGTGTTTCTTTTATTTTATTTGTACATTGTATTGTTATTTATTTTGTTACCTGGAACTGTATATTCGGAAATAAAAACATAATATTATTATGTGCGTTGGGGCAGTAAAACATTAATTTAACAATTAACAATTACTAAAGCTATCGATGGACGAGATTGGCAGGTAATAGAGAGGGTTGGTTGTCAGACCAATTACTGCTGTTCCGGTAAAAACTGCCGCACATGAATATAAATTGACATCGCTAATGAGGTTCCTTTGTAATAAATCTCTATGTGGCTCATTAACTTGTTCTTGACAATTCGAGCCCTTGTGGGGTAGCTCTGGTTCTGTGATTTTACTTCGTTCTTAGTAGAATCCACAGTACACGAATCTTTTCGTATTTGTTGGAAATTTCACGTCTATCAGACGTAAAAATTCCAAAACTGCCCATAAGGCCTCTGACATGGCTTAATGACTGCTATTACGTGACAGCCGCTTTGCTAATAGTAACTCTAAGATATAAAAATAACACTTTTATCGCGCTGGGGTTGATATAAAGTACAATGACAAGGTGTTGTTTTCTTAACCAACTTCAAAAAAAGTGGAGGTTATGTAGAATTATATATTTATAATTTTTCTTAAAATGTCTCTCCATCATTGCATGTTGGCAGTCGGCTCTTTACAACGCTCTTTGTCTAGTGCAACTCTGAAAAAGTCTTTCGCGGTCTTAACGCCGGTTCACAAATACTGGAGTTTTGGTTTCACACAAAAAATTTGAATTTATAAAGTGGTTTGCAGTTCGTAATCTGCACTTGCAAACCTTAGGAAACTCCGAAGTCTTGAGGCAAATATCTGATACCGACTAGTTTAGGATGGACGAGCACAGACAACAATGGAGTGCCTTAAGGCACGCTGTTTTAATACCTCATTTGCGCCACAAGGCCTTACGCGAGTTGTATGCTCAGCAGTGAACCATTTTAGGTTGATTGATCTAGGGTTAGGGAGCTGTTCATTACTTAGGGATAATATTAGATGACATGCCTAACTTATGAACAGCTCCTTATTATTTAATACTATCTGTAACTAATGAATAGCTCCCTAATGTTCCTTGGCACTTTCAACACTTTTACTTTGCTTTGCTTTGTAAAATTTATTTTCTGATATAGAGCAACCTCTGGAAGCATTATAATCTTGTATGAAAGATTTTTAGCCTCCAGAACAAGAAAACTTTAGTATACTTTTTTTTCTATTAAATAAACAGTTAATTTTTTTTTTAAACGAAGAGGGAGCAAGAGGGTAGTGTGTGGGGAGTATCATAATTACTATATCTTTTATAGTAATTGTATAGCATATAAAATACTTGAAATTGTAAAACCAAGAGCATCATCATCAACAAACCGTTATGCAGTTTGACAGAAATTAACTTATGTATTTTTTTTTGCATTTTTATTTGAACAAACATCTTCAATCAATTAATCAACCCTTAATACGGTTTGTCGGTTTAACAATGTTTTATCAGCACTAAAGTCTTGGCAGTCGTACTTTATTTTGTACATTTGACCTCAGCTTGAATGTTTTTCCACTAAATCTTTTTTTTTCCAACGTAAAGAAATTGCTTCAAAACGGGCCGTATTGCTAAAACTCTACACTGACCATCTTTTCTCAAGTCGTTTAAATCCTTCAGTTGCTACCTATACATAAGATAAGATTCCATGATTGCCATCAGCAACTTGAAATACCAAAAGATTAGTTAGTTAACACTATGACCTTATCTGATTCGGTACCGAGAGGATGTTTTATAGGTTAGTTTTTAATAGAGTAATATTTTGAAGGTCGACAATTTTTTTTTATGTATCCTCGATTGTGTCCCACTACTGGGCAAAGGCTTTCCCTTTTGTCTTCCACTCCTCTCTGTACATGGCCACTTCCCGCCAGCCCGGCAGAAAGGTCGACAATATCGGTGGCCAAATCTCGTGTCTGAAAAGGCGGTGAGTGGGATACCTGGCAAGGAAAGAAGAAGGCAGGTGGACCAAGGCAGTAACGGAATGGCAGGCGACAACCAGGCGACTATCATTAGGTAGACCAAACCAAGGCAGTAACGGAATGGCAGCCGAGAACCAGCGGCTATCAGGTGTAGACTAATAGACTGATGGTCGTATTAGTCCGGTAGGGGCCCATAGATGTTAATGGCGAGAGACCGCGAAGTATGGCGTGATGGGTAAATGGCAGTGCGTAGAAGTGGGCTCATGATTATGATGATGGTGATGATATTGTCATGACAACGGCTGCCTTATTAACTAAGTTGTATCCGTCCACCCTAACTCTGCGCCTTACGCGATGTGATTTTCTTCATGCAAGGTGTCTTACTGTTTTCAATGCCTTTCTTTCAATGCCTTTCTTTTAACAAACGATGCTTTTAGTGGGCTGGTTTAAGACTGTGTGCATAATTAAAACTGTTTTTATACGGATTTATGCTCGTTTATTACATTTTTACAATTTTCCAACGTTTCGGCACTTTTTCAGGTGCCGTGGTCCCGGATGACTGAGGTGACAGGTCTTTTATTTGGATCCGCCGGCATCCAAATTTTAATAGAGATCGTGGTTGGAACATACCGGTAGCATGGGAACCAGTGCTTAAGTGCATGAGACCCCCTTGCTAGAAGTGTGACTGTAGAATAAATAATAAAAAATCAATTTAATTTCAATTAATAATCGGTATCTTTAAGTTCATATAAAGTAATTAGTTTATAAATTTAATTTTAACTTCAATTACTAATAATCAATATTGTTGACTTTATATAAAAAATAATTGGTTTGTCTATTTTGGAACGTAACTTCATAATTAACTTTTGTAATTTTTGCCGAGGGTAGTAAACTAACCGTTAATGATTTCTAAAAGACACCTGTCACCTCAGTCATCCGGGACCACGGCACCTGAAAAAGTGCCGAAACGTTGGAAAATTGTAAAACTGTAATAAACGAGCATAAATCCGTATAAAAACAGTTTTAATTATGTCTACTGCTCGTGTTAACCTTAGAAAATACTAGACTGTGTGCATGTTCAAGTGATTGTGTTATGTGAATGTTTTTTATTATTTCATTGGGTTGTATTGGGCAGAGAGATTGACTTTGAAAGGGTCTGAGAAAGTTGGCAGGAAGGGAATAAAAAAATCTATGTTGAGTAGCGGGCTCTGTTCAATGACTGAATAGGTTTAAGGTTGCTGTTACACCTGACATTCTTTCTCACTCACACATTCTAACATTTTTAATTATTGTAATAAAATAAGTATTCTTTGGTTAATTGAGATCTGAAGTTTGATAGGTAACTTAACGGCAAAAGTCGTGACTTCTCAGCACATTTTTTGTCAAATTCTGCACCATCTCATGCTGTACACAGTTTTTGATTTAGAAAATTTGATACCATTTTTTTTACAGATTTGTTAAACCACGTTTCTTTATTAAAACAAAGGTAAATACTGGAAGACATAGTGGTTCAAAATTTCTGTAATTTTATTATCTAACCCTCGGAACATATTTATCAGTATCATTTTTTTCTTACAACCTCTTAACATTTAGGATTATGCCAGCGAGATACTTGGAAATACGTAACAGTGCCCTTAAAAAATTACAGCTTTATAACAAGAGTGCCCCCGTCGAAACGTACTAATGACACTCATTAGAAAACCTCAATTTAGATGGCTGTTTGATATTTTTTTTCTCAAATGTGTTTTTAGTTCTGAAGTCGATATCTTACACTCGTTTTACTGGCTGTAAAAATAACTACCTACCTCAGATTTTTTCCAAAGTTTAAAAAGAAAGACCAATTTTGATGTGTGGTACCCGGCTTTCTTCGATTCTGAAGATTTCGCAAGATTCCTGAGATTACCATTAGGTTGGTCATTTCAGTTTGACACTGAATAATGTACAGCGTAATTTTAAAATCTTTAGGCATTTTTGTTGGGAATGATCTTTTTATTATTCTGCCTAAGTTGGTCTAGTGACAACACATTTGACTACCATGCCGGAGGTAGTGGGGTTGATTCCTATAGAGGGCCGTCGTTTGTACAAGTAACCTCACTGGGGGCGTATATCGATGTTTGTTATATCCTTGCCTGATTATGAGCTCGAGGTATCATAGTTTTGAACCAAGACAAATTGTATTCTTGGAAAGTTTTAAATATTATCATAATTTAAAAACCTATTTAGAGGCAAAAATTTCACCCATGCCGGGATTCGAACCCGCAACCTCTGGCTATCCGTGCCAGCGCTCTACCAATTGAGCCAATGGGCGACTCACGGCATCAGTGAAATTTCGAACCTCTTTACACTATTTTCTGTATTACGTAGGTTTTTTAAATTTGTTCCTTAGCACGGGTTACTGCATTAAAATAAAAATAGTTTATTATCATTATTTCAAGGCTATAGGTACCTTATTACCTAACCTTCCTGCGATGCAGGAAGATACCCGTGCCCCAGCAGTGGGGACATACAAGGGTTGATAACGATTATTTCAAGATATTTTAATTCAAGTCAGAGTTCAAATAACTTAAAATGGCTTCAGTTAAAGTACAACTGCCTCCACTGGGAATCGAATCCATGACTTCTGCTTTGGTAGTCAAGCGTGTTAACTGCTATACTAACTAGGCAGTCAATATGTTAGTAACACAAATATCTTATTGATGTTCAAGCAAAGGTTTTGTTATCCAATATCGGCTACGGTAAACACGTGGTAGATTAAATTTTCTCTTAAAAACCTAACTTTTTGCCACTACCGCTAAGCCAATTTTTCACTGAACATTAGTTAAACTCTCTTCTAACTTAAAACCCGCTTAGATGGTGGATCGATGCCCGCCGGCTAATCTCCCCGTTTAAGGGCAGCGTGCCGTGACACAGTGGATTTCGTTCGGGTTCGGATACATCCTCCACTCTGTAGGGTGACTATGGCCTGAGGCAGACAGGCAGGATTTGGAGCGAGGCTGCGTGAGAAGACGTTACGCATTGTATAGAATTAACGAAATCCCCCTATCCTTTCTATGTGGACCTCGACCAATCCCTTTCGTACATTTTGAATAAAAGTGATTTGAAAAGTTTCCGTACTCTTATCCCACGTCTTTTCTGCGTTTCCGAGGCGCATACATTTTGTGGAATTACATGTTTCAGACAAGAATATTAAAAATAATGTATACCTAGAAGGAATGTAATAAAATAATTATACCACGTTAAAATCCTTTTTATGAGACTGTAATCACATAGGTAAATCGTAAAACCATTGTAATGTCATCGTTATTTTCTATACAAGAAGAAGATAACTATTATCAAGGATGCATGCCATCTGTAGTTTAACACCTAATTATAAATTGCGTGTTATTTTTACTTATTGCGTGAAAATTTGTTAATTTGTACGTCTCACAAACATAGAAGTTGCGTAAAAAGTGTTTATCTCACTCTTTAAAACGTAACAAAAAAACAAAGTCACGAGGTTGAAAAAAATATTTGAGATTAAGATTCTTTTAAGGTAGCTGAGCTAGAGAGAGTTGATTGAGTTTGCAAATTACCTTTTTGTGTGCAAACAAAGTATTATATAGTCTGAAGTGTATCAATTCTAATGTTCTATGATTACTTTGAAAAAAAAAAATTAAATGCTGATTCAGAATTACAGAGTGCTGACGACTGTATAATAGTTCTGACTATGTAATTACGCTTATCTAATTGTACGCCAATATCACTTTCTCTACACAACAGAAATACTACGTATGTTATATTATAATTTTTAAAGTAGACTGAATCTAAATTAATTATAAACAGTACGTGCTTCATTTTAAAATCGCATGGTCCGCCGAGCATTTCGCGGTCGTGTGGGCAGAGCTTTATTATTTCCTGTCCGAGAGGTCAGTAATAAATCATCTTCCCGATAAAAGCGCGAGCGATACATCGCAACTTATATGGCAGCATTCCTTCCCTATAGCAATTACGGTACGTTTTCTGTTTGTATGTTTTCTTTCAGTATTTTTTTGGGTCTGAAAGTATGAACGTTATATTTTTTTACTTTTAATTCACAAAGGCATTTATCATCCTCGTGAAACTGTTAACATCTGCGGCTAAATATAGGCTTCTCCATGTTTACATAATCTTTTGGAGGTATTAGCCATGATGGTTTCTATACGCACTTTTGATCGCGCTTTGTACACTTCATTGTAGATGATTTCTAACCTCTGTATGTCTCCATTGCTGGGGCACGGGTCTCTTCCTGCATCGCAGCATAGGCAGGCCATAATCCACCACGGGTTGGTGAAAGTTTGTAAGACAGTTATTGTCAGTGTAAATAACAAAGGATATTACACTGATATTTCGTGATCTAAGAGTACAAACGCCAGCGTTATTACTGAAAGTGATCTCTTCTAGAGGTTATATACGAAAATACATGCAATTTAAGTCTTGTAAATTATATTAGCAATACCACTCGCTAACTGAGAAGGAAAACATCGTGAGGAAACCTGAGTTTCTCTGCGGATTGGCAATTTCGAGCGCTGAGGAATACCTCAGCGCTTGAAATTGCCAATACGCTGAGGGCACGCGTGGTAATTAATCCCACGAGCCTTGTCTGAGAGAAGGCTTGTGCAAGCAGTAGGAGGTGTATAGGCTACATTAAAAAAACACACGCAATACACACGCGCGTGCCAGAATATCGATAAAATCACTGAATAAAGTATCTTTTATATTTCCAACTATAAAAGTTACTTTAATTTTAAATGTATATTTTATAAAAAAAACCGTGTTAATATTATACTATTTTTATTTTTAATGCACTAACCCGTGCTAAGGAACAAATTTAAAAACCTATTTAGAGGCTAAAAATTTCACCCATGCCGGGATTCGAACCCGCAACCTCTGGCACGGATAGCCAGAGGTTGCGGGTTCGAATCCCGGCATGGGTGAAATTTTTAGCCTCTAAATAGGTTTTTAAACGTGTTAATATTATTTAAGATTAAGAACCGACCATTTAGTTTGTAATTGAAGTTCAATTAATTATTCAATACCAACTGATGCCAATACCTATATCCTTTCGCTATTAACAAAAAGTTATTCTTTGTGATGTTTAGAGTTATTCACAAATTTATTTATTCAATCATATCTTTATCGGTTACGATAAATAATAAAATGAAATCTGCTTTACACAGCTAAGATAAATAATATGATAACTTGATAATATTTTTAGAAAGACTTCTGTTTGACAGGATATATTTGTGATTGGCCAAGATGCCATATTGTTTTGAGCTAGGAGGGGTCTCAGGCAGGGTATAAAAGCAGATAACACTTAGTAGCCTGGATTATTATTTTTGATTGTATTTTCCCTGGGAGCCTGATCCTGAGCCATGTAAGTTATGTACTTCGTTCCAAAATTGTTTACTTATTGTGTTTGAACTATTGTGTTTCTCCTCTAAATGTGTTTTAATTTATTGTTTTATGTGTGGTGTGTAATTGTGCTTTTTGAAACCATTATACCGTTACAGTTGATTTATTTGCTGTTTAATTTGCTGTTTCCTCAGATTAGTTAACAAATTTACAGATAACAACATAATGTAGGTAGGCTAATAAAAATGCATAGTAGAATTTCAATTGTATTTACTTCTAGATATTTGTCATACAACATTTAGTGCAAATACTTAGCTTTCCAAATCCACTGTCAGTATCTATTTGCTCTTTCATAAGATTATCATATTAAATTACTAAAGTCGGCTTTCTAACTAACATGCTCTTGTAAAAAAGTAAGGTTAGCATTGATAATGCTCTTTATTATTTCTTCCAATCTCACACGCGCGTGAATCGTATTTTAAAGTCACCGCGGGCATTTACTCTTACAGTCCTACCTATGACATTTACGCTGCTACGGTAGTCCCACTCAACAACCACGTATTCAAGTTGAAAAGTGTTCATTTAGCACACACAGACTCGAGAACATGCAAACACTATGACAAAAACTAGAGACAAATGTGTGATAAAAAGGATGGGGCTCAGTTTAGTGCTGTGAGTGCATGCTTCATTACTGCGCTGATTTTCAGCCCGTCTCTGTGCTCACTGAATGAAATACAAAAAATGTTTGGGGATCTTAAAAGAGAACACTATAGTTGTAACGAAACAAGAGTTCTAAAAAAATTAAAAAACAAAAAACATAACATGACCTCACGTCTAAGTTCCAAAGGGGTAGGCAGAGACCAGGGACTCCCACTTGCCACGATTCTGACAGATCATGTTCGCTTTATCAACGATCATTAGTCGTTGCACGCAAGCCGGTTCGAGATATGTTTTATCTTCCCCTTTGCCAACACATCCACATTATTTTTATTTAGTAATATCTAGTGAAAGGCGCAAGATGGATGTCGTGCGGTGTATAACCGGTGAATATGTAACCTGAAAATAAATATTATTATTACACTTCCGTTAAGTAATAATACTAATCATTGTAGGAATACTAATCAGAACATAATACTAATCATTGCAGACGACCTCTGTGGCGCAGCGGTAGCGCATCTGTCTACCATGCAAGAGTTCCCAGGTTCGATCCCCGGCTGAGGACAAAAAAAAAACCATAGGTCTTGGATGTTTATTTTGGATGTGCCTGTATGTAAATGTTATGGTATTATTATTAATAAATAATATCAGTGTGGCCACCCAGGTTGTATCATCGCGCCAGCTGGCTGTGCCAAGCTCCACGTAATTCTGTAATTACGTAGTACTTGAATTCCAATAACTTCAAATAAAGATAACAATTATAACTTTCCAATGATACAATCACTTCTCTTGATCCCAAACTAGGATACGCACTATAGTAACCTAGCAAAAAACAAGTCTGGAAATACACCCAGACTGAGGTCGTATCAAATATACAGCGGCACCAATGGGAATCAAATCCAGACCTTTAGCATGGTAGGTAATTAAACTTTTTCGCACAGTAAAAAACATATTTGTTTTTCAGTCTACAATAAAGACTATTCTTATGTTATCTTAAATTATATTGACAAGTGTAATGATTTTTTTAAAAACCTATTTAGAGGCTAAAAATTCCACCCATGCCGGGATTCGAACCCGCGACCTCTGGCTATCCGTGCCAGCGCTCTATCCAACTGAGCTAATGGGCGACTCAACGGCATCAGTGAAATTTCGAACCTCTTTACACTATTATCTGTATTACGTACAGGCAGCGACATCTGGCTGAAGTAGATTGCATCACTTACAGCCCCGACTACCAACTTTGAAGTTAGGTTTTACATCGGAATGATATCGCTGTACCCACATGATTATACAATTTTTATTTTTAATGCACTCACCCGTGCTAAGGACAATTTTTTAAAAAACCTATTAAGAGGCTAAAAATTCCACCCATGCCGGAATTCGAACCCGGGACCTCTGGCTATCCATGCCAGCGTTCTATCCAAATGAGCTAATGGGCGACTCACCGGCATCAGTGAAATTTCGAACCTCTTTACACTATTCTCTGTATTACGTACAGGCGGCGAAGGCTGGCTGAAGTAGATTGCATCACTTACTTATCCGGTTCGAATCCCGGAATGGGTGGAATATTTAGCCTCTAAATAGGTTTTTTTAAAAATTGTCCTTAGCACGGGTTAGTGCATTAAAAATAAAAATAGTATAATCATGTGGGTACAGCGATATCATTCCGATGTAAAACCTAACTGCAAGGTAGGTAGTCGGGGCTGTAAGTAATGCAATTTGCTTAAGCCAGATGTCGCTGCCTGTACGTAATAAAGAGAATAGTGTAAAGAGGTTCAAAATTTCACTGATGCCGGTGAGTCGCCCATTAGCTCAGTTGGAAAGAGCGCTGGCACGGATAGCCAGAGCTCGCGGGTTCGAATCCCGGCATGGGTGGAATTTTTATGCTCTATATAGGTTTTTAAAAAAATTGTCCTTAGCACGGGTTAGTGCATTAAAAATGAAAATAGTAGAAGTGTAATGATTTGAAAATTTTGAAACTCCACATTTTTCCTATGTTTATAACCATTTGAAGCTATTTGTTTAGGCCTAATGCCTACCTATTCGCGAAGGCAATACTAGTGTAGTTGTTAATGCATTAGTTTTTAAGACTTTTTATTTTATAATTGTATTGTACTTTCGAGGGTACCATAAGTGCCTGTGTCTTCTTTCAAAGATACCTTGATCGAAACAACTTGTCCGATCCTAAAACCGCTAAATTAAATACTCTACAAAAAATCACAAAAATCTGAAGATAAGGCTACAACGTGTCACTACAAGACAATATTATTACACTCTGTATATCTATTTAAATGCCATCATTCCAGCCTGGATTTCCAACTGTTCAGCAACAACGTTTGCTAGTAGTCCCAACATAACTACTGCATTATGCAAACGAGTACTCGTACACGCTTAACTCACAAAATGTTGCAAACAGAACTCCCAAGATTGAAAGCCCGCAAACTTGCGAAATACAACTTAATAATTCAGAAACCAGACGCGTGCACAAAGAGCAGTGGAACAAATTGCCAAAGAGATGGCCTGGGGACATCAATCGAAACTTTTTAAATTAAAAAACAGTCCTTAAAGGGACGAAATAAATGCGGAATGAAAGAAACGCCCGCTTCTTTCCGAGTTCGTGAACAATTCGCAATTACAGGCACACTGTGGAATTGGTAAGGAGGCAAAGTATACAAATAATGTAGATAAAAAAGAAAGTAAATAATGTAAATATCAGTATGAATAATTTGTCTTGACCGTAAATGCGCTGTTAAAGCGCTTTTTCGGTGCTTTTATAATACGTTTTTGTCTAAAATTGAACATCAGAAAACGGCAGTTTTTGGCGGAAAATTATTAAAGTCCTTGGTTGTTGACTCTTAGGTTCTAAAAATGTCACAGCTGTTAAGAATTATCATGTTCGATCAACCCTTGTATGTCCCCACTGTTGGGGCACGGGTCTCTTCCTGCATCGCAGGAAGGTAAGGTCATACTCCACCACGGGGGCCGGGTTGGTGGAGAGTTGTAAGACAGTGGCGGGTCAGTCAGCAGTTTTTAAGCCGCCCATGAGGCCTTTGGAATGGCTGAACGACTGCCATTACATGACAGATGTTCCATTTTAAATAAATACGTATGATTTTTTTCCATTGGTGGCGCTAGTCAGCACCCTGAAACGCCTTAATGACTTTAGAATTTTATATCACAATATTTTTTAGATATTTTCGACATTTTAGTCGCTTAAAGTCAACCACTTGCAAACATTTACGACCAGGCATTGTAAGTTCGTCTTTAGATTTTGGTCCTCCGAACACAGAAGATATACGAAGATTGTCATAGAAATTTGGTTTAATTTCAAATTTAATGCTTCTAGAGAGAAAAATCGTGCAAGTTATTGTGCAGAATTCCAAATTTAATTTCCTGAGTCCGTTCCAAAATGTTTGGGGTGCATGAGAATGAGCCTCCCCGAACGAAGTACTCACTGAGCCCGTACGTATGTACTTGCGCTGTGGTAATGGATTATAAAACTCCCTTAAAAAATATCTTTATATTCGCTATATATCAGATCTGTAATTTTTATGAAGCTTGAGAGTACAGATCGATTTCCCGTCGCCTTCTGCTTCGCACCTCTTACGCTATGTCATGCATGACTTACCATGTCAAATCGCAGAAATAATGTTCTTACGTGAAAGAGGTTGCACGGAGAAGAGTCTAACTATACGAGTATAAAATGATGACTCTCTGTTATCGAAGTATAACTTTCAAAGATCTATATACTCTTATCTACCCATCAGCGCTAGATTAAAGGTCCTCTGAAGTTAAGTAAGGGGCCGAAACTATTCCCGATAGTCGTAAAACAATAACCAGTCGGCTGGCACAAATAAATCTACTTCGGACAAGGGTTAAGAGATAAATATGTTGTTATTACGCTCAGTTATGAAGGGCCTACGGCTTGAAACATAGCTAGGGTTGTCCCGAGATGAGTTGTCGATGATATCACTTTGAAATTTAATTCGCAAAATTTTTATTCATCGGTTCTCGATGCCTTACTATAACTCTTAAACCTATTTCATCCGATATTAAATTTATACAACGTGTAAGTGTAAAATAACCATATCATCTGGTACACGTGAGGTTGTTCAGACCAAAAATGTATTTTAATATTTTATTGAAGCCAATGCAATGGATAACCTTGGCTAGCAGTTTGGCATATTTCTCAAAATTTAAAAAAATCTGCCGTTTATAAAAAACACTAGTAAGTTTTAGTTACTTTAACATCATAAACTAAAACAAAGATTTTTCGAGCTAAAAAATGCAGGGACCAAATAAAGAAAAAACTAATAAAGAAACACCTTTCTTTTTTATGTAGCCTATAGATGTCCCATTGAAGGGCACAGGCCTTTTCTTAGAAAAAAAACTATTAAAATTATACTTACATAACTGATTCTGTGCCTAATAAAATAATACCAAACCTTAGACGTACAATGTTGAAGTTACAACAAAACCCTACAAGCCCAACACGGACCAAAACATCGACAAGTGATCTTATTTCCTACCCCACCTCTAGCCCTCCAGAAGGGTTTAAGGGTGACCCTAAAAGATTTACGAGGCAACATAAGTGATCCTAACAAGATGCGAGCTTGCAACAACGCTCACATTGATATTGCATTTTTACCGCAAACAACAGATGTGCCGGCAAAATTGCGTTTAGTTTGGCGGGTACACGAGTACGTAAACATTATTAACAGAAGAACTAGACGGAGTAGCCATCAAAATGTATACTAATCTAATTGAACCCTTCAGCTCATATTCATCGACTGCTAGATTAAAAAACTCTCCTAAGAAATGGCACTTTTAGTCCTGGGCAATACTTGATCATTATACTATTTTTATTTTTAGTGCACTAACCCGTGCTAAGGACAAATTTAAAAACCTATTAAGAGGCTAAAAATTTCACCCATGCCGGGATTCGAACCCGCAACCTCTGGCTATCCGTGCCAGATAGCTACGGAATCCCGGCATGGGTGAAATTTTTAATGCTAATGTTGTCATAGGGCCTGTTACGTATGCCACTTTTGCACTTGATACGCCAGTGAGTATTATTTTTTGTCTACATGATACAGCGAATTGGCTGTCAGAGATGTCACTAGCGAAAGCGCCCTTCGTGTCCTCTTAGGTGATTGTTGCAATCAACCCGTTGAATGTTCCCACTGCAGGGGCACGGATCTCTTCCTGCATCGCAGGAAGGTTAAGCCATACTTCACCACGGGGGCCAAGTCTGGGTTGGTGGAGGATTGTAAGATAGTGGCGTGCCTTACTGTTAGAAGTTATCAAGCCGCCCCGACATGGCTTAACGACTGCCATTACATGGCAGCAAGTGATTGATTCCAATTACTCGGTTCCACTAGGCTACGATCGCTAGGTGTAGTTGTTATAATTACAAAAACTGTAATGATCTCTATTTTAAGTTCTGTTATCTGATTTATTACACTGAAAATTAAAAGATACACGAAAACAAATTTTTAGCCATACCTTCAAGTTCTATGTGGGATTTAAATTTCTAGATTGAATATGATTCTATAATCACCTATTTTAAGTCCTCAAAAGGTCAAAATATGGGAAGAATAAAGTATCTGAATTTCGAATACACAAAAATCTCGTGTCATAATATTTGTTATCGAACTCCTTTGAACTTTTCTCAGGAAAGACTTTTCCTGAGAAACGTTTCAAGTCATAAGCTAATGAATATGACAAAAACAACATTTGAGGGGCTGATTGATTGGAAATGATTATGCGATAGATTACTCAAACGCAATTCTACCTATATGGGCGTGAAATGAAATGAAATGAATATACTTTATTGCACACCAGGAATTACAATTTAGAAAATAAGAAGATACATATTAAGGTACAATTGGCGGTCTTATTACTAAAAGTAATTTCTTCCAGACAACCCTTGATGGAAAACACAAAAAAACTGAAAGACGGGTAGTTGGTGCAACTAATGACATAATTAGGAAAAGAAGGCAAATTTCTTCAAATTTTTTGGGCGTGATTCTTCACAAATGGGTTCTAAGCTACTGACTGCAGTTCACTATATACATTCGTGATTCCACGCCGCTGCAATCATCAATCAGTTTACAAGCGAAGTTAGAGATCATACGCACCAAATATTTTCAGTTAGGAGAGAACTTACTATAAGTAATAAATATATTTTCTTTAAAAGAGAACAAAACCGTATCTTTAAACATTTCATACCGTTCCCGATAAGTAAACCTAACAGAGTTAATTTGATTGTTCGGGTGAAAAGTGACTCTTCAAGACCATAGAGACATAGTCGTTCCAAGAAATTACAAAAAAATATGATAATTTTATATATTTTGATATGTAAATTTATTATTTATAATCTTAATGATAGCATGATGTCATTATAACCTTACGGTCCTGAGAGGGTCGCAGTCGGTTTATCAACGTTCTTTTACGTTATTATAATTATATGTATAGTGTATCATGTCTAAGTAGGAGTATATATTACGTAGGAGTATGTTTATTTAATTAAACCACATTACTATATTGTTTTTCCTTTTTTTGCACGCACTTTTACCGTCTTCTTTTACCAACTTTTCCGTCTACCTCCTGAGGTTGACTGGAAGAAAATGCTTATGGCATTAAGTTCGCCGCATTGTACGGTTTCATTATTAAAGTTCATCTGCAATAAAAGTATTAATAATAATTATTATTCTAAGATCCAAGCTTCTGTTGCAAGTGGGTGATATTTTGTTATTCAGCAGCTTGCATAAGAACCCTCGAATTTGAAGGGGTTTTGGTTCGAGAATGCAGTTTTTTGTCGAATAAATAACAAGGGGAAGGCGCCTCGATATGAGATTAGGGAAACATTTGTTGCTGAGAAAAACGTGTTATAGACCGACCCCGATATTGTGCGTGTGCGGTGATGGTGCAGTAGACATACAGTCTGTTAGCTTTTAGAATATACCTCGGGCTCTAGAGTAGGCTTTGGTTTTCGCCGAAAGCACACGAGTGTAATACTACTTTCTGCTCTGTATAAAACTTTTCTTCGCTATTTTGAAAAGTTATGTGAAATTAAGTGTCATATTAATTCCGATATTTCTATTATACGAATATATCCGACTCTATCCGATAGTACCAGAGGTATATCCTAAAAGCTAACAGATTGTAATAGTGTTTCACATCGGCTGGAGACAAAAAAAACCCCACGTCTTGGATGTTAACATGTTTTTGCTGTCGTTGTTTCTGGTTCTTTAGATGGTTCCGTTAGATGGACGAGATTCCGTATTGAAATCCTTGTATCTATGAGTGACTTTTCTTTCAGTGCATCGAACAGTCTATTTATCGCTCTACTTGTTCTATTTAGTAAACACGGTTCTAAGCTGAAAATGGATATGTGATGCCAAAACTAGACATTTTCGCGCGAGTTCATAAAATTTGTTTATATGATTGTCAGCGTGTTGTCTTAAATGGTCTCCCCGATTACTTCATTTATGGGAATATGTCAGTTTTCGACTAAAAAGTCATATTTTATGGGTAGATTGTTGTTTACTAAAATTGACAAGTAAGAATAAACAGACTGTACCTACATTTTTAATTTGTCGTAGCTATTAACTTGATTCCAGATGCAAAATTAATCCGATGAAAAACAGTCCGTTATTCACATAGTGAATTGATTTTAAAAGCTTATTTAGAGACTAAAAATACCATCAAAGCCGGAACAAATAAATAGGTTTTAAAAATTGTCCTTAGCACGGGTTAGTGCATTAAAAAGCATATAATCATGTGGGTACAGCGAAATCATTTCAATGTAAAACCTAACTGCAAAGTAAGGTACTCGGGGCTGCAAGTGATGCAAATTACTTCAGCCAGATGTTTCTGCCTGTACGTAATACAGAGAGTATTGTTAATAGGTTCGAAATTTCACTGATGCTGGTGAGTCGCCCATTAGCTCAGTTGGGAGAGCGCCGGCACGGTTAGCCAGAGGTTGCGGGTTCGAGTCCCGGCATGGGTGGAATTTTTAGCCTCTAAATAGGTTTTTAAAATTGTCCTTAGCACGAGTTAATGCATTAAAAAGAATATAATAATGGGTTGATTCACTGTCGAAGAGTCCTCAGATAGCCCTCAGTCTGTGGTTACTACCACTCAAAAATTCAAAAAATACTTCGGTCTTTACATTTGCGTAATGAGACGATTTATACAGCGTATAGTGGCACCTAAGACTTTGTTTAATTTCAAAGTTACGTACATTTGCGAATTTGTAGTCGCAATACCACACGCTAACGGTGAAGGAAAACATCGTGAGGAAACCCGCGGCTTGGTTGGCTCCGCACGTATTGACTAGTCTTTCCAGTGGGCTAGGCTGACTAAGCTGTCAGGATGGTATAGGTGCTGGGCAAGCCTACACCATCTATAAAACCATGTCCCAGGCACTACAGCGTCGGAGTGGTCCCTTCACCCATCTAGTGTGAGTGAAGATATCACTGGACGCTGTATAAATCATCTCATTAAGTAGATGCAAAAAAGGCCAATATTAGTGGCACCTGAACTCATAATAGATGTCAAAAATCATGTAAAATAAAAATGTTTTGTTCAAAGTAGCAATATCACCCTTCAAATTTGTATTACAAACCGTAAAGTATTTATCTTTAAAGAATATTGTCATGTTCACTCTGCCTCCAGCCCAATTTTGCTTAAGGCGCAAAATTCACACCACATATTATTAGCAATTAAGGCAAAAGAAATACCTCATGGAATAGTACCGATGCCAACCAACTAAATATAAGGAAACGTTTGTTATTACATGGACCACATAATAAGTGTACAGAAGATTACAGAATCCTCGATAAATTTATAACCTTTCCTTGAAGTGGCTTATAGGTGATTTTTTTATAATTGGCTTATCGGAACAAAAATGCCTCCCTTTTAGGTTTTCACCCCTCCCTGATAACCTTATAATTAGTCAATATATTTGGTTTGTTAATTCCTTTTTTTGTAGATTAGTTCGACAGTTCGTTCGCTCGTTCGACCATTTGTGAATTCAACCTTTCGTTCGCTCATTTATTATACATTTATTAAGCATTTATTAATTGTTTTTAGCAATAAGGCCGCCAATTGTACTTTGTATCTTTACATGTTTTATAATATGTGCTCTGGTGTACAATAAAGAATATTCTTATCTTATCTTATACGGTAATTTCATTCATTTTTTCCCATCACGTAAATCAATCCTTGGATTTTATAACTTATGTAAGTTCGTTTATTCATTAAAGAAACAATACTACTCACTGCAGTGAAGGACCGCTTCGTTAGTCTAACCCCCAGTTTCTCGTACACTAACAATCTGTTAACAGCAGTCAAATGTTTTTTCTGTATGCACTTTGGCCAATTGACAGCTGTTAACAGTAGATTACCGGCTTGTTAGTGTGCCAGAAACCGGGGTTAAATCACGTCTAAATGAAGGAAAACATCGTGAAAAAACTTTAGTGCCTGAAGTGTTAACACACCTCAGCGATTGTTACATTGTACTTATCATCAGCATCATCAGCCTACCTCGATATACTGTCGAGTATAGATCTACCTCGATATACTGTCGAGTATAGATCTGTGATCTATATAGGTCTCTCGTTATTCACATCCACGGGCTCCCTACCGACCTGACTACATCGTCGGACCATCGGGCAGCCGGTCTACCCACCGACCGCCCCGCCCGGCTCTCAGCCACTACCCCGTTACTACTCTTCTCCACCTGCCGTCTTCCCACTTTGCTAGGTGTCCTGCCCATCGCCACTTCAGAGTCGATCAATCCTTTGTACGTTCCCACTGCAGGGGCACGGGTCTTTTCCTGCATCACAGGAAGGTTAGGCCATACTCCACTACGGAGGCCATGTCTGGGTTGGTGGAGGATTGTAAGACAGTGGCGGGCCTTACAGTCAGAAGTTATCAAGCCGCTCATAAGGCCTCTGACGATTATCATTACATGGCAGCCGGCACCAACAGCTTAACGTGCCTTTCGTACTCGGCAGAAACCCAGTAGCGGTATTCACGGGACGGTCACGCACTCACGCATCCAGTACCTGACCGCGCCCGTTGTTGCTTAACCCAAATGATTTATTAAAATTACTCGGTTCCACTAGGCCACGAGCGCTATTTACACCGCTGCAGTTCTTCGAAACTGGTACTTTATAGATTTTTTTTTCAAAGCTTTTTTTAAATTCAGACTCGGTCAGGTCTAACTGACTATTGATTTGCTAAGAATCGTATGACATATCGTTTTTAAGTTTAAAAGTGCTAATTGGACAAAAGGTTGTTCACAAGAAAAGGAAGATTACAGAAAGAGATAAAAGTCACAAGAGAAGAGGTATAGTTTGTGGCCCTTTTCCTATGGCAATTTCTTCCAGGTAACCCTATATCGGAAAGAATGCGGAGTGATGAAGAAATAGAGACGGGTAGTAGTAAGTCCACGGACGGGTATCCTGCCTTTTCGCAGAAAATTGTTACGCTGATTATCACTTGCCAACCAACGTTTCACCTATTTTTCACTTTGACAATAAACGATTTACAAATTTTTGTATGGCAACGTTTCATTTGGTAGGATTATTGTTAAGCTGTTTATTATAATGACACAAAACGTTTTGGGTATTTATTATTTTTCAAGTCTTTTACTAGGCCAAACAACTATTAGATGAATAACGTTTCGTCTGTGTAACAGTTCCCTTTTCGTAAATTGATATATTTTTAAAAAAACAATTTTTATATGCATTTTTTATTTAACCCTCTGCAACTGACGTGACGTCTGACAGACACCTCAAAAACTATCCGACGCTGCCATGTCGCTATTACCAGAGATATCGTTCTGTCTCGCTCGGTACCTTCGTGCGCGAGAGCGCGCTCGTCGCCAGTGCCTTGACGGCCAATCTAGCGTGCGCACGTGTGGAGAGAGAGCCGTTGGTGTCTAGGAGACGTAAGGTCAGTAACAACTGATGGATCTGGTAGACGTGTGGTCAGTAGAATCGTTATACTTTCATAGAGTCTAACATACTCCATCTCAGTAAAATAAATCTATCCATAGTATTTTATTGTAGTCTCTTTACATATTTCGTTAAGATTTCTAGACCTTATTCATAGTAAAATTATAACTTCAGATGGAGGAAAAGAAAGGCCACTCGGACTACAGCCATGAACGATTCCCAAATCGCGAATGGTTGGAAAACGAAGAAGGAGAGGACTTGAGTGATTTTGACGATACTTCAGCTGACCAGGATTATGTTGTCGAAAATGATATTCACGAAGAGAGTGAAATATCGGCCGGCGAAGAAATTGACGAAGTTACAGGTGAGTCGAGTGAGAGTATCGTACCTGAAACGGAACCTAATTTGAATCAGAATTGCTACCGAGGGAAAAATGGTTTCGAATGGTCAAAAACAGATCTGTCAAGGACGTCGCGAACACCTGCTCGTAATTTCGTTTCTTTGCCCAGGCCAAATGAAAATCAGTTGCAGTTTCCAGGGTACGAAAAGCTGTGGGAGAAGTATTTCGATAATGAAATAATTGAAAGACTGGTCACTTGCACAAACAAAAAGCTTGAATCCTATCGTCAACGGTTCTGAAACTACGCCAAACATGAGCTACTGATGAAGTAGAGATTCGATCTCTGTTTTGCAGGCTATACTACTCTTCGGTTTTCAAATGCAATGATGCAGACTCAAACTATTTATTTGCAACAGACGGGACTGGTCACGAAATATTTCGATGTGTTATGTCAAGATACAGATTTAACACTCTAATAAACTGTTTGAGAACCGATGATATTGATGACCGACAAGACCGTTTGAAAACAGACACCCTCGCTGCGATTTCCTCTTTATTTGACAAGTTTATCGAAAACTGTCAAAATCATTACACACCAGGACCCTACACTTGCATAGACGAAATGTTGCTTGCTTTCAAAGGTCGTTGCAAATTCATTGTATACATGCCAAACAAACCGGCGAAATACGGTATCAAGATATTACTTTTGGTTGATGCTGAGACATACTATGTGTACAATGCATACATATACTTTGGAAAGGGCGCTGATGGATTTGGACTAACAGAAGCACAGAAAAAGTTAGCTGTACCTACACAGTCTGTGCTGCGACTCGTCAAGCCAATTGAAAATACAAATCGAAATATAACGGCCGATAACTGGTTCAGTTCTGTACCCTTAGCTGAACTTTTACTAAAAAAGGGCTTAACTTATTTATGAACTCTGAAAAAATACAAACGCGAAATTTCTCCCGAATTTCAGCCAAACAAAATCAGAGCTATCAATAGTTCAGTCTACGGATTTACAAAAGATCTTACTTTGCTGTCATATGTGCCTAAAAAGGATAAAGCAGTTGTTCTTATTTCTTCATGCCATCAGAGTGCAAGCACTGATGAAGAGACCAACAAACCCACGATGATAGTGGATTATAATCACACTAAAGGCGGAGTTGATGAAGTCGACAAGAAATATGCTATCTACTCTTGCAGTCGTAAAACACGACGATGGCCACAAGCAATCTTTTATCGTTTACTGGATTTGGCTGGAGTAAACTCATTCGTACTTTACGGACAATGTCAAGGCACAAAGTTGAGAAGAGGTGACTTTTTACGCAATCTTGCCCGTCAACTGGTGTTGCCGTCATTGAAGCTGAGAGTTTACAACGAAAGGATACCTCGAGAACTACGAATGACCATTCGACGTGTTTTAGGGCGCAATTTACCAGCTCCTCCACCTACTGATGAAGCAGGACCCTCATCATTTTAGCGATAAGACCGCCAATTGTATGCGGCAATAGTTAGATATGTAAGCCTTTTTATGTATTTTGTTTTCTAGTGTGTACAATAAAGATTTCTTATCTAATCTAATAAGTTAGTTAAAGAAACTTAATGCAACATTTGGTATACAATAAACAACTGAATGAATATTACGCTAAGTAAAAGATAAGCTACTTAAAAATTGGCATGTTGAAAAATGTCATTATAAAAAGCAAACCAAACAAACAGTTGGCAACTGCGAGGTTGGGAAATAAAAATATATATAAGAAAAGTTGGCAAATGATTATTCCGCAAAATAATATTCTTCGAAACGTTAGTTACCAAATGAAAATCGGCCAAAAAATTTTCTGCAAAAAGGCAGAGAACCCCACGGACGTTCTGTCATGCCCTTTCTGTGTCTGTTATCAACAATAACGCTAGGTATGTCTGGGAAAGAGCGGACGTATTATTTTCCCTCACAGCGCCCTCTCAGATTAATTAAGAGGCTCCTTTTCAAGTTAGAAGAAAGACTTGCTAAGGCACTGTGCACAGTGACACGGACTGCCTTGTTGGTCTAGGGGCATTGCCTGATTACTAATTTAGACGGCTTCGATTTCGGCGGGACCATCGTAATTTGATTAGTAAAAAAACTGGATTAAAATAGCCAATAAATGAAATGAAATTAAATGATTATAACCCGACTGCTGAGCATTAACTACTAAGACCAACCTTGTTACATTGTTGAATTTGGATCCCTCCTGCTTAGGGTGCGTTCCGAGATGCGATGAATTCGATTACAGTGCCAATCCATATAAGTGCAGTAGGCACAAAAACCCTATTTCGTGCAAAATACTTTGGGACTACTAAATTTGGCCGGATTCGCGCTGTAATCAATTTGATCGCATCTCGGAACGCAGTGTTAGTATGTAATGTCCAGCAGTAGATTTATAAATGTTGAATACACAATTGCGTTTTTTTTACTTTTGCCTCTATCTATACGTCCCACAGCAGGCCACAGGTATTCTTTCATAGAAAGCGTATGGGCTTAGTTATTACGTGTGCCCACCGTGAAATATATGTAAAATTATTATGTTTTGTGCGGCGCAGCGGTTTAGCACGCTGTCTGTAAAACGGAAGGTCTCGGGTTCGATCCCCGGCGGGTCAAACTAGGAAACGAACTTTTCTAGTTTGCCTCGGGCCTTGGATGTTATCTATGTATTTATTGTATTAAATCTATCGTCGAGTTAGCACCTATAACACAAGTCATTTACTTGTACTTAGTATGGGGCTAACGAGATCTGTGTAATATGCCCATGAGTATTTATTATTATTTTGTGTATTTATTCAAGATTGGTCAATGAATTTAATTGAGCCTATACAACGTAGGATCTAATCCATGATAGAGGCTGAACAAAAGACAATAAAATTATAAAATGCAATATATTTTTCTTATTTTTACGCGATGCTTGGGCTACCACCGGAGCGGTGGTAGCCCAAGGGTAGAACAATGGATTTGAAAGCGAGAGACCCAAGTTCGATCCCCAGAGCGGGCAAGTGTGAGTGTAGAAAATATGACATTATTTTAGGATTTCGCAGTTCTTCCCATTTTAAAATTAGTTCGGATTGAACATACGACTCTCCGTTGTCGGTTAGATATAGGCGTGTTTTTACACATTACGATTATATATTTTGAATGACTACACAGACGCTGCAGTACCTGAATTGTTTTAAATGAAATGGGCTTGCTCAGTACGCATGTCAACCTATCAGCTTGCCAGGAAACACAATGGGATTAAAATCCAGCCACTAACACATTTTAAATCCAATCGATTCGACGACCTCTGATGCCCAGCGGTCTATGCAAGAGGTCCCGGGTTCGAACTCCGGTTGAAGATAAAAAAACACAGGTCTTGGACGTTTACATGTTTGTGATGTCGTTGTTTCTGGTGCCCACGATACAGGGTATCCTAGTGAGGGGCCAGGAGCAATGTATGTACATGTATGTAAATTTTGTATGGACTGCAAATATAACTTACTGCTGTGAATTATTACCAAATAACACATCATAGGACACTAGGCAAATTTTTAGTTAATGTGACCGCCTCCTTACCGGAATTATTCTACTCCAAGGAGAGAAATTGCTCATAAACGACACAATGATTAGGTTTCTGTTTCTATTGTTCCCTGCTTGATATTTATTAGTATATTTCTTACTGTATAAAAAGTAAAGCAACCTGCGTAGCGGTTTCACTTTTTATTCGGATTATTTTAACACTATGTTGCTCGCGGAAATGACATCTTTGGTATTGGTATTGGTGACGGTTTGGGTTTCCGCAACTCGACTGCAAATGAGCCTATTTTGCGTGAAATGGAAGGTCCCCAAAGGAGCCTTAGTCCTGCCACCCCAGCTCCTCAAGGAAAGCCAGAAGCCTGCGAGTGTCACTGCAGGCCTCCCTGAGTGTCCCTGGGTTTCCGAGGAGAGCCGTCCGTTGTGAGGCCAGCCCCGCGCATTCCACCAGCACGTGGGCGGCTGTCTCTTCCGCGTCCATGCACGCTCTGCACAAAGGACTATCTGTAACACCTATTGTGAAGAGATGTTTATTAAAGTGACCGTGACCAGTTAGAGCCCCTGCTGCTAGGCGCAGTTGTGCCTTGGTGAGGCGAAGGAGGCTACGGGACATACGAGGGTTTCTGCCTGGCATTGCTGCCCTGGCTTGTCTGCAGTCCGTGCGCGAGGTCCAGTCATTGTTGTGTAACCTGTTGGTGCGTTTGCCTAGCCATGTTTTCAGTTGGCAGAAGGGTAGAGGGACGATGGGCTCGGGACCATCCACTGTAGATCCGGAGCCACCTCGCGCGAGCACATCCGCTACGTCGTTGCCCCTTGAGCCACTGTGACCTTTTATCCACTGTAAAGTAAGGTTGTTCTTAGAACCTACCTTCGTTAGGGATTCGTGACACTCTTGGATTAGTCCAGAGTTGAAGCTATGACCTTTGAGAGCCAGTAGTACGGCTGCGCTATCAGACAGAATGCGGACGTTATATTTTTCTACCTCCCTCTGTGTGATGGCTTGTGCTGCTCGTATGTGTAAATGACATCTTACAGCATTATAGATTTAGCGCAGTGTTTTGCTTGTATTCACTACCTCATGATAATTTCCGTAGGGCAACGCTGTAGGTAATTTAGTTTTAACACAGATGTGCTGCGAGACCGCCCCATCTGATATTGTCTAGGGTGATCATTGTGCTGTGAGTCCACCCCATCTGAAAATAATATTTTCCAGGGTGATCATTGAGCTGTGATACCGCCTCATATAAATATATTTTCCAGCGTGATCATTGTACTGCGAGACCGCCCCATCTGAAAATATTTTCCAGCGTGATCATTGTGCTGCGAGACCGCCCCTTCTGAAGATATTTTCCAGCGTGATCATTGTGCTGCGAGGCCGCCCCATCTGAAAATATTTTCCAGCGTGATCCTTGTGCTGCGAAGCCGCCCCATCTGAAAATATTTTCCAGCGTGATCATTGTGCTGCGAGGCCGCCCCATCTGGAAATATTTTTCAACGTTATCATATTGTGCGGTGTGACGCACTTTTTCTTCGTCCCGTGTGAAGGTAGCGTTGCCATCTTCAGCTCGCTAACTCTCTGAGCTATGCCGATAACTTTGGTTCTCTGTCGGAAGCTTTTGTTACGAATCCTATCCTTCAGAGAAACTCCGAGCATAGCTATCTTCATAGCTCGCTGAGCGACTTTGAACTTTGAAATGAAATATGCTGATAACGAAATGTGAGCGCATTTCCATCGACAACCCGCCAATATTTATTTGGCCATGATCTATCCATTCAGGCGGTCTGTGCGACCCCTTTTGAAGTGCCCACAATGGATCGGTGACAAGGAATTATTGCTCGATTTCTCCTTAACACTAACAAAGAGCTATTGTGTGGTCTGACCTTTTTTGGCCACTTTCGCTCATTCGGTCTGCCGGCGACGTCGATTGAAATGTTTGTTATTAGCCCTGAAAAAAATGGCTGTATGATGATAAGTCTATCGTATCTAAAGCAGTAGGAAGTGCTCGTGGTCTAGTCAAACCGAGTGGTTGGAATTAATCACTCGAGTTCAGGTGCGGGATGGGTGACCGTCCCGTTACAATCGCTAGTGGCATTTTTCCGAGCGCTTCCGTGCTTTGCAAGGCACGTTAAGCCGTGGGTGCCGGCTGTCATGTAATGGCAGTGGTTAAGCCATGTCAGAGGCCTTATGGGCGGCCTGATAACTCCTAACAGTAAGGCCCGCCACTGTCTTACACACCTCCACCAACCCGGACTTGGCCCCCGTGGTGGAGTATGGCCTAACCTGCCTGCATGCAGGCAGAGACCCGTGCCCCAGCAGTGGGGACATACAGGGTTGCAATCATCATCATCTGTAGCAGTATTGTATAATTCAAAAGGGGAGCCGTTGGATGCGTGCGGCACAAGACAGTGAGTGAAGCTGAATACCATGAGGCATATGTGCTGCAGTGGGCGTAAAATGGTAGGATTTTCAAACGTTGGATGGACGAGCCAACTGAGAGTCATTCATTATGCAGTTACGTGAAGAAACGGTGAAATTTGATCTGTATGTCGGTAAACAAAATTATATTTTATTTTATTGATTCTTGGAAAACCAACAGCTTATACACGAGGCATTTTTACAAAGAATAAGATGAATCAGATTTAAAGCCAATAACAGGGTTTCACTGACAATCAGAATAACATTTGGATTTACGTAAGGAAATTATCTTGATTTAGTTAACATATTCATAATGTGTTTTTGTATTTTACGTGCTTTTTTAAGTTAAATTTATTAATGATCCTTTATATAGGAAAGAATCTTAAACTTTCAAATATTTTTAATTTAATTTCTTTTATAATCTATTCGAATATTCTTATCTTATTTCGTCTCGACTCGTCTATCACGCTAACGGTAAAGAAAGACCATGCAACCTGCGGCTCGGTTCGCCCCGCGCGTGTTGACGTGTTACAATGGTCTTGAGAAATAAAAACCAATACTGAGAATCGTAGAAAAAGAAGCTTTTATTGATTTCGCTCTTATACTTATTGGTAAAGTTGACATCGCTTGCCGTAAGTGCATTGCCCAGTATTACAAAGGGGGCGTGGCTAGCCCAGGCAATTTAAAACAACATGGTTAGAAGATTTAAATTAAAACAATTGTTTCTTTGTAATAATGACCTTTATTCTACGCAAAATAAATAATAACATTTACTAACATTTACATACATTGCTTCTGGTGTCACACTAGGATGTCGTGGGAACCAGAAAAGAAAGAAATAGTTGTCATAGCGGTTAAGATAGTTAAATAGCTATCACTGATATTAGGATATACTTTTTGAAAAAAAAAAAAACGTATTATGAAACAAAATTCCATTGTCGGCACTAGTTAGCACCTCCAGCGCCTTAAATATGTAAGTTAACAACATGTTGCAGATAGCTCCGGCGAAACACAAGTTTCTACCTTCTTCAAAGTACTGTTCATATTGTAAAGACAAAAATTGCTTAACATGGTGGAAATTTTAAAAACCTTTAGCCTCTAAATATATTTTTAAAATGGTCCTTAGCACGGGTTAGTGCATTAAAAATAAAAATAGTATAATCATGTGGGTACAGCAATATCATTCCGATGTAAAAACCTAACTGCAAAGTAGGTAGTCGGGGCTGTAAGTGATGCAATCTACTTCAGCCAGATGTCGCTGCCTGTACGTAATAATACAGAGAATAGTGTAAAGAGGTTCGAAATTTCACTGGTGCCGGTGAGTCGCCCATTAGCTCAGTTGGAAAGAGCGCTGGCACGGATAGCCAGAGGTCGCGGGTTCGAATCCCGGCATGGGTGGAATTTTTAGCCTCTAAATAGGTTTTTAAAATTGTCCTTAGCACGGGTTAGTGCATTAAAAATAAAAACAGTATAATGGTGGAAATTGCTTTGGCTTCACCTTTTAAATAACAAGTAGATTGACATTGGAATCTCTTGTTTCGGGACACGGGATTCTGGGTCCTATAATTATAGGTTGCAAAAGTTTAAATTGCACCATTTACGATATTTATCTATTTAGTTTGCGTGTAGGGGCCCGAATGCAGTTGCGGATGCCTAGTTAGAACTTTGTAACATTTATCACGGCTCGACTGCAAAGACGAATAGCTCCGAGCAACCATCTCGGCATCTCCCTCCCAAGGACTCATTCTGCTAACTTATTTATCTTCGTAGAACGCTTTATCTCTTTCTTTTTGTTGCTGGAAGCCGTTGCAATGTTTATAAGTCTCTTTTAATGCATGACGCAGAGTTTTTCCACTAACCAGTCCTCCCAAAAAGCTAACAGACAAAGAAGGACGTCTCGATAGAAAAAAATATCCTTAAATTGATTTAAGGATATTTTTTTCTATCGAGACGTCCATCGATTTACCGCTGCTGACCATTGCCGTTTCCGGCAATAACCGCTTCTGACCACCGTTGCTACTTTTGAGGCATTGACGTCACCGCTTGTGACATTCGCCGCTGACCGTGGCCGTTATTACCTGTCGCCGCTGCTTGTTATTATCGCTATTAAGAAAACCTCTGCGGTAATTATCATTGCAACGGCTTTCAGTAGGGAAAAGAAATAAAGACTTCAACGTTTCAAACATGTATAGTGAATAACTCCATTTCATTTTGCTACTCGACATAGCATCAAATAATAGCTTTAACAGAACGGTGAACAGCTGTATACAAATAATTATACATGTCGGAGCGTCGCCAGAGCCCTCGTTCAATCAAACCAAAAGCTTACCCTAGTTTTCTTAGTTTACTCAACGCCTAATTAGGCGTTGAGTAACTTTGAAAATCATTAACTTCCCGATTAAGCTAATTAGCTTACTCGGGAAGTTAATGATTTTCAAAGTAGATTATTTATCCCGAAGACAAACCCCAACGGTAAGAAGTTCGAAACAAAAAAGGATCTCTGCGACATAGTTAAGAAACTGGGAAGTTCCATCAATGTAGAGATTGCCGACTCTGATATAAAAGAGGTTTTCCGAACAAACGCTAAAAAAGAGACTTCTGCGGCGCCAATCATTGTCGAATTCTGTACAGTGATGCAAAAAGAGTCGACCCTGGAGGCTGTAAAGAGCTTCAATAAGGGTAAAAGAAACAGTGAAAAACTTAACACCGGTTACCTGGATCCCTCTAAGCAAAAAAGACCGATCTATGTCTCAGAAGCCCTTACGCCGAAGACTCAGCTTCTGTTTTACCAGCTAGAATTTTTGCAAAAGAAAATGGGTATACTTTATGCTGGACATCACGTGGGAACGTTTTTCTACGAAAGGCTGAAAATCTGCCCCAAATAAAAGTTAACTCAGAGACGTGCCTCGTCAACCTCAAAATTTCAGCTTGACTACCTTATTTATTCATGCGACTGAGAAGATGTTTTAGTTACGCATATACGTACACATACATATCAACAAAACACATTCTGACTCTCATATTCTCACACACCATGCACCCACACAACACACACGTAAGCTGTTGTCCCACAAGCCCCTGCTACAAAAAAACCATATACTGCAAGAATGTTTTCCCTAAACTATCCTGTGTCTCCGTTATTAAAATCTTATTAAATTCGATGACATCAACTTTATTAATAATGAACAATTAACCGTTTCTACAGTAATTGAGTGCGACGTTGAGGACTGTACCTCGTCGGCTACGCCAAAAAGTTTAAATATCTTAACTCAAAATATACGAAGTATAGGCAAGAATTTCACGGAGTTGACAATCCTACTAAGCCGATTAAAAGTTGACACTGACGTCATAATCCTTACTGAGTGTTGGCTGCAATTTGCCTCCACCCTCCCAGTCCTTGAACGATACTGCTGTTTTGCCAGTAAAATTTTCTCTAACCAGAGTGATGGCGTGGTAATTTATGCCAAAGCTGATTTGATTGTTGCAGTGGAGGAGCCAAAATATCGAGAGCACAACTGTCTTGTTTTGAAGATTGATCTGGAGTATGCTATCATTGCTGTCTATAGATCTCCATCATATAAAAATCTTAATATATTTTTCGACTCACTAAACAATACACTTACTGGTCTTATACATTTTAAAAACCTTATTCTAATTGGAGATATAAACATTGACATATCAGAAAAAGCTGCAGAAAAAAACTTTCAATATCTAAACCTGCTTGCTTTTCATGGTCTTTATCCAGGCCATACTAATATTACACGCGATGATAGCGATACTTGCCTAGATCACGTCATGATAAAATCTAAATTGCCTTCAACCATCTTCATTCTTCAGTCAACAATCACGGATCTTAAAGCTATTCTAGCGAGCTTTCTTCATTTGGCTGGGTCTTAGAATGCTGACATCACTCGATCAAGTAAAAGAACTAAATTAAACCTAAATAATCTCTCAAACGACATGAATGACCTTGATTTATGCAGTGTCTTTGAAATAGAAAATACAAACGACGCTCTAAATATAACAATACTGATACAGTGTCCATACCAAAATCAAAGATAATAAAAAAGCCCTGGATCACTCCAGGACTCTTAAAATGTCTAAGAAATCGAGACCAACTCCACAAGAAAGCTAAAAGAAATCAACAGAATGAGACGGTGAGTATTACATACAGGAGATATCGAACTTTCTGCAATAAGTTGTTGAAGAAATTAAAGAGAGGAAATGAACGGGACCAAATCAAAAAAGCAGGTAAAATAGCAAAAAACTTTGGGAAGCAATTAAAACTTTTACTCATACCACCAAAGTTAATAGCTCTTCTCACAAAATACTTAATCTACGGGATACCCCCTCAAAAAGGGTGAATGAGATTAATTCATAATATTTTGCTAACATTGGTAGCTCCTTGGCTGAAAAAATCTTAAACTTTTAGAAAAATCTCCAAATTTTGCACTTCATTGCCAATTATAAAATCTATGAACTCCTTTGTGCTACTGGAAACCGACTTAACCGAAATTGAAACCCTGATCTCGAGCCTAAAGACCGATTGTTCAGTCAGCCATGACCGCATATCAAGCAAAATTCTAAAGATCCTGAAACCTAAACCTTTAGTTTTTATTTTTAATAACTGTTTTGCCAAGGGTATCTTCCCCGAATCTTTTAAACAGGCCCTAATATTTTCTATCTTCAAGGGAGGTGATGGAGACCTTGTCAGAAATTATTGTCCCATAGCAATTTTACCAGCGCTCTCAAAACTCTTAGAAAAACTTTTAAACCGGTGACTCATGGACTATCTTGAGAGGAACACACTCCTCTCAGATAGTCAGTTTGGCTTTCGGTCCGGGCGATCCACAGATGATGCAGTTCATGCGCTGGTAAGTAATATTTCGTCTGGCCTGGACCGGGGAAAGAAATGCTTGTCAGTATTTCTTGACCTGGCCAAGGCTTTTGACACGGTCTCCGTCCCAATCCTTCTAGACAAGCTTGAATCTCTTGGTGTAAGGGGTATACAGCGTGATATCTTTCATGACTACCTCTCAAACAGAAAACAACGAGTACAGTTAGACCGTCATATTAGTCGTGAATTACCTATTAGCTACGGAGTACCTCAAGAAGCATCCTTGGACCTACCTTGTTTTTAGTTTACATTAACGACTTGTGCTCAATGGACTTAGAACAGGGTAAAATTACTAGTTACGCTGATAATAAAGCCTTGACGTTTCAGGCCAACACTGTAAAATGTTTTTTTAAATAAATTATCTTTATCTTTATTTCAATGTAGTTGATATTTTGTAATGTCAAGCAAATGATGTATTATTTGAGTGTTGCCAATTTAAAATAACGTTTTTATTTGAACTATTTTATTTGTCAGTTGGTTAATCTACGTTGTGTCTTGTTTGCGTTTCGTTTTACGTGGAAACGTGAAGCTTTATGCTAGAGTGAAGTATTTACGGAGCTGGCAGTACTGTTCAACTTTGTTAGGTTGACAGGCCTGCACGGTCGACCAATCATAGGCTCTGGATCGTAAGCGTGCCTTTTCAAATCAGCGTGGTGAGAACGGAGTGCTTAGTGCGAGTTTGACAGATCCAATCGAATAACTTTACTACCGCGTTAATCGAGCATTGAGTAGTGAGTATAAGTAAGTTAACCGTTTGAACTGGCAAAACGATGTCACATTACAACTCGCACTCGCGTTTATTCGTGTTTTGGCTGGTAAATGTGTTCACTTCTCAACGTAAACCATTACAACTCGCACTCAGCAATTTTTATTTCCATACTTGTCGCTATGCCATAGAAATATGAGTTTACGTTAACGCGATCGAGTAGTTAAAAAACTCGCACTAAGCACTCGGATCCTGGAAGGTCACTTTTCTGTTAACCCTCGTGGAGGCAACAATACTTGCTAGTGCCGTAGAGTACTGGCTGCGTTTCTGCATGAAGATCAACATCTGAGTGATTGTCAATAGTTATTTGTTATACAAGAGTACAAAGTTGCTTTTTAACCGCGTGTTCAATTTTGATGACCGAGCAAGCAAAGGATTTTAAAATTGAATCACGAGCGCAGCGAGTGATTCAAAATTAGAATCCTGAGCGTTAGCGAGGGAATCAAAAGAGCACGAGGTGAAAAATCTTTGCACTCGAGTGCAACACGTAACTTTTCATTCCACCTCAGCGAGGAAATGACTAAATGCAAAAAAAACGTTTACAATCACAAGATAGGTAAACTTTTTTAATTCACAAACTTAGTGCACACGATGTTCTTAATTCAATTTACTTTATCCTCTAGAGAATAAAAACGGCTTTTCCACTCAGATATTGAAGATTAAAAATACTCTTTCCGACATGGTGGGATGAAAAAACCATTACACGTGTGAAGATTTTAAGAAGGTTTTATTTTCTGGATTCGTCAAGTCTGATGAATCCCCTGATAACCATCCACGTTCCGACATACTTATAATTATGAACATTCGTGCTTGTATCGTGAAGAGGTCGGTAGATTACATGGTTCTACATCTATCACAATAGATTAAAATCTTTCTACTTGTCTAGGAGCCTGAAGATTAGCAGAATACTGCCCCATCTCGACTACTTGACTGGACGCTGCTTTCTTATTACTCTCACCTCCTGCAACTGATTTATCTTACTTGCGCCGTCTCCCCTAGGAAACGAGTCTATAAAACACATGGGGGTAGGAACTTTAGATATACCACCAAAGCTTCCCTGCTTTGCAAGGCACGTTAAGCCGTTGGTGCCGCCTGTCATGTAATGGCAGCCGTTAAGCCAGGTCAGAGACCTTATGGGCGGCTTGATAACTTCTAACAGTAACGCTCGCTACTGTCTTACATTATTCCACCAAGCCGGACTTGGCGCTCGTGGTGGAGTATGGCCTAACCTTCCTGGGTTGCAGTAAGGGACCCGTGACGAAGCGGTGGGAACACACAAAAGTTTGATACCATGGTACCCAGACAGGATATCACAATCACAAATTGAAAGTTTATTTTTTATCCCTTCATAGAGGTTATTTATTGTAATATAAAAAAAATTTCATTTGCGCACTTTGAAAGTTACAGAGGTACCTACACTTTTAGTTTGCGAGGTTTACAGATCATATGTATTATGTCACTTCATGAAAACGCTTTAAGTACCTCTACAATTATGTATACTTAATACGTATTTTACTCCATCTCAGAATTATACTATATTAGGTGGGAATACTAACAGTTAATTCTTTCAAAAAGACACCTGTCACCTAAGTCTTCCGGGAAACGTCGGAAAATTGTAAAATGTAAAATTAAACGCGTAAATATCCGATACAGTTTTTATTAAGCGAGATACTGCTTAACGAGACAATCGATCTAGTGCGTTGTTTTTAAATTATTATACATTATAATAACATCGCGGCAAATCACGGTTATTTCTTAGGTAAAATGTACGAGTAACTAACTTGATTCCCTACATTTCAGCAGCGTTGCAGTTGGCATGGTAACGGATAGACTGAAGTGGCGAGTACAGTCATCATTGTAGCCAGGGTCGCTAGTCTACCCTCAAGTCACTGCATGACCGAATCACTTACAGTCTATTTGTTCTTACTTGTCCAATTTAGTAAACAAGATTCTAACCTTAAAATTGAGATTAGATGCCTAAACATTTTCTCGCAAATTCATGAACTATCATGAACCATGTTTATAAAATTGGCAGCGTGTTATCTAAGAGAGTGTTCCAGGTTACTTCATTTATGGAAATATGGCAGTTTTACACTAAAAAGTCACAGTTTAAGGGTAGAATCTTGTTTACTAAATTGGACAAGTAAGAATAAATAGACACTACTATTGCATTGTTTTATATCATACGTGAGGTGTGGTATCAATCACTTGGTTAAGGAAGCGCTCGTGGCCTAGGCGAACCGAGTGATTGGAATCAATCACTTGGTTAAGCAACAATGGCGCGGTCAGGTACGGGATGATGAGCGTCCCGTGACTACCGCTAGTGGCATTTTTCTGAGCGCTTCCGTGCTTCGCAAGGCACGCTAAGCCGTTGGTGCCGGCTGTCATATTATGGCAGTCGTTAAGCCATGTCAGAGGCCTTATGGGCGGATTGATAACTTCTGACAGTAAGGCCAGCCAGTCTTACAATCCTCCACCAACCTGGACTTGGCCCCCGTGTTGGAGTATGGCCTAACCTTCCTGCTATGCAGGAAGAGACCCGTGCCCCAGCAGTGGGGGCATACAAGGGTTGATAACGATACGTGATGTGTGGGATAAAACTCACTCATATAGATTGTCTGCCTGTGTGCCGTTGCCTGAAAGTTTTTATGCCCAACGATTTATTGAAAACTTTTCTAACTCGAAGACCCTCGATATCAAACCTTTATATGTCCCCACTATTAAGGCCCGGGTCTCTTTTTGCATTGCAGAAAGGTTAGGCCATACTCCACCACGGGGCCCAAGTCCGGGTTGGTGAAGGATTGTAAGACAGTGGCGGGCCTTACTGTCAGAAGTTCTCAAGCCGACAATAAGGCCTCAGACGTTGCGTGACGACTGCCTTAACGAGCTTAACGAGCCTCGTGGTAGTCACGAGATGGTCACCCATCCAGTACCTGACCGCGCCTATGTTGCTTAACCCAAGTGATTGATTCCAATCACTTGGTTCCGCTAGGCCACGAGCGCTTCTCCAAGGACCCTAGATATTTATATTATAAAACAACCCGAAAGTAAAGCACCGAATCCCCGTCGATATTCTGGCGAGATCGTCTGCCTGGATCGAAGGTCACGATTGGCTAATAAATAAACATGTAAGCTAACGGATGAGTGTCTTTGGCTTCACGGTTTTCTTTTTAGGGAGTGTCACTTAGACACTAAAGAAAAATTTCCACCTGCGCTTTGGTATCAAGCCTTCGTATGTCCCCACTGCTGGGGAAGTCCACCCCTCTACCACAGGATCAAGTCTGGATTGGTGGAGTATTGTAAGACAGTGGAGGGCTTTACTGTCAGAAGTTAGTTATCAAGCTGCCCATTACGCCTCTGATATGACATAACGGCTGTCATTACTTGGCAGCTGGCTCCAACCGTTCAGCGTCCCTTACGAAGCACGGAAGCGCGGGACCCGCTGTAGTGAAAATCAATTGGCTTATGCTAAGCTGTTTTCAGCCGGTTCCAACAGCTTAGCGTGCCTTAGAAGCACAAAAGCGCAGGAGTCATTGTAGTGAAAATCAATTGGCAGTAGTGCGATAGTGGGCACCGTGCTTTAAAATTACTTTTTAACCTTTCAAATGTCAAATTCTTCGAATTACACAAAGAGGCTTAGCGACTGTCATTACATGACAGCTGGCACCAACGACTTAACGTGCCTTGCGAAGCACGGAAGCGCTCGGAAAATGCCGCTAGAGGTAGTCACAGGACTGTTACCCACCCTACTTCTGACCACGCCTGTTGTTGCTTAACTCAAGTGATTGATTCGAATCACTCGGTTCGACTAGGCCACGAACGTTTGTGCACCTCGCCTAGAGAGTTTGTCACTTCCACAGCGCGAAATGTACTTTAATCAAGATAACACCTTCTCTCCCGTGCCGTTAGGCGACTGGGTTGTATTTGGGCAGGAGGGTGAGTACTTAGTCGAATTAACTTCTTTCATCGGAACTCTTAACTTATCATAAACGTATTGAAACGAGCGACGGGAATTCTGTGAAGTATTTCTGTGAGGGTGCGTGGGTGAACGAGGTTTATGCCTAAAATGTTGGCCCGAAATTGGTGAAATTGGTGCTTAAGTAATAAGATTTTTGTAATAAAGAGGTATTACAATCTATTTGTAGTCTAGTTCAATTTATAACAACATGAAACGAAATTAGGTATGTTGAACAAAGTTCTGTGTTTAAAAGAATAAATTGATATGAAAGACTAGGTAGAGGAAAATATTGAAATCTATCTAAATAATCAGTATGTTTGCCAATCACTCGGTTCGCCTAGGCCACGAGCGCTTCTACTCAAGTACCAAAGTTTTAATATTAATGTTGGACCTAGTATTCGTACTAATGTATTACGAGTATGCTGGCATTAATTCCAGATATCTTCGTCATTTAAATAATCTAAAATGATACATTAGCTTTTTTGGCACTACGTGTGCTAAATATTAATGTACCCTTAATTTTATTTTATATTTTGTACCAGAGAAGTTTTTTTATTTCATAAACTGTATTTAAGTGTGATGTAATAACTTATCGCTGCTATAATAACAATAAGAGAAATTTAAATTTGGTACACGGTCTGCGAAGCACTCGTAGCCTAGAGAAGCGCTCGAGGACCAGTGGAGCCGAGTGATTGGAATCAATCACTACGGTTAAGCATCAACAGGCGCGGTCAGGTGCTGTATGGGTGACCATCCCGTGACTACCGCTAACGGCATTTTTTCCGAGCGCTTCCGTACTATACAAGGCACGTAAAGCCGTTGTTGCGGGCTGTCGTATAATGGCATTAATTTAGTCATGTTAAAGGCCGTACGGGCGGCTTGATAACTTCTGTCAGTAACGGGCCTTACTGACAGAAGTTATCAAGCCGCGTCTTACAATCCTCCTCCAATCCGGACTTGGCCCCCGTGGTGGAGTTCGCCTAACCTTCCTGCGATGCAAGAGACCGTGCCCCAGTAGTAGGGACATACAACGGGTCGGTACCACACACAGTCTGCATTTATAGTTCTCTTCGGAAGCTTTTGAAAAAGTGTAAGGAACCTAGCGTAACTTTATCCTACTGCCCCTGATCCTGAACTTTGTATTGAAAAATATGGTATTTCCTGTACGAGGTGCCACAAAATCCCCGAAGAGGGTTCTTTCGTAAACACATAAACTTACGAACCCACAATTTAAAGCTGCAAATTCACTAAAGTTACTACTATAAAATTGCTATTATTACTTAATGTTTATCTTTGTTTATAATAGTATTTATCTATTTAAGTTTATATTATTACGTATACGTATGTACTTAAATATTTGATGAGCAGCAACTACCCGTCTCAATTTCTCCTTCTGCAATCTTTCCAATTTAAGGTTGCCTGGAAGAAATTGCTACCAGCAATAAGGCCGCCAATTTTACCTCTTTTTATGTAAGTGTTACCTCTGTTATTATTTTTTGGTGTGTACAATAAAGAATATTCTTACGATACGATATCAACCCCTGTGTGCCGTTGCCTGGTGGTTTTTATGCCTAACGATTTATTGAAAAATTTTGTAACTCGAAGACCCTCGATATCAAACCTTTATATGTCCCCACTATTAAGGCACGGGTCTTTGTGCATCGCAGGAAGGTTAGGCCACACTCCACCCCGGGGCCCAAGTCCTGGTTGGTGGAGGATTGTAAGACAGTGGCGGGCCTTTCTGTCAGAAGTTATCAGGCCACCCATAAGGCCCCTGATATGGCTTACTGACTGCCATTACATGACAACCGGCACCAACGGCTTAACGTGGCACGGAAGCGCTCGGAAAAATGCCACTAGTGGTACTCACGGGACGTTCACCCATCCTGCACCTGACCGCGCCTGTTGTTTCTTAACTCAAGTGATTGATTCCAATCAAACGGTTCCGCTAGGCCACGAGCGCTTCAGTGGGATTAATATTCTTATTTAATCTTATCTTATTATAATAATTTACGGTATGAATAAACAGCAAATGACAGAAATATCTGTGTAATTTCCTTTTTTATTTAAAATAAAGTTTTCTCTATATATCTATCTATCTGATGATTTTGTTGTTTAACAAAAGCAAAAATTTATAAATTTTATCACTATCTGTTAATTGTATGATTCTTAGTGGAAATAAATTTCAGAAAGACGCATAATGGATAATATATTATTTTGTAGTAATTGTAGAAACGAAGACAGATAAAAAAATCAGTTATTTTATAAAGTCAATGACAAGCAATATGACTAAAGCTATGGAAGAAGGCTGAGGCGGAGGCCGTATTCCTTCACTCTATCTACTCGTAAATGGGAATCTAATTGGGAATTATTCCAATCGGTACCAAGAAAATGATAGTAATATTTTGTATATTATTTTATGTTCTGTGATTATTATGATATTGTTGATAAGAAAAGAGACGTTATACAGACTCTGTACGTAATACAGAGAATAGTGTAAAGAGGTTCGAAATTTCACTGATGCCGGTGAGTCGCCCATTAACTCAGTTGGATAGAGCGCTGGCACGGATAGCCAGAGGTCGCGGGTTCGGGTCCCGGCATGGGGGGAATTTTTAGCCTCTAAATAGGTTTTTAAAATTGTCCTTAGCACGGGTTAGTGCATTAAAAATAAAAACAGTATAATGGTGGAAATTGCTTTGGCTTCACCTTTTAAATAACAAGTAGATTGACATTGGAATCTCTTGTTTCGGGACACGGGATTCTGGGTCCTATAATTATAGGTTGCAAAAGTTTAAATTGCACCATTTACGAAATTTATCTATTTAGTTTGCGTGTAGGGGCGCGAATGCAGTTGCGGATGCCTAGTTAGAACTTTGTAACATTTATCACGGCTCAGTAGCATTGCTAATAAGATTTCATGATTGCCATCAACAACCCTAAATTCCAAAGCATACCTAAGTCAAATGTCTCACTGAAAAGAAAGTCATGTTTGGCAGGTTGACTGAATTATGATCACACCAAGCTTTTAGCCTCTAAATGGGTTTTTAAGAAACGAGTCTTTATTTTAAATGTAGAATAATTTCAAAGTGTACAATTGTCGTATCACGTCAGCGAAGTGTCAAAAACACTTATTCGTAAGAGATCATGTCCAATGCTTAGACTTAATCCTGACCTGATTTTCTTCTGTTATTGTTCAGTGCAACACTGTTGTTCAGTTGGCTTAGAAACTCACCAAACAAAGTCATACCTGGTTACCTTTCTTGCCAAACTTAATACATGAAACCGTGTTCTACTAGAAGGTTGTATAGAGGTGCCACAGTTTAACTTTAGAGCGTTTTGTTTTGCTGCATAGTCATAATATTATTGGCTATTTACTTAAGCAAATTTTATTTGAGAATATGTTTCAACTATACTTTGGGGACACGGTGGAGAAACTGACTTTCAAGAAAGGAATCCGGCTTTGAAAGCAACTTTTGTTTGGTCTCTTTATCTGAGATAAGGCCTGTCTACATTGGGAGTATGAACATTTGTTTAAATATCATATATTTAACTACTTTTAGTACTTACTAGAATTCAATATTAATGCTCTTACGTTATCAACCCTTGTATGTCCCCACTACTGGGGCACAAGTCTATTCCTGCATCGCAGGAAGGTTAGGCAAAACTCCACCACGGGGGCCAAGTCCGCGTTGGTGGAGGTTTGTAAGACAGTGGCGAGCCTTACTGTCAGAAGTTATCAAACCGCCCATAAGGCCTCTGGCATGGTTTAACGACTGCCTTACATGACAGTCGGCACCAACGGCTGCTGTGTGATTAATGCTGTGTGAGCCTTTAATTGGCAACCTTATAAGGCTGAAACTGTTAAACCATAACTAAGCAAAATTGTTTTACAACAGGGCCGTTGGCTAACCTATTAAAATAAAATATAGCTTCGTATGGCAACCTAAACCTGTTAGATTGCTTCGATGTTTGACTTTTCGACCTACTTTTTTTATGTAATGCTACATAAAAAAATATACGTCAAGAACACAGGACTTTTTTCTTAGAGGGAAAGTTTGGGCTTAATAACCACGCGTGCCCTCAGTAGGCAATCTCAAGCGCTGAGGTTTGTTAAGACTTCAGGTGCTCGGGTTTCCTCACGATGTTTTCTTCTCCGTTACCGAGTGGTGTAGCTACTATGTTTTTTTTTATATGTCTCAAGCTTGGTGTGGTCATCATAATGCAGTCAACCTGCCAAACATGACTTTCTTTTCATTGAGACATTTGACTTAGGTATGCTTTGGAATTTAAGGTTGTTGATGGCAATCAGAGCGCTTCTGTGCTTCGCAAGGCACGTAAAGCCGTTGGTGCCGGCTGTCATATAATGGCAGTCGTTTAGCCATGTCAGAGGCCTTATGGGCGGCTTGATAACTTCTGACAGTAAGGCCCGCCACTGTCTTACAGTCCTCCACCAACCCGGACTTGGCCCCCGTGGTGGAGTATGGCCTAACCTTCCTGCGAAGCAAGAAGAGACCCGTGCCCCAGCAGTGGGGACATACAAGGGTTGATAACGATGGCAATCATGAAATCTTATTAGCTATGCTACTGATGTATTTGGTCAGATGACTTGAGAAAAGATGGTCACAGTGGAGTTTTTTTTCCGCTGCCTTTTTTACACTACAATACGGCCCGAAGGCAGCGGTTTACATTTTACATTGCACATTAACATTCACGAAACAGAATGTAAATTCTTTACCTTCAAATAAATTGATTTGATTTTATTTGCTGAACCTATTCTATTCACTGAGTCAATTTACATTTCCTTATCTAACTAATATTAATACTCACCACACACACACATACACATGAATGCACGTGCGCACGAAGCACGCACTTTTTTTATTTGTTGGTATCTAGGAAAAACTGAAAATAAATTAAATATTCATACACTTAGATAATAAATAACCAGAGTGTACAACTTGCCACGATCCTGATAAAACCCGGAGCAAAGAATGAAACATAACAGAACCACAAGAACATGAACCGGTAATTATGAAAACAAGACAATAATGGGAGTTCTTTTTTCAGGGAACTTTCCTGTCTCCGCGGCGAGCGCAGTAGGAAAGGAAACTTTTACCAGCAAGGTGGGTATACAATAGTCCACAAATGGAACACGGATATAAAGCGGGAATGAACAGATAGTCCATTGAATAGAACAGATAATGTAGGGCACTGACTCAATCGACAAAGGAAGTAAATCGGTAATTATTCGGCCAGATTAAAGGTTTGTCCCAAAATTAGGTCTTTTTGGGTTCAAATTCACGAAGTCGTATCAAACATTTAAGACTAATAGTTAATGTATAGTCTGTTAGCTTCTAGAATATATCTCGGCTACTATCGGATAGAATCGGATATATTCGTGTAATAGAAATATCGGAACTAATTTGACACTTAATTTTGAAATCAGAACTAATATGACACTTAATTTCGAAATCAGAATTTGATCATCAGTACAAAAACCAGCGAAAATTGGCAAAAAGCGAAACCTACTCTAGAGTCCGAGGCATATTCTAAAAGCTAACAGACGTAACTTTACTATTGTACTCGTATGTTACCTTTTTTTTCTGCACTACCCTTTGCCAGTCTCTTCAACTCCAAAGGATTGGTGAAAGAGAATGCTTCTTGCATTAAGCACTGCCTTGTACATTTACTCATGGCATTAGTGCACTAAAGAATAAAAATAAATAATAATATATTCGAGTTAAAAATATTCATTGCAGTATATACATTAGAGCACATGAAATAAAGATTTATATTAATTTAAGAGACAAACGAAATTGGCGGCCGGGCGACCCAATTGCGAATAGCAACGATCGCTATTAAACAAAATAGCTTCAATATAAATCCTTGTATGCCCCCACTGCTGGGGCAAGTGTCTCTTCCTGCGTCACAGGAAGGTTAGGCCATACGGGGGCCAAGTCCGGGTTGGTCGAGGATTGTAAGACATGTATCGGGCCTTACTGTCAGAAGTTATAAGGCCTCTGACAGGGCTTATGGCAAAAAAGCTTACTGCTACCATTAACTCAAGACAGTTATTTGGCAAACGTCAACATTTTATTTCTGAATATTTAAATATAAATAATAAATAAATATTCATGGACATATTACACAAATCTCGTTAGCCCTATACTAAGTACAACTAAATGACTTGTGTTATAGGTGCTAACTCGACGATAGATTTAATACTATAAATACATAGATAACATCCAAGACCCGAGACAAATTAGAAAATTTCGTTTCCTAGTTTGACCCGGCCGGGGATCGAACCCGAGACCTTCGGTTTTACAGTCAGCGTGCCAAACGGCTGCGCCACCGAGGCCGTCGAATATTATTTTGCATAATGGATATTTTGTATCAGCCTAGGTCCCACGGGTCGGTTTATCCAGCTGTAGCGTGCTACCGACCGGAAATGGAAAAACTATGAAGTTAATTCGTGATTTTCCTCCACCTTTTGAACCTTTCTATTGGAGGTGCCGACAGTTGTTTGGAGTTTTGTTTGCGCCTCACGGTAACCTATTTTCTATCTGAGCAATTCTCAATAATTGAAAAAGGAAAAGTCACTACTAATACGTGGAGAACTTTTTTTAAAATTGTGCAATCTATTTTAATATTGAGTACAAATTTTCTAATATCCCCGGAGTGCGTGCATGCAACGGCTTATGTACTTTGATGAAGCGAAGGTGATCTGTCAGGATGGGGTTAAGATTGTGTGTGCGTAAGTATTAAACTGTAAGGCCTGGTTCGAAGCTAGGGTCCCCTGTGCTTTTATTATTTCAATACACCCAGACTGAAGCCATTCATACAAATGAAGTACGGCAGCCACCGGTGGCAATTTAACCCACAATCTCTGTTTGGTAGTCAGGCGTGTCAACCCCTAATGTACCTATCTAAGTATCGACATCAACACTTGTATGTCCCCACTGCTGGGGCACGGGTCACTTCTGCACCACGGGGGCCAAGTCCGGGGTAGCGGCAGATTGTAAGACAGTGAAATGAAATGAAATGAAAAGGTTTTATTCAAAGTAGCACAGAAACTGCGGCTTAATGAACGTTACAATTCAAACTGGGTGTCCATTTCAAAATCTAGATCATTTAGGAGAAAAAATGGACAAAAAAACTCCTCAGTGGCGGGCGTAACTGTCAGAAGTTATCAAGCCGCCCATAAGGCATTTGACGTGAAATGATATGAAATAGTTTATTTGGACGAAAAATGGTACATCGTTAACAGCTGGTAAGATATTTAAAAGTTTCTTGACAATTCACCTCTTTAGGCATGCAAAAATTAAATAAAAATTTAAATGATAGATTTTTTATGACTTAACGACTGCCATTACATGACAGCCAGCATCAAAGGCTCAGCGTGCCTTGCGGAGCACGGAAGCGCTCGGAAAAAATGCCACTAGCGGTAGTCACGAGACGGTCGCCCATCCTGCACCTGACCACGCCTGTTATTCCTCAAGTGATTGATTCAAATCACTCGGTTAGACTAAGCCACGAGCGCTTTTAGTGTGTGTCTTGTTAAAAGGATTCTCCATAAATCATTAAAGTAAACGCAACACCCTAATTACCCGTCTTAAGGTGTGTTAGCAAGTAAACAAGTAACTGGGCAAATGTTTGCTTGCGGGTCCTGTTGCCTGTTTTAAGCGGTTGATTGACGTTGATCATGCTAAGGACTAGGTATTAACATAATGATAATATTTAAAGATGTTTGGTTGCTTACCTTACAGTGATTCCATACTTGTAATCTAGAATAAGAATAAACTTATTTGACAAAATTACCAAAAAAATACACTTTGTATGTAAATAGTGAAATAAATTGCCAAGGCATCATTTAAATCCTACAATAAGGATGCTTGGCGACTCAAATTGACATCAAATGCGGAGGGCATATGTTGAAAAGACTAAATTTGGAGTTTTTTTGTTCATATTTTCTTCGACTTATCTAGATTTTAAAATGGTCACTCAGTTTGAATTGCAACGTTCATCAAGCCGCAGTTTCTACGCTACTTTTCTAATAAAACCTTTTCCTTTCATTTCTGCGCTACTAAAACCTTTTCATTTCATAAACTCTACCCGTCTCACTTTTCCTTCAGAAACTCTCCATGGTAGGTTGTCTGGAAGAAGTTGCTCTAAGCAATAAGGCCGCCAATTGTACTGTATCTGTGTAATTATTTTTGTTTGTTTTTTCCTGGTGTTTAATTAAGAATAATGTTATCTTATACTCTCTTTCTCTCTCTGAGAAAAGTATGCTCGACTCGGCACACAAATCAAAAAAAATATCAGCCTATGAACCGAGAACGTAAACAAGAAAACTATCAATTGAATTAACCGTAGCTGAGAAGCTTGAACCATATATTTTTTTCTTTGTAACATGTCCTCGTTATAAGGCTTGTTTATAATTACATCAAGTAATAAAATAATGTTTTCCTCACCATTATATTTTAACTAGCTGTCCCGGCGAACACGTACCGCCACAGAATCCGTTTATACTGTTCTTGTTACCATGGCAACTCAACAAATAAAGATCTTAGGGTTACGCTCCAAAAAATGTTACGGTAACAATAAAATATTATTCCACGGGAACGCATTATCAGGATATCAAGTGACCAATTCCCTCGTGACTCAATTTAGATTTTGTTAATTTGTATGCCAAGTAACTCTGTCCAGCCGTTATTGCGTGATTGAGTAAAAATTGTGAAACATCTTCACGAACATCCAAGTTATTGCAAGGGTTAGTGCAGTCAATCCCAGACAGAAAACGTCCTTAAAATATTGATAGTGGATATCAATCCTTTTTTATGCAGGAAGGTTAGGCCATACTCAACCACGGGGGCCAAGTCCGGGTTGGTGGAGGATGGTAAGACAGTGGCGGGCCTTACTGTCAAAAGTTCGCTGAACTTACTGAGGCCTCTGACTTGATTTAACTACTGCCATCTATTGACGACACCTTATGAAGCGCGAAAGCTTAAAATATTAACAACCTACTGTTTAGAATAGAAGTTTGATTTCGGAACGCGTTTTTGGAACGCAGCCTACTTGACAGTTGTCAGATGAGTCGGCACATTGACCTCTTGTTCTTTGGTTGGAAAACGTGTGAAACGTTTGTTGGCCCAAATTGGTGTGGCAATTAGATTGCTGGGCTTATATCTTCGTGTGAAGTGTGAGATAAGTTCCGGAACGGATCCCGTAGTGACAGTGTTGTTGTTGGGCGACGGATCGCCCAAATATATTGTGGTGAAACGCGGTGTCGTAAAAGTGCACTGCAGGTAGGTAGCTTTCTGGGGAAAGAGCTCTTGGGGATAGACGGGGAAGTCTAGTGATCCCCACACCTCAGTGGACCCATCCCGGACGGCGCCGGCTGCTAAGTCGAGAGGCGTCGACGCGGACAGAATTTGTAAGTGTAATTTCTTATTAGTTTTTAAGTATTAGTATTTAAGTGGGTCCTTTACCCAACACCTACAATGAAATAAAAGTAGATTTCCATTTTTATGTACATTGAAGTGTTCTCTATCTATCAATCTAGATATTTATGAGAATACTCTCAAAGCACTCTCAACGTTTCGTAGCTATAGATCGATAGTCAAGCGCCTGCGGCAATACAAAACAAATCGACGGGTGCTGATAGATCCAGAAAGCATTTTTACACTAATTCCATCACCTTATCAGTATTATTTGACGTACACATGGTGCAGTTAGTATTTAAAAAATATAAGCCTGTATGTAATACGGAGAGCATTGTAAAGATGTTCGAAATTTCACTGATGCTGGTGAGTCGCCCATTGGCTCAGTTGGGAGAGCGCTGGTACTGTTAGCCAGAGGTTGCAGTTCGAGTCCCGTCATGGGTGGAAGTTTTAGCATCTAAATAGGTTTTTAAAGAAAGAATTCCATTAATTCCAGCCTGCACCAATTTCGGGAATAGACAGCCCTTGATGGACTATGGAAAGCCTGCCCCTCCATCCAATCAAAGCAGCTTTGTAAAAACGGCGATACGCCGACAAACAATTTAAACTCCTTCCGAAATGTGCAACGGATAAAAAAAACTCTTTGTTATTCTGCAGAGAATACGTGAGACTCAAAAAGGCTATTATGGTGCGGCCACACTTGAAGACGAAGATTCGCGTTCGCGTTGTCGCGACAACATTTCGTGTTCGCTCTACGGCGAAGAGCTTGACCACATCATAAGAAGATTTTGGCCTTTGGGCCATAAAACCCTTTGATGGGTGGCATTTTACTGACAGCGGCGCGAAGGGTGTTTGTATTCGCTATGATGATTCGCGATAGGACGAATTTTTTGGCCAGACATGTCGCGACAACGCAAATCTTCGCGTTATCGCGATAGTTTGGCCGTGTTATTAGACTATCAACACTAAGCAGAAACCAGTGGATCTGTGATAAGAACAGATACCGTCAAAGAACAGGTGAACCTTGACATTTCAAATCGATTTAAAAAGGTTTTAGTCAAAGAAGCACAGAAACTGAAACTTAAGAAACGCTGCGAATTAAACTAGGTGTTCATTTAAAAATGTAGCTCATTTTGGAGAAAAAATGGGACAAAAAATCTCCAAGCTTAGAATTTTCATTATTATTATGAAACATAGAACTCATGCATTGTACTAGCTTTAGTTCCAGACATAATTGTCATCTAAATAATCTTATGTAGCCGTTTTGGCTCAAAGTGCACTTTACACATTTTCTGAACAGCGTTTCAGGCCAGCTTAATCCGCTATTTGACTCTCTTTTCAAGTAAGTCTTAAACGCCAAATAACTCTTCCATTAGACCAAAAAATATTTAAGTATATTTTTTGAGGACCTAAAAGCAACATAAAAATATATTTTAAAACTTTATTTTCTTACACAGCCAAAAACGCGGTCAGTCATTTTTGTCTATGGTTTGAAGTCCAAAAATTGTAAACAAAGTTTGACATTCAATTTTCGGTAAGTGATCTCTGAGCATAGTGAAATGAAATAACAATAAACGCAACCATTAATTTATCGAATTTACATCCAAAATATACCAATTATCATTACTGCATTGTTCGAGAATGAAACCCCCGGGAAGTTGTGGATTCGTGTACCCAGTGAAATTAACATTCGAAAAACTTGGCTCAAACTTGCCAAAAGAGACCCTGAGTCTTTATTCATTGAAACTCGGGTGTATTTATGTGAAGATCACTTTGATGTAAGTCCTATAATAATCAATGTCCACTGGCTCTGGCTGAAAGATGTTTGTTTACATACTTTAGATGCTTTCAAGATGGCGTATAGCGTTTTCGCCGTTACGGATTTAAAGAGTAAAAATTTTTTTACTTTGAAAATTTTGCAGCCATCCTGCATCTTACTTAGCAAAAACAATATATTTCGGTTTCTTACGTTAAATACTATAGGAAATATTCATTTATCGCGTCAAGTTTGATACGTGTCAAATAGCGGATTTTTGCAAAGGTGTCCTTAACTTCACTGATTAGACTGCATTTGTGTGAAAATTTATGTGTTGTCGATTGTACACTAAACATAAATTTACGTGTATTTACTAAGTGTTACCCGAAGTACCTCTACAATATATCTGTAATCAGCCCACTTCAACCCACTGCTGGGCATAGGCCTCCTTTTTACTGAGCCATTTCTCACGATCCTGTGCTAATCTGATCCATTTCCGGCCCCTTACGAAGTCGTCTGACCATCGTGTCGGTGGTCTGTCTACCAACCTCCTTCTCTCCCTTGGCCACCACTCTGATACTGTCCTAGTGCACCGGCCGTCTTTCCTTCTAGCTAAGTGCCCCGCCCATCTCCATTTTAAATTTGTGATCCGCTTACCAACGTCTTTGACCTTGGTTTTTCGACGAATTTCTACGTTAGATACGTGGTGCACAAGCGATATGCCCAGCATGGCATGCTCCATCGCACATTGTGCAACTTTTATTTTGTGCATATTTTGCTTGGTAAGCGTCCATGTTTCCGCACCGTAAGAAAGTATGGGCAGAGCACAATGGTTGTAAACCTTTGTCTTAAGAGATTGAAGGAGTTTAATGTTAAAGACGTCAGAAGCATTTGGTGAACTGAATGCAGTTCACCAAATGCTGCCCATCCTAGTCGAACCCTTCTCTCAATCTCCTTTACCTGGGATTTTCGGTCAAAGGATGAACAATGCCCAACATAGACAACCTCTACTAGCTGGGTACGTAATAAGCATATTTTATGGAGAAAATTATCTACAAAGAGAAATAGTACCATGTTTATTTGGGACATTTTAAGGTATTCACATAATTTGTCCTTCATTACTATTGCGGGAAACACCAATTGAGTTGATTAGTTTCTTGATTAATTTCAGTGGAAGTAACATACAAATAATATTTTCTCTTAGCACAAGAATATTTCAGCCGAAAATATTATAGCAATTAATTCTGGAGGAAAAACTGACGTAAAAAAAGGGCGCGGATATTCCCTGAATTATACCTAAAAAAAGGCAAGTCGGTAAATATAGGCTTATACGGAATCGCAAATCCATACGTATCGGTTAGGTCATATATTTGAAATTATCTGCTAAGTGCCAGTTTGCTCAGGTGTAATATATTTCACGGGGGCGGAGAATCTAAACGCAAAATAGAGACACACAAAAGAACAGTTTCGAGAACTGCTAAGAAAATGAAAGAGATATTTACATATACGACAGTCATATATGATGTGGATCTACACAGACAACATCGCATCTTTGTGCTGCCCTGCTTCATGAAGGCATCACCCAGCGCAATGAGCCGTTGTCAGCATAAATTCACAAAGCACTTCATAGATGGCACTCATAGGCGTGCACACATATAAACAGAGACACGTTGTCATCTTCGTGGTCGTCGTCAGGCTATTCTAGTCCACTGCTGGACATATCCCTCCTCTAATGCGCGCCATAGCGCCCTGTCTTCATCCAGCATCGGCCTGCAGTTTTTCGCAGATCGTCACCCACTAGTCGGAGGCGTCCTACACCACGTTTTCCGAGTAGTGGTCTCCACTCAAGGACACGTTTACTCCAACGTTTGTCGGTTCTTCGCGAGATATGGCCAGCCCACTGCCACTTCAGCTTGCTGATTCTCTGAGCTAAGTCGATAACTTTGGTTCTCTGTCGAATGCATTCGTTACGAATCCTATCCTTCAGAGAAACTCCGAGCATAGCTCTCTCCATAGCTGAGCGACTTTGAACTGGTGGACTAACCCTTTCGTGAGTGTCCATTTCTCGGCTCGGTAGGTAGGACGCACTGATTAAAAACTTTCGTTTTCAAGCATTGACGAGAAGACTCGACCGAGTTTCCCAAACGCTGCCCAGCCCAGCTGGATCCTCCTCTTGGCCTCCTTCTCGAAATTGTTTTTACCTAACTGCAGAATCTGCAAGAGGTATTTGGAAACGATTTCAAGAAGGTGACCATGTACGACGACCGGTCTCGGATCAATGTGGCCGTTGATCATGATTTAGGTTTTATCAAAATTCATGTCAAGACCGATACGGCACGAGGCTGAAGCTAGGTCGGTCAGCATCTGGTTCGCTCCTCTAGCAACTCCGCCATTAAGATTATGTCATCTGCAAATTGCAGGTGTGAGATGTAGTCGCCTGTTATGTCTTGCCGAAACTGTTCATATGCACTTATGAACAGTTTCGGGAATATAACATCCCTCTGTCTTACTACTCTGCGTAGTTGAATAGGTTTTATAGGGAAGAGCGGGTGATCGTGCTCTTCCACTATAAAGGAAAATTTCCCGCCACACGGATCGTATGCCTGGGGACGGGCAGTCCAACTGTTGTTAGTCGGACGTTATGTTTATGGTATGTCATTGATTGAAACACTTTGATTGCGCGATGCAGGAATATTGGAGTTTGTAGTGCGCGCGCAGAGTTGACATGTGCTCGCCACAGTTTAGACTGCTGGCCTTGTACTTGGACACTCATGGTGGCGGCTTCGAACAGATATCTCAACACCTCGATATAACGATAGTCTATTTGGCATCCCTATAAGGATTCCAGAACAGCCCAGGTTTTGACAGAATCAAAGGCCTTCTCATAGTCCACAAAGGCCAGATACATGGGCTGATTATACTCTTCGCACTTCTGTATAATCTGCCTCACTGTGTGAATATGGTCTATGGTGCCATATCCTTCGCGAAACCCGGCATGTTCCGGTGGCTGGAACTCGTCAAGGCTCCTAGCGAGACGATTCGTGATCACTCGTGAAAACAGCTTATAGACATGGCTCAGGAGCGAGATGGGTCTGTAATTTTTAAGATGAGTTTTGTCATCCTTCTTAAAAAAGAGCACCTCCAAACTCCTACTCCACGCCTTTGGAGTTCTCCCACTGTGAAAGACGGCGTTGAAGAGCTTTTATAGTTCCTGAATAACAGGTGCTCCTCCAGCTTTCAGAAGCTCTGATGTTATTCCGTCCTCACCGGGGATTTTACCATTTTAAGCTGTCTTAGAGCTAACACGATCTCGTCTTGACTGACGTCAGGCAGTTCGTCGGTGTAGTGGCGTGTCAGGGTGGCTCTGAAATCGAGGTCGTCTCGTTGGGAATAAGGGGTGCAGCGTACAATCGGCCATAGAAGTCTTCTATTTCGGCGGAGATCTCCAGCTTCGACAATACGGTCCTCCCTACGGTTCTTCAGGTTGCTCTTGCCAAGCAAGAATACATCTCTCAAATTTTGCTCAGCGAAGAATATTTTTGACAGCCGTATTCTGGTTTTTCTATAGCCACGCCTGTCAGCACTATCTATGAATTGCTTTGTGAATTTGTACTGGAAACGGCTCATTGCTGTGACGCAATTTTGAGAGTTAGATGTCTGAGGAGGAGTCGACGCTTTCGACACAAAAAAAAAGTATTATGATATAGGAAGTATAACGCGTATAACTAAAAAATATGTGTCTCGAAAACTAGTAAGCGGTAAGAATTAGAATCCAACCAACAATTAGAAAAAATTAAGAAAAAACGTGTTGAAGTGCCCATCTGCTACTGTTATAACTTTAAGGATCAAATAGAGTGTCTTAAAGACCCACTAAGTCTAAGGAACACTTAACGCACATCCGAGGGTTGATCTAAAGACAACCTAAAAACTGAAATAATATACAATTAGAAGTTACATTAAATGTAAATTAAAGATTAAAGTAATAAGTAAATTTGAAATATTACTATATATTTATTTCTACTTATTTAGTTTATAACTAAATATATATATAGTGATACAAATAAAAAGCTTGCCCCGGGTCGGTGTCCCGCGGCAGGGAGCCCAGAATGCTGGCAACAGTTTCCTTTTGTATTGCCAGTCTTATCCTCTGTATTTAATATTTCAGTGCGTTTTGTTTTTGGTTTTTTGAATCCTTTTGTTTTAATGATTTTTGAAAAGATGTATGTCAAAAACTGAAAATAAACAGTTATTTATCCATCTTTCTATTACGATAATGACTTATCGTCCTTCTCCAAGTCGCTGTTTTGTATCTGCAGAAGTACAGTTCCCGCAGCGAAGCAAGCAAACGTAGCGGAGCGAATGTGTATCAGGACTTTCCGAGCACTTTATTGGCCTGGATATGTAAATTTCCGTTTCATTTGCTTTTTATGCAGTTGCTTGTTTAGTTGTACTGGCGTTTTTGGTTTTATTTTAGTATAAACAACTGGCTCCCGGTTGGTGCTCCGTGGCAGGGAGCCCAGAATGCTGGCAACATTGTCCCTTTGGAGGGCCAGTGTTATCCTCTGTATTTAATATTTCAGTGCGTTTTGTATTTGGTTTTTTTTTAACCTTTTGTTTTAATGATGTTTGAAAAGGTGTCTGCGTGTGTCAAAAAGTGAAAATAAACTATTATCTATCTATATATTTATCTATTACTATAACGGCTTATCATCCTTCTGCGAGTCGCTGTTTTGTGTCCGCAGAATTTACAGTTCCCGCAGCGAAGCAAGCGAACGTAGCGGAGTGAATGTGTATCGGGACTTTCCGAGCACTTTATTGACCTGGATATGTAAATTTCCGCTCCATTCGCTTTTTATGCAGTTGCCTGTTTAGTTGTATTGGCGTTTTTAGTTTAATCATGCTGAACTTCGCTGCAAAGTGAGTTCACCTCACTTTTCGGATATCTTGCGTTATTATTTTATCAAAACACAGAGTCCTCTAAAGCACTCTGATATGAATCCCTCGAATGGTCCCACTGATGGAGCACGGATCTCTTCGTGCATCGCAGGAAGATAAGGCCATACTCCACCACGAGGGCTACGCATTTGCTGCTGGGACACGGGTCCTGTAGTATGGTTTAACCTTCTTGCTCCGCAGAAAGGTTAGGCCATAGTTTACTATGGGGGCCCAGTCCGGGTTGGTGGAGGATTGTAAGACAGTGGCGAACCTTACCGTCAGAAGTTTTCAAGCGGCCCCTAAGGCCTCTGACATGGCTTAACGACTGCCATTACATAACAGCCGGCACCAACGACTTAACCTGCGTTGCAAAGCATGGAAGCGATCCGAAAAAATGCCACTAGCGGTAGTCACGGGATGGTCACGAGGATGGATAGGAGTTATTGCTGGATGACAATGGAATGGAGGTTTCAATAATATTATTGTTAGTCAACTGACCAATTGCATTCCAATGGTATAACCCGTACAATTAAACTCAACGCCTCAATTGACTCGATGTTCTTCGCAAGGGATGCCCGCTTAATTAGTGCGGATTATACCATTTAACTGACATTACACTACAATTTGCCCAGTAAAGTACTAAATAGAGACAAATAACAGCTATTGTCGTTATAATATAATTCTTCACTTCTCGGGCGAGTCTTTTGAATGCATAGTTGTAAAAGACAGTGCGGCAAATAAATCTTTGTTACATTGACACTATTCGCAGTCTCCTGAACAAACGCATTGCAATGGTACAACCCGTACAATTTAACTCGGCACCTTACGCGGTTCGATACTGTGGAGTGTAAACGAAATAAATATGCTACAGATACATATTTAATTTCCACGGATGATACCGTTGAAATTACATTCTACTCGCTATTGCTTAGAGGCGTACTAAATAGAGATAAATAAAAGCTATTGTCGTGTTAATATGCTACAACTAGGTGATTATTAGACTTTAGGCTCTGATCGATGCTCACTTTGTTGTTTATTTCATTAAACGATCGAGCTGCTCACAAAGGAAATTTCGTTTGGCGATAATTAGCACGAACAATTTGAAACAGCCAGCAAATTGGCAATAACCCCCAACCAAGTTAAATTCTGTGTATGTTAGTTCTCTAACTAACTAGGAAACTGTCTGGGGGGGAATAATACGTATTTCGGATGTCAGTGGTGGATGACTTTCTTTCTTTCTTTCTTCTTTCTTCTCTTTCTTTCTTTCTTTCTTTCTTTCTTTCTTTCTTTCTTTCTTTCTTTCTTTCTTTCTTTCTTTCTTCTCTTTCTTTCTTTCTTTCTTTCTTTCTTTCTTTCTTTCTTTCTTTCTTTCTTTCTTCTCTTTCTTTCTTTCTTTCTTTCTTTCTTTCTTTCTTTCTTTCTTTCTTTCTTTCTTTCTTTCTTTCTTTCTTTCTTTCTTTCTTTCTTTCTTTCTTTCTTTCTTTCTTTCTTTCTTTCTTTCTTTCTTTCTTTCTTTCTTTCTTTCTTTCTTTCTTTCTTTCTTTCTTTCTTTCTTTCTTTCTTTCTTTCTTTCTTTCTTTCTTTCTTTCTTTCTTTCTTTCTTTCTTTCTTTCTATTGGAGAAATAAGTAGATGTGTACATCTACTTTCTTTTCTATCGAGTATATCTTGTTATATTGTACAATTATTATTATGTAAACCATATACACAATATAACAAGATATACACTAAGAGACGCATGATACACAGGTCTCATTAACACCGAAAACATTTCTGATTTCGAAAAGAAAGGGCCTGCTTTTTTGGCCTCTTAAAAAGTTGTTATTGCAAGCATGTCTGTCTATAAAGTTCAGAGGGGTCGCGGTAAATGTAGCGAAAAAATGGAAATCAAGCACTCGGCCCTTTTGACGAAACTTATCGGCTTAAGAGAAAACTCAACGGAGCAAATACACACCTTACAGCCGGGCAAATAGAGTGAGTAGGTATAAAAAATATTTTTCAGCAATTTCATCTTTTGGAGCGGTTGGTAGCTCAGTGAACAGACCCATTACTTCACGTGCGTGAGATCCTCATATAGCCGTATTCACATTGAACAATCGCTGTGACGATACAACATCGTTGGTCGAGCCTAAAGATCAAGATACACATTTTTTTTAATGATTCGCGATACGTCACGCACGAACCTACATTAATAAACCCAGCGCTCGAAGTCGTCCATCCCAGAAGGGCACCTGTTGGACAAACAGTCCTTGCTATTGTTGCCTCACACTCACGTAAACACATACGCAAACACACACACACACAATGTAGCAAACAATCCGTTAATATTTTTTACCTGCACAGCATATTTATAGGCACGTTAAGCCGCCGGCTGTCATGTGATGGCAGTCGTTAAACCATGTCAGAGGCCTTATGGGCGGGTTGATAACTTCTGACAGTAAGGCCCGCCACTGTCTTACAATCCTCCGCCAACCCGGACTTAGCCCCCGTGGTGGAGTATGTCCTAACCTTCCTGCGATGCAGGAAGAGACCCGTGCCCCAGCAGTGGGGACATACAAGGGTTGATATCGAATACTGTCTATAATTTTTAAAATTTATAACCCATTTTTGAGATTTACTTGACTTTTTGGATTAATACTTCACATTTCAACCCAACCCGACTTCATAAATAGTCCTTTACAGTCTGTTGGCTTTTAGAATATACCTCGGCTACCATCGGATAAAATCGGATATATTCGTGTAATAGAAATATCGGAATTAATATGACACTTAATTTACGTAACTTTTCGAAATAGTGAAGAAAAGTTTTATACAGGGCAGGAAGTAGTATTACACTCGTGCGCTTTCGGCGAAAACCGAAGCCTACTCTAGAGCCCGAGGTATATTCTAAAAGCTAACAGAGTGTACTAGCCTAATCTGGTTTTTTATCAAGTTTTCTGTTTTTATTCTAAATAAAACACACAGTTGAAGTCGTTCCAGTTATTATTATTTATAAAACGCTATACAAACTCACAACTGTACCCTGCAGAGCTTTAACAGGCTGCATAACATTGACCTCTGTATCTACACAATAAGAGGACCTACAGGACTTACATACAGAGTCCAGTGGCATTTTCACTCATCCACTCGGACGCTGCAGTGCCTGGGACATTGTTTTAGAAGATGTAGGCTTGCCCTGTACCTATGCCATCCTGACAGCTTATAGCCCACAAGAAAGATTAGTCATTACGTTCGGAGCCATCCCAGTCATTATGTTAGCGTGTGGTATTGCGACTACAAATTCGAAAACCTAATAAATTTTGTAATTAAATAAAAGACATGTCCACACTAGGGATCGAACCGGGGTCTCTCGCTTGCGAGTCCACTGTTCTTCGCACTACGCTACCACTTCACAGAGAATGCATAAGCTTTAGCTTATTGCACATTCGTGTACTTCATTTTTTCTTTTCCCCAAATCATCAAAATGACTTTACGCCACTTTACTATTATGCTAACTGAAATATCGTGGAAAACTGCATTTTTTTAAGATTATAGTAGATATAGAATATAGTAGACATAGAATAACTGATAGTTAGATAGATAGAGATAGAGAACACTTTATTGTACATAAAAACAGAAATCACATAGATATTTCTTAACCCAAGAGTACAGACAGCGGCCTTGTCACTAAAAGTGATCTCTTCCAGACAACCTTTGGATGAACTGGACTAATACATTAGAGAAGGAAGTAGATGTATAAAAAACATAGAAAATGATAATTTCAGAGGTACCTATTTAAATACATGCCTAAATAACATATACAAATAAAAACCTATTTAGAGGCTAAAAATTTAAATTAAAATTTGTCCTTAGCACGGGTGCATTAAAAATAAAAATAGTATAATCATGTGGGTACAGTGATATCGTTCCGATGTAAAACCTAACTGCAAAGTAGGTAGTCGGGGCTGTAAATGATGCAATTTGCTTAAGCCAGATGTCGCTGCCTGTACGTTATACAAAGAATAGTGTAAAGAGGTTCGAAATTTCACTGATGCCGGTGAGTCGCCCATTGCCTCAATTGATAGAGCGCTGGCACGGATAGCCAGAGGTTGCGGGTTCGAATCCCGGCATGGGTGAAATTTTTAGCCTCTGAATAGGTTTTTAAATTTGTCCTTAGCACGGGTTAGTGCATTAAAAATAAAAATAGTATAATATACAAATAATTTACATAAATAAAAATAAAAATGAATATTCTTGGTGTGTTTATTAATCCTAGTAACGGCTTAACGTGCCTTGCGAAGCACGAAAGCGCTCAATAAAGGCCACTAGCGGTAGTCACGGGATGGTCACCCATCCTACACCGGACCGCACCTGTTGTTGCTTAACTCAAGTGATTGATTCCAATCACTCGGTTCAACTAGGCCACGAGCGCACATTGTCACCGTTGAATGCTAATTACATAATTCCAACAAACAATAGTACACTATTCCGAAAAAATAGCCAACAATTTGGAGGGAAAATGCCCGAAACGGTTTGGTCTAAAACACGTCGTAACAACCGAAGTTGCCCACTAAAACACGCACATTTGCCCGGACCATCATAAAGGCTAACAGTTTACGTGATCGCTTTACTTTCCCTCTGAAAAAATAAGCGGGCAAATGCGAGACCAACTTCTACTGAGGGTTCGGTAGGAACAGATTCGGGAATCAGAAATTATAATTTTTTCGACGTTAATTTTATTATCAATACACACAGTGTTATTGGCTTTGGATCTTTGGGTCGACTTGAAGTAAAGAAAAAGACAACATAAAATCCTCCACACTGGCCATCTTTTCTTAAATATAGGCATATTGTGTTATGCCTAGGGTGATGATGAAAAGATGGACGTGCTAGTAACTCAAAAGTTTTAAATATATCAGTCACTTAAATAATTTAAAACAATTTTTGATGAATATTATCACGACAAAAAACAGAGATAGGAGAGAAAATCTTTTTAATACTCTGTTTATCGTCCCACTGCAGGGCACAGGCCTTCTTTCAGAGAGAGAGTACGGCCCTAATTACTACGCGTGTTCAACCGCGGATTGGCAATTTCAAACACTAAGGTATTTGAACATTTCAGACACTTAGGTTACCTCTGTTTTCCTTCACCGTTAGGAGTGTTATTTCTATTATATCTTCGCAAATGTACATTACTACATACATACATAACCTCACGTATCCCAGTATCGCAGAGGGGTAGGGAAAGACCAGGGACTGCCACTTGCCACGATCCTGACAGATCAACTTCGCTTCATCAACGTTCATAAGTCGTTGCATGCACGCACGCCGGTTCCGGGACAAAAAAGTCAGCAAAGTACATGCCCGCACTGAGAATCGAACCGAGTTCTCTCGCTTCCGAGTTCATTGTTCTACGCACTGGCTGCCACCGCTATTTTGAACAATAACTATTTAAAAACCTGTTTAGAGGCTAAAAATTCCACCCATGCCGGGATTCGAACCCGCGACCTCTGGCTATCCGTGCCAGCGCTCTTTCCAACTGAGCTAATGGGCGACTCACCGGCATCAGTGAAATTTCGAATCTCTTTACAATATTCTCTGTGTTACGTACGGGCAGCGACATCTGGCTGAAGTAATTTGCATTGCTTGCAGCCCCGAGTACCTACTTTGCAGTTAGCTTTTATATCGGAATGATATCGCTGTACCCACATGATTATAATTATTTTTAATGCACTAACCCGCGCCAAGGATAATTTTAAAAACCTATTGAGAGGCTAAAAATTCCACCCATGCAGGGATTCGAACCCGCGACCTCTGACTATCCGTGCCAGCCCTCTTTCCAACTGAGCTAATGGGCGACTCACTAGTGAAATTTCGAACTTCTTTACAATATTCTCTGTATTACGTACAGGCAGGGACATCTGGCTGAAGTAATTTGCATTACTAGCAGTTAGGTTTCATAGTACATACCTACTTTGCTACATTGGAATGATATCGCTGTACCCACATGATTATATTAGTAATGCAAATTACTTCAGCCAGATGTCGCTGCAATTAAAAGTCGAAGCGGTCTTATCAATAAGTACAGTCATTTAGTTACTTCACTCTGTAGGTGTATATAAGTTGCAAAGGGTACTTGTTAGTTTATCAAAGCCAGATATGGTACCTGTAGTAGCATGTGATAACCTGCTAACAGTATAATGTTAAATACCTATTTAGATGCTAAAAATTCCACCCATGCCGGGACTCAAGCTAGTTCCCAATAACGGAGGACTTAAATTAATTAGGTAAATCAACAACCTGGATCAAATGCTTGCGGAATGTAAGTTGGATCTGCTCTTTACCGCAATCCTGAATTTGTCTCAATCAACAGAATTAATGAATGTCTGAAATCTCTTTTTATGAGAATTATTATGGATTATAGTAACATGAAACTATAATTATTTAATTAGTAAGAGGGCTGCTACTTATGTATGCGAAATAGAAAAAATAAACAAAAGTATATGGCTTAATATGCTTTTATTGTTTTACAAAGTATTCTCCACTACGATCGATGCACTTTTGCATTCGATGAAACCAATTTTTAAAACACTTTTCCACTCTGATTGAGGTATCTCCAAAACGTGCTGTTTGAACGCATCTACGGCATCTTCACGGGTCGAAAATCGTTGACCACGTAATTTATTCTTCACATTTGGGAATAAATAGAAATTATTGGGAGCCAAATCAGGGCTGTACGGTGGATGACCCATCAATTCTATTTTTTGACCATCCAAAAATGTATTTGTTTCCTGAGATGTATGACAGCTGGCATTGTCATGGTGAAGTATGATTCTGCGTCGCTGGTTGTTTTGGCGTATTTCTTCAAATACTCCCGTCAAACAAATAGTCGTGTACCACTCCGAATTAACCGTTCTGCGATTCTCCAGTGGTATTGTAGCCACATGGCCATTAATACCAAAAAAGCAGGCCACCATTTGCTTTACAGTGCTTTTTGCACGAGCCACTTTCGTAGGGTTCGGCTCATTTTGAAACACCCAAACTGTTGATTGTTGTTTAGTTTCGGGATCGTACGCGTAGATCCAGGATTCGTCATCTGTGTAGATATTATAAACAGATTTTGAGTCGCCTCCGTTGATTTTTTTTAAGGTTTTCTTGCACCATTCGACGCGAGCATCTTTTTGATTCTGAGTTAAGTTGTGCGGGATCCAACGCGAACAAATTTTTTTTACAGACAAATGTTCATGTAATATCCTATGAATGCTCATCATACATATGCCCAGAATAGCCTTTATCTCGCGATACGTAACATGGCGGTCTTGCATTATTAGTTTTCGCACAGCTTTAATATTTTGTGGCACAACCACCGATTTCGGGCGACCTTCTTTAACTTCGTCTGTGAGCTTACTGCGCCCGCGATTAAACTCACTAAACCAGTAATACACAGTCGTTTTTGGTGGAGCTTCACCACCAAAAGTCGAAGTTAATTGATCTACGCACTGTTGTTGCGTTAAACCACGTCGAAAATTGTAATAAATCATAGCACGAATATTTTCACGAGTGAATTCCATTTTTTCAGCGATATGACATTTTAAACCCAACAAAAACAAAACACTAACGTATATAAGAGAAAAATATTAGCGACCAGTATTTAAAAAATAACGAATTTGACCATGGAGGTCAGACATTGCGTTTAAAATTATTGGAATCCCAGATTCTGCATACATAAGTAGCAGCCTATGTATTATAATATTTATTAGTACATTTTTTGGGAAGTATGGTAAATTGACGTCCGCCATTTGAATTTTATCATGAAAAAAAGAAAGAATGGAAGGAAGGAAGAAGACATTATTCAAATTGGCACGGAAACACAAAGTAAACCTTTATTAATAGGTTAACAACTAAAATACATGAAATAAAAAAAAACAATCGTGAAGAGAACATGTAAGACATACATGTAGGTTTAGGCCACAATCCAGCACGGGGGCCAAGTCCGGGTTGGTGGAGATTAGAATACAATGGCGGGCCTTACTGTCAGAAGTTATCTAGCCGCCCATACGGCCTCTGACATGGCTTAACGACTGCCATTACATGACAGCCGCTACCAGGTCAACGACTAAGCGTGCATTGCAAAGCGTGGAAACGCTCGGAAAAAATGCCATTAGCGATAGACACAGAACGGTCACCCATCCTGCAACTGACCGCGCCTGTTGTTGCTTAACTCAAGTGATTGATTCCAATCACTCAGTTTGACTAGGCCACGAGCGACTCTCTAATCTTGGCGAATTTTCCGAACGCACCCCAACCCTAGAAAATACGTTCCGTTTAAAAATTTATAGTAACTCAATATTTTCATAATACATAAACTAATAACCTATTTAAGAAAAATAAAAACCCACAAAAAATCATTGAAATTCACAAATAGTTAGAATATTTTCGGGGCTTAATCACGTAGTAATTTATTGCTATTTTACCTCGACGTTTCGACGACGTTACAGCCATCGTGGTCAGGAGAAGACTGATGGCTTGCACCCGTTCGCATCTTCGGCTGATGAGGTTTCAGATTACCCTCAATCAGCCATCACAAAGCACTATTAGGGTTGCGACACACTACACTGACAATGTCGGACGATAAGCCATGCGACTTTTTTCCACTCGAACACATCTAACTATGTGTACAAGTCGCGAAGGTTTAAAATATGAAATTCACCAAATCTCGTAAGTCAAAGAAAGGTTAATCAAAGAGGTTTCGCGGACTATCAGTGAACCCCAAAAAGTTGCAACATGGCGGGCGAGATGTGAGGTGACTTACAATGTCCACCACTTAGACCTTTATTGCGTCTAATGCATTTGTAAACCGAAATATATTGCGAATGCATTGGGTCATTGAGTTAGGCGCTGAGGTTTTATTAGCTACAGTTTATTTATCCTCACGATTACGTCATTTACGGCAATATGGCGCTTTGCGACTAAAATCGATACTTTACGGGTAGAATCTTGTTTACTAAATTGGCCAAGTAAGGATAAATAGACTGTAGACGCGTCCTGGGTAATAACTGCCACAAATAATGTTTTAATCTTATTGCAGAGGCCATGTTACAAGATCAATAACTATGGTTAGTTTTTTATTATTTTTCTATTTTACGGGTTAACCAAGAATAGGCGCGGTCTGGTACTGGTTGGGTGACCGTCCCGTAGCTACCGCTAGTGGCACTTTTTCTAAGCGCTTCCGTGCTTCGCTAGGCACATTAAGCTGTGCTGGCTGTCATGTAATGGCAGTCGTTAAGCCATGTCAGAGGTCTTATGGACGGCTTGATAACTTCTGGCACTAAGGCCCGCCTCTGTCTTGCAATCTTTCACCAACCCTGACTTGGTCTCCGTGGTGAGTATAGCTTAATCTTCATGCGATGCAGGGAAGACCTGTGCCCCAGCAGTGGGGACATATAAATGAATGATATTGATTTCTAAGACTTATACTTTTCTGGATATAACATGTCAAAAAGTCATTCTGGTCGCGTGGTACAAAAGAGCGCCATACAAATTAAAAAAAGTAAAAAGTCTTGTAATTTATACAGCGTTTATCAATATTTCAATTATCTTGTAAATCATATTTTTATGCTTAAGCCATTATGAAAAAACGTTTAGGAACTTTCAAGCAAACGTCACAAAGCAAGTTTTTTATTACGTTGACAGTTCGCAATTTTTAAGACCTGTAACCACGAAAAAACTATATTTGTTATTTAATTTTAGTTATTTTTCCGAGTTCTTATACCTTTTCTTTGGTATCCTTATAACGTTACTTCAATCTAATTTGGAGTGTTCTTGAGTGGAGACCGCGACTCGGCAAACGTAGTGTAGGACGCCCTCCGACCAGGTGGGATGACGATCTGCGAAAAACTGCCGGCAGATGCTGGATGCGGCAAGCTGAAAACAGGGCGCTATGGCGCTCATAAGGGGAGGGCTATGTCCAGCAGTGGACTAATATAGCCTGAATAAGAAGAGAAGAAGACGAAGAAACTAAGTTTGGTGCAAGTTCCCCAATGCTGCTGATCCACTCATAATCTACCTAGTTTTTTGTAAGCAAGTCAAATTATGACGACGGACTGAATTACACAACTGAAGAGATCTACCATAGTCTAAACTATGGTTTGACTTGTCCACCGTACGTTTAATTCCTGTGGCAATGCCACCAAGAAATGTCTACAGGGTGAAAATCAGGCAGAAGCAGGAGCCAAAAAGGGACAGATATCCAGAAGTGTGTAGACAACCCGCCTTTCTACCTTTTGTTCGCGGAGTTACGGATAAAATTGGATCAGTATTAGGTAAATACTCCATGAAGACTGTATATGTTCCGTACTCCAAGGTATCTAGCCAGCTAAGGACGCCTACGGATGTCATACCCTTACAGTCTGCAGGAATTTACAAGATTGACTGTAGTTGTGGGAGCTCCTACGTTGGCCAAAAAAAGCGGTCTATCGCGGAAAGGGTCAAAGAGCACATTGCTGCAGTCAAGAATAGACAGGTAGGTAGCTGAGCATTTATTGCAGGCCGGAACGAACCACTAGATCGAGCTACATCGACCGAAAGTTCTCTCAACCGATCGACAGTATTACCAAAGAATCGTTCGGGAAGTAATTGAAACCAAAAAACACAAGAATTTCAACAGAGAGGATGGTTTCAAGCTTTCAAGTACGTGGAATCCAGTGCTAAGTAATTACAAGTCACGCGCCTTATCACCAGAGTGCTTAGTGCGAGTTTTTTAACTACTCGATCGCGTTAACGTACACTCATATTTCTATGGCATCGAGGAAGCGCCACCTAGCGACAAGTATGGAAATTAAAATTGCTGAGTGCGAGTTGTAATGGTTTACGTTGAGAAGTGAACACGTTTACCAGCCAAAACACGAATAAACGCGAGTGCGAGTTGTACTGTGACAGCGTTTTGCCAGTTCGAACGGTTAACTTACTCATACTCACTACTCAATGCTCGATTAACGCGGTAGTAAAGTTATTCGATTGGATCTGTCAAACTCGCACTAAGCACTCGGATCGGTCCGTTGACTGAAATTAATAGTGACTATCCACAATAATTGACTGTTCTCGCCACTTCAGTCTACCCGAGACCACGGCAACTGTAACGCTGCCGAAACGTCGGGAAATATGGTAAAAACCTACGTTTTACCTAATAAATAATCGCAATTTGACCCGTTTAATATGTAGCAATGTCACCAGTAAATTAATAGAGTAGTCATGGTTGACTGTATATTATTTAGTTAAAGTGACCACTCGGAAATCATCATCAACAGGCCTCTCCCCCGAGGAAGGTATAGGCCATGCTCCATCATTGGGGCCAAGTCCAGAGTGGTGGCGGCTTGTAAGACTACTGGCTGGTGTAACTGTCAGAAGTTTTCAAGCTACCCTAAGGCCTCTGACTTGGTTTGACGAATGCCATCTATCGACAGCAGCCGGCACCAATTGTCTAACGTGCTTTGCAAAGCACGGAATCGCTCGGTAAAATGCCACTAGCGTTAGTCATAGACGGTCACCCATCCATGCACTGAACGCGCCCTATGTTGCTTAACCTTCGTGATCGTTTAAGATCACTCAGGCAGCCAGGCTACGAGAGATTTGACGAGTTCGAGATTCGACGAGCGAGTGGGACGTTTGTAGGCTACATAAAGAAAAACTTTTAGTCGTCTCACATTTAAAGGCATCTGAAATCTAATCAAACTAAGTGAAAAATATCTTCTAAACAGGCAAAACCAAGGAGTTAACTAAAAAAATGTGTCTGGCCATTAAAAGCTCCAGCTAAAGAAAAACAAAACACGGTCTGAGTAGCCAACGTGTGCTGCTGTAAATTTTCGTACCGTCTTAACTCGCACTTCTAATACGGAAACTACGTCTTTATTCCAAGAAACCATAAGGAGGAATTGGCCTGGCTAAGTGTAGAGTTTTCTCGGAAAGCTTAGACGTTAGGTAATGAGGATAGGACCGCACACGGTGAGGCAAATTGCTTCCAAATGACGCATTGCATTAGAGTGAAAGAGACAATGTTTTCCATAAGCTGATGTTCTCTAAATAAAACGGGTAAGTAATGTTTTGCTGTGTTTTAAGGTTAACCTTTCTGTGCAATAGCAAAATATTGTGAAATTGAGTGGTTTGGAAACTAGAGTATAAAGAACGTGACTATATTCAAAAGCTTATGTCGGTACTAAATGGGTCTAATCGCGATTTCCGACGTTAGACCCGTTTAAAATATAACTAAGTATGAGATTCGCGAGTTTTTAAGAAATACCGTAAACTAAGCATTTTTTACTTATTTTTTAAAGAAATTCATACAATACATATTAAATATAGAAGCGCTCGTGGCCTAGGCGAACCGAGTAATTGGAATCAATCACTTGGTTAAGCAACAACAGGCGCGGTCTGGTACGGGATGGGAGAGCGTCCCGTGACTACCGCTAGTGGCATTTTTCCGAGCGCTTCCGTGCTTCGCAAGGCACGTTAAGCCGTTGGTGCCGGCTGTCATATAATGGCAGTCGTTAAGCCATGTCAGAGGCCTTATGGGCGGCTTGATAACTTCTGACAGTAAGGCCCGCCACTGTCTTACAATCCTCCACCAACCAGGACTTGGCCCCCATGGTGGAGTATGGCCTAACCTTTCTGCGATGCAGGAAGAGACCCGTGCCCCAGCAGTGGGGACATACAAGGGTTGATAACGAAAATATTAAATATAAAAGAACCTTCACTGAAACCTTCATAGGTTTATCTGTGAGGTTAGTTGCTTTTTTTATAATTACCTCCAGAACTCTACAGTTGTTTCATACCATTTCGGCACTTACTCACACTAGTTTATTTTTATTTTGTTCAACTCTTTCTTTTATTACCGTCTATAAGTTAATAAAAAAAGAAATTCAATTGGAAGAGCGCTGGCACGGATAGCCAGAGGTTGCGGGTTCGAATCCCGGCATGGGTGAAATTTTTAGCCTCTAAATAGGTTTTTAAATTTGTCCTTAGCACGGGTTAGTGCATTAAAAATAAAAATAATATAATAAAAAAAGAGTTTAGATAAAAGTAATATTTAAAATAGATGATATTTTTAATTACTAAAGAATTAACCGCGGCCTTGAAGCCCACGTAGATTTCAGCATGTAAAGAGGCATGAAGTGTGTCATACTAAGTTCTCGGCTGGCCCAAATTGTACAGAAAATATACACGAAATGACTAACCGTTTCTGACCCTCCTCTACCTTTGAAGCTACAACTTACAAGACAGAAAATTTGCTAATTATAAAGTTTGCTGAACCTTTGCTTTAAATTTAATGTACACAGCTAGTATAGGTTCTGAGATGCGGGGTCCAAATTTCAATCCGCTATTTGACTCTCTTTGCAAGTAAGTCTTCCATTTTTTTTTACGTAGCCTCTATGTTTTTGTCCCACTGCTGGGCAAAGGCCTCCCCCAATTCAGTCCAAAGTTTCCTGTCCTGGGCCACCTCAGGCCACTCCGGCAGATGGTTGTCGAGATCATCTCTCCACCGTCTTCTAGGCCGGCCCCGATTACGAAGTCCATCGTGTGGCACCCACTCGGTGGCGAGTTTCGCCCACCTGTCCGGGTGCATTCGACATTCGAAGTCTTCCATTAGACCAAAAAATATTTTAGTATATTTTTGAGGGCCTAAAAGCAACCAAAAAATATATTTTGAAACTTTGCTTTGCTAAACAGCTAAAAACGCGGTCAGCCATTTTTGTCTATGGTTTGAAGACCTGAAGTCTTGTAAACAAAGTTTGACATTTAACAACTGTGAGTGATTTTTGAAATAATAACGATTTATTTACATGCAAAATATAGCAATTATGATTATTGCATTGTTCGAGAATTCAAAAACATGTCAATAAAGACCCCCGGGAAGTTGTGGATTCGTGTACCCAGTGAAATAAACACACGAAAAAATTGGCTCAAACTTACCAAAAGAGATCCCGAAACTTTATCGACTGAAACTCTGGTGTGTTTACGTGAAGATCACTTTGATATAAGTCCTATAATAATCAATGTCCACCGGTTCTGGCTAACAGATGTTTGTTTACAAACGAAAGATGCTTTCAACATGGCGGATAGCGTTTTCACCGTTCCGAATTAAAAGCGGTAAATATTTTTTTAATTTGCAAGTTTTGCAGCCATCCTACAAACTTACTTTGCGAAGTCAATATATTTCAGTTTCTTAAGTTAAATACAACAGGAAATATTCATTTATCGCGTCAAATTGTATACGAGTCAAGTAGCGGGTTGTCGGCTCACAATCGCTTGCAATGTAATTTAGTTCAATTAAAATGTATGTTATTGTTAGAGCTTTGTAGTTTGAAGTTATTTGTTGAACAGATGTAAAAAATTAAGAACTTTAAATAATCTATAGAGGGTTAATGTAAAAAGTATATTGTAGGTCATTAGATCGTAAAATCTTATTTATTCTAGTCAGACAAAACCATTTTTAAGGAAGGTTCCTTAAAAATGGTTTTGTCTGACTCCAGCCCATACATAATTTAATCAATATATTAATTAATTAATAAATTAATAATGCATAGACATGTTTGGGAAAATTAAACACCGGTAGTTTTGACCATTTTTAAGGCAGGCAGAACAGGCTACGTATTACATAGCAAGAGACGCAATTAAAATGCGCAGTTTTAAAACATGTCAATCAAAGCTTTGTTGTTTTAGTGGCAGCAAAGCAAGTTGAAAACATTTTAGTTTGTTTAACGTATTTTCTATGTAAGTACGTATATAGGTAGTTACGAATTTGTAGTAGCAATAACATGCGCTACCTGTGAAGAAAAACACCGTGAGTAAACTCGCAGCTTGGTGGGCTTCGCAAGTATTGCACATTTTATACGTTAGTATATAAAAAAGCTCGTAGCCCCGGCTGCCTGAGTGACCTTACATGATCACGAAGGTTAAGCAACACAGGGCGCGTTCAGTGCATGGATGGGTAAATAGTCTATGACTAACGCTAGTGGCATTTTTCCGAGCGGTTCCATGCTACCAACTGCTGTCGATAGATGGCAGTCGTTAAGCCGAGACAGATGCCTTAGAGGGCGGCTTAGCCTAATTCAATTCGGACTTGGCCCCCATGGTGAAGTATGTCCTATACCTTCCTCAGGGAAGAGACCCGTGCCCCTCGGTGGGGACATAACGGGTTGATGATAATGATATAAAAAAGAATGTTTCAGATCATCGGACACTATGTTAGGTTAAAAGAGGAAGTTACTAAAACACCAGCACCTTTTCTGGTAGCTCCATCCGTTTCCAAGCAGACCCTCTTAGTTTTAGCGCCAGCTCTTTTCAAAGTGATTGAGAGGAAAGTATTTTAGAGCGAAAAAGATCGCTCTAAAATTACTTTAATTAAAAGGCTTTTCAAATTAATGCCAGCTTAAAAGGTTTTGCCGGCCAAGTGAATGCAACTTGATTTCGTAATAACTTTATGACTAGCAGGTTCGATTCTCAGTGCAGACGTCTACTTACCTTACAGAATTACCACCAATGTTAATACATCCTTCATGGGGAATTGTATACGCTTCTATAATAAAATCCCTGAAGATACAATTAAGCTTGCCTGAATCGTGGTTCAAAAAATATGTTAAGCACACTTTGTGCCAAAAGGGCTACTATAACACAAAGGATAATTTAGATGACAATGAGGTCTGGAATTAAAGCCAGTACAATGTATGAGTTCTATGTTTTATAATAATTATGTCAACTATGTTAATTAAGGACTTTAAAAAGACTAAGTTTGGAGTTTTTTTGTCCATTTTTTCTCCAAAATGATCTAGATTTTGAAATGGACACCTAGATTGAATTGTAACGTTCATTTTAAGCCGAGTTTCTGCACAACTTTGAATAAAACCTTTTCATTTCATGTGAATAAGAGAATAATTATAATTTTTGTGTGGTAAATAAAACTTTTTCACTTTCGCTTTCACTTTCATGACTTTGTTTTCTACGTTTTGTAAACTTGTCAAGTCATATTAGCAAGACCTTTCGTTAGTTTTGAAAGAAAATATCGTGAGTAAACCTAAGTATCTTAGGTGTTCACTTCAGCCCTTCGCATATGCCCATGTACCCTATCACATGCCTGCACTGAGAATCGAACCTAAGTCTCTCGCTTACGAATCCATTGTTCTACCCACAGGGCTATCGCTACTACCTTAGAATACGTCTAAAAAAATTTATAGCCCTTTGTTAGCTCAGTACGTAACATTTTATGACACACATAGATTTGACAGTAAAACTTCAAATGGTAGTTTGAAAAAACCCTGCCAGTCCATTCAATGCATGTATCTCTGGCTTATCGCATTTTTATCGCCCATATTCTCTACAATGCAAACTAGATACCAAATTGAAGTTACATTCGAATGGAATCGTTCAAGAGAAATAGTGCGAATATAAACCATATGAAAATCGTGTGAAGACCATTGAGAACCCATTTCATAGCGCTTTATCACCACATAAACCGTTTTCATAATCAGAAACTTTGCACCAACTCGGTTTTGATGTAAAGCTTAACGCGTGGTACTGACAAAACCAGAAGTCGCACTCTCTAATGACCAAAGAAATTACTGTCTAATGTCATAATTATTGACTTAAGTTACAAATGATACGGCATTTTAAAAGTCAGTAAATTTAATTCTACTGTTCAAATTAACCAGAGGTGAGAGGGCCAAATTAATGTGGAAGCGCTATAAAAAATGTAACCTGCCTCAAACCACTATACAAATAAACGTGGCATTAAGTTCCACCGAAAGCATATAATGGACTTTACACGACGCCAGTCTGAACATGTAAACTCCGTCTAAGGGGTACAAATATTTTCCAGTGGAGACCACGAACTGGCAACTGACAATTAGATACTCAGTAATTGGGTTAAATTTGGTCTTTATCATCTACGTATTGAGATGATTTAACTCTACGTATACAGCGTCCAGTAGCACTTTCATCCACACTAGATGGGTGAAGGGTCCAATCGGCCGTTGCAGTACCCCGGAGATTATTTTTAAATTGTGTAGGCTTTTCGAAACCCTCGTAGCCTAGTCGAACCGAGTGATTGGAATCATCGCTTGAGTTAAGCAATAACGCGGTCAGATGCGGGGTCAACCACCCCGCATCTGACCGCATTGTTGCTTAACCGTCCCGTGACTACCGCTAGTGGCATATTTCCGAGCGCTTCCGTGCTTCGCAAGGCACGTTAAGCCGTTGGTGCCGGCTGTCATGTAATGGGAGTCGTTAAGCCATGTCAGAGGCTTCATGGGCGGCTTGATAACTTCTTACAGTAAGGTCCGCCACTGCCTTACAATCCTTCACCAACCCGGACTTGGCCCGTGAGGTGGAGTATGGCCTATCCTTCCTGCGATGTAAGAAGAGACCTATGCCCTAGCAGTGCCCATGCCCGCGCCTTTTGTTGCTTAACTAAAGTGATTGATTGTAATCACTCGGTTCCACTAGCCTACTAGCGCTTTTAGTCTAGCTTCTTCTAATTAGATGTGAGCTATAATAATGTATCGCACAAAAAATCTTATTTTGAAATACTTTCTGATTATAAAAGTAACACCGAATAGAACTTTTAATAATAAGGTATTTTGTAACGGCATTGAGCTATTTGAAACTCGTACTTGATGTCACGTTTATAAGTAAAGTTGTAAGACTCTAAACTTTCAATATTAACTTCATTGCTTAAATTTTAGCCAAAGTAAGAAGCTACTAAAGTATTTTATGAATCATTAAAATTCTGGTTTTATAATGTAGGCGTTTCACGTCAATTACTCTAAACCTGTTTTAATTTCACTCCTGGTCTTTTTAACGTATTATTAGAACTGAATGGTCCCACAAAAATCTTGCCCGACCCTATTACTCACTGAATGTCTGACATTAAATTGCCTCGTTAAGAACTCAATTTCAATATCCTTATGATATTATTCTATAAAAAAAAACACAACAGTAATTTAATATGGAGAATGAATAAGTATTACGAAACCGAGAAATTCGTATTAAAAAAACATAACCGTCCTTCTGGTGCAGTTGGTCAAAACATCAGAATCCTGAATCCATATTCTGTCATTGTACAGTGTTTTAAGTGAATAAATTATTTCAATTAAATTCAATTCTTTACGACCCTTTGCTGAGCACTTGCCCTAGGCCTTCTCTTAAAGAGAGAGAGCTAGTATGGAATTACAATCACCGCAAAATAGTGAATTCAAGTAAAATAGCAATAAATATTTCAAATATTCACGCCTTCTGTGTGTTGTCAGCCTAGATAATAGCACCAACGCGACTAAGGGACACAAACCAGGGGGTGGGCGCCCCCTGCAGTACAATTCCACCAAACTGCGATGCCCAACCCGCATGCCCAGCGTGGGGATTATGGGCATTACCCCCCAATGATGGCACAACCTTGCGCTATGGCGCTCATTAGGGGAGGGCTATGTCCAGCAGTGGACTAATATAGCCTGAAGAAGAAGAAATATTTTCTCAAAACGAATTCCTTTACCGTAATTAAAAATAAATCGGCATCACTTACCTTACAAGTAATAACAATAAAGACTCGATAAAGAAGTAAATAAGCTTCAAACGGAATCCCGCAGAAACCATACACTAATGAGTCCACCGAAGGCCAGTTTTAATGGGACCAGTCATGAGACTCCCCCGTTTAAAATATTATTTGAACAGCCCGCAAGTCCGTTTGAAGTTTTAATACCTCAATTTAAATAATTGAAACTTCACCCCCCAATTTGTATCTCCACCCCGGCCAAGTTGGAAGACCCGACCCCCTTTTAACACTTTCAGTGCATTCGACACTTTGAAGACGATCGCAGGTACTTTTCATTTGGACAATTGGTTTTTAAAAGGTTGCTGTCATCAGATGCCAACTTAAAATAATTCCTGTCGGAAGGCTGCCAACAAATAAGGAAATGTTGATTTGGACACAGAAGACGGTTTGCGTCATTGAATATATTAAAAATGCATTAAATTGTATTATTATTGAGTATAAGTATGTATCAATATCTGCGAAAAACTGCCGGCAGATGCTGGATGCGGCAAGCTGAAGACAGGGCGCTATGACGCTCATTAGGGAAGGGGTTTGTCTAGCAGTGGACTGCCGGCAGATGCTGGATGCGGCAAGCTGAAGACAGGGCGCTATGACGCTCATTAAGGAAGGGGTTTGTCCAGCAGTGGACTGCCGGCAGATGCTGGATGCGGTAAGCTGAAGACAGGGCGCTATGACGCTCATTAGGGAAGGGGTTTGTCCAGCAGTGGACTGCCGGCAGATGCTGGATGCGGCAAGCTGAAGACAGGGCGCTATGACGCTCATTAGGGAAGGGGTTTGTCCAGCAGTGGACTGCCGGCAGATGCTGGATGCGGCAAGCTGAAGACAGGGCGCTATGACGCTCATTAGGGAAGGGGTTTGTCCAGCAGTGGACTGCCGGCAGATGCTGGATGCGGCAAGCTGAAGACAGGGCGCAATGACGCTCATTAGGGAAGGGGTTTGTCCAGCAGTGGACTGCCGGCAGATGCTGGATGCGGCAAGCTGAAGACAGGGCGCTATGACGCTCATTAGGGAAGGGGTTTGTCCAGCAGTGGACTGCCGGCAGATGCTGAATGCGGCAAGCTGAAGACAGGGCGCTATGACGCTCATTAGGGATTTCTCCAGCAGTGGACTACATAATATAGCCTGAAGAAGAAGAAGAAGATTTATCCACCTACAGTCTATTTATTCTTACTTGTCCAATTTAGTAAACAAGATTCTACCCGTAAACTGTAACTTTTTAGTCCAAAACTGCCATATTTCCATAAATTAAGTAACTTGGAACACTGTTTTAGATAACACGCTGCCATTTTTATGAACATAGTTCATGATAGTTCATGAATTTGCGAGAAAATGTTTAGGATCTAATCTCAATTTTAAGGTTACAATCTTGTTAACTAAATTGGACAAGTAAAAATAAATAGACTGTACCTGAAACTTTCCATCGTAAGGTTATCTGGAAGAAACTGCTTTTAGGCAATTTTTTTTAGCAACAAGGCCGCCAATGTAATTATTTTGTATTTTTTGTTTTTCCAGTGTACAAAAAACAATATTCTTATCTTATCTTATATTAAAGGGCCTTAGCTCATCAATTTCCCATTATTAAAAGGGACAAGTCAAGTGAAATAACGTAACAATAACGTTGCGCGATCAAACTCTGCTAAGAAATAAATAAAAAAGCGTTATTTCTGTTATTTAATTTGTTATTATGAAGACTATTACATGAATATATAGGTATGTAGGTACTAACTTTCCGTCATAAGATTATCTGGAAAAAAATGCTTTTAGCAATAAGGCCGCCAATTGTACTTTGTATCTTTACATGTTTTTGAATAACTATGTGGTCTGGTGTACAATAAAGAATATTTTTATCTTATCCTATTCTTATGTCAAATAACGTTATTTTTGTAATGTAAAATGTTTAACTCTGATACTAACGATGTATATCTTAATGGTAATTATAATGCTGGGTTGCAGCCTGGTTAAAGACCGTTATGATTTAGTTTTTTGTATAATGATATATAGTAATATATATTCATGGACATATTACACAGATCTTGTTAGCCAATACTAAGTACAACTAAATGACTTGTATTATAGGTGCTAACTCGACGATAGATTTAATACAATAAATACATAGATAACATCCAAGACCTGAGACAAACTAGAAAAGTTCTTAGTTTGACCCGGCCGGGGATCGAACCCGAGACCTTCGGTTTTACAGACAGCGTGCCAAACCGCTGCGCCACCGTGGCCGTATACTTCTGTGGTATACCTGTAAGTTTACTTCATTATCTTGGGGATTTATTGTTGAAAATCGTGATGAGCATGTCAACCTTTGTATATTAAAAAACGTATTTAGAGGCTAAAAATTCTGGCATAGATCCAGGACTTGAACCCGCAACCTCTGGCACGGTTAGCCAGAGGTCGCGGGTTCGAGTCCCGGCATGGGTAGAATTTTTCACCTCTAAACAGGTTTTTAAAATTGCCCTTAGGACGGGTTAGTGCTTTAAAAAGAAATCAATATAATCTTTGTATGTCCCCACTGCTGGGGCACGAGTCTCTTCCTGCACCGCAGGAAAGTTTAGGCCAAGGCACAATGGGCAACCTTATTACCATACAGTATTGATGGTTCCTAAATACTTTTTTAATATTCAGTCTCTTAGGTAAAATATTTATGTTGATATCTAACACATTGCTTACTGAAACATTCAATATTTTAAAATGAAAATAGACTTTATATGAAACGAATGCACGTAAAAATTGAGATATACAAAATTGAGTTTAAAAAATTAGACATATTCTGTAGGTTCCAAAGGTTGTCTAGAAGAGGTCGCTCTTAGCGATAAGACGGCCAATTGTATAACATTACTTAGATTTAAGAAGTCATGGTTGTATTATTTTGTCTGGTTGTGCAATAAAGTGTTATCTATCTATCTATATATCTATATAAAACGCTATCAAAAAAGTAAAATACTTAAACACGGTTTATTGGCCGGTCGGCAACACGGCCTATTAATCGATATTGCAAATAAAATAAAAGTCATTGCTAAATACTCCTTCTTCCCCAATCATGAACAATTACATAGTGTGCGAGCAAGAGAGATGCCACAGAGAACCACTTAAACTTCAAAGGAAGGAGCGTGATAGTATGTTATATTAAGGTTCGCTTTCATCTCTGGAATTCCTAAATTGACTTATCCAGGGTCTCGCTTACTAGCTAAGTAGACACTCGGTAAAGCGGCAGGCAAAGCGTTTGAAATAATGTGTCTAGAAAGTAACTTCCCTAATAAGGGTTGAATACTTAAGTATGGCTTTTAGGACTCCCTAAAAACTTAGGACTTTGTTACTTACTTGTACCCTTTCATATCGCACCGTTTTGGCTCACGACAAAAGTCACTTGATTTCATTATTCAGACGAACGAGTGAAAAAAAACTGATTGACTGTAATAAGGCCGCCAATTGTACTGTATAGTGTTATGGTTTAAGTCTCCTATGTAATTCCTACGGTACATACAATAAAGAATATTCTATTTAACCACTTAAACGTCCGGGTCGCGCGGCCACGTAAGCCTTAACCGTCCGCGCTCGCGAATTACATTTTTGCGACATTTTTGCACGCCGAGCGGCCGGTACCATTGTTAGAAAAACTGTAATAACTATAGAACTGCTGCAGCTACCACAAAATAAAGTATACTTCCGAATAGCTTATGAAATGCACTAACAGATAAAGTAAAAAGGACGGCTCCAAGTAACATTTTATAGTGAAATTCAATAGAATACATGAAATCAATTGTGGAAACATGGCGTGACGCGGCGGTAATTGAAAATGTCAATCTGTCATTGTATGTAACACATTTCAGTTTTTTTTGTATCTAATCATAAAGTGCAAATCCTTACGATTATTTTGATATATAATACATTGAAAAATAATGAAAACTTACATTTTAAAAGCAAATTGAAGTCACCTCACGTAATAGATACGAACTGATTTTGTTTTGTCACCGAAGCTTTTATTTTATTCGGAGACTTGGCTATGAAATCAAGCATCAATTGAACGAATAATTTACCACAGATTATTGTAGCAGCCGATTCGAAAAGTTATTTGAAAGTTTAAAAACCTATTTAGAGGCTAAAAATTTCACCCATGCCGGGATTCGAACCCGCAACCTCTGGCTATCCGTACCAGCGCTCTACCAATTGAGCCAATGGGCGACTCACGGCATCAGTAAAATTTCGAACCTCTTTACAATATTCTCTGTATTACGTACAGGCAGCGACATCTGACTTAAGCAAATTGCATTACTTACAGCCCCGACTACCTACTTTGCAGTAAGGTTTAACATCGGAACGATATCACTGTACCCACATGATTACACTATTTTTATTTTTAATGCACTAACCCGTGCTAAGGAACAAACTTAAAAACCTATTTAGAGGCTAATTATTTCACCCATGCCGGGATTCGAACCCGCAACCTCTGGCTATCCGTACCAGCGCTCTACCAATTGAGCCAATAGGCGACTCACGGCATCAGTGAAATTTCGAACCTCTTTACAATATTCTCTGTATTACGTACAGGCAGCGAAATCTGACTTAAGCAAATTGCATTACTTACAGCCCCGACTACCTACTTTGCAGTTAGGTTTAACATCGGAACGATATCACTGTACCCACATGATTACACTATTTTTATTTTTAATGCACTAACCCGTGCTAAGGAACAAATTTAAAAACCTATTTAGAGGCTATAAATTTCACCCATGCCGGGATTTTTCATTCAAAAAAATCGATTTTTCTGACGGCAGTCCGCGACCTCAGCCCAAAAAGTAATTGCAAAAAAGTGGAGTTGGATGTCTCTAAAAAGCATATTTATAATTATCTAGACTACCGAAATATATCTCGTATCCATAAATATTTTAGGTTTTATTAATATTTAGATTTAGTTTATAAATTAGTAAAACATTTTTTATGTCTAATCTAAAGGAATAAAAAATACCTAGATGAAATAATAAAATTATTCTACAACACATTATTATTACATGTACCTAAGTTACGTTAATATTTTTATCAACCAGTACTTATTAATTTTTATTTTCCATCGAGCTAAGTATTGTAGTGCTCCTTCACTGTGTAGTATCGTCGAAACTAACACGGTTCTCAGAACTAAAATAGGCAATGTCAAGTTTAGTAGTAATATGTCGTAAAATTTCATTAAAAAGTGAAAAATTCCCAAGTGAGGCTTAACTGCGATTTAGTTAGTGCACGGCAATAACAAAAAGTAATCAGGCGGTGAAATAACAGGCCAGAGTGCTTAGTGCGAGTTTGACAGATCCAATCGAATAACTTTACTACCGCTTTAATCGAGCAGTAAGTATGAGTAAGTTAACCGCTCGAACTGGCAAAACGCTGTCACAGTACAACTCGCACTCGCGTTTATTCGTGTTTTGGCTGGTAAACGTGTTCACTTCTCAACGTAAACCATTACAACTCACACTCAGCAATTTTAATTTCCATATTTGTCGCTAGGTGGCGCTTCCTCGATGCCATAGAAATATGAGTTTACGTTAACGCGATCGAGTAGTTAAAAAACTCGCACTAAGCACTCTGAAACCGAAGCATGTGGAGCATGCTTCTTCTTAGTATTTCTTAATGATTCGCGATACTCATACATAGTTACCTGTGTGTCGGCCAGCTGCGAAAAATTAAAAGTGACTACCCACAATAATTGACTGTACTCACCACTTCAGAGTGCTTAGTGCGAGTTTTTTAACTACTCGATCGCGTTCACGTAAACTCATATTTCTATGGCATCGAGGAAGCGCCACCTAGCGACAAGTATGGAAATAAAATTGCTGAGTGCGAGTTGTAAAGGTCTACGTTGAGAAGTGAACACGTTTACCAGCCAAAACACGAATAAACGCGAGTGCGAGTTGTACTGTGACAGCGTTTTGCCAGTTCGAATGGTTAACTTACTCATACTCACTACTCGATGCTCGATTAACGCGGTAGTAAAGTTATTCGATTGGATCTGTCAAACTCGCACTAAGCACTCACTTTACCCGAGACCACGGCAACTGTAACACTGCCGAAACGTCGGGAAATAAGGTGATTCTTTATCTTCTTTTTCAGGCTATATTACGTAATCCACTGCTGGACATAGCCCTCCCCTAATGAGCGCCATAGCGCCCTGTCTTCAGCTTGCCGCATCCAGCATCTGCAATAAGGTGATTATTGCACCTAAATAATAATCGAGATTAGATCCGTTTAATATATAACCACTTCTTCTTCTTTGGTCCCTATACTCCTCCTTGGAGTCTATTACTGACACTAGGGTTTTCCATTTATCTCTGTCCATGGCTAGAGATGAAAGCTCCAGCCAAATTTTCCCTTCTCCTTCGTCTCAGAGAAAACAGATCTCTTCCAAGTCTGAGACGGTCTTCCGGGTCGTCGTGAGCCTCATTTGGAGCATGCTGCTCTGACATAATCATTATTATCGCCAGTCCACCGCTGTCCGCTGCTTTTCTTCCCAATTCCATCATGGTCTGACAAGGGTATGTTAAATATAATGATAATTAGCATTAAGTCCACCTCCTTGTCATTGTTTTTCTTACGTTTGTACAATCACCGTATAATAAAAAGTAGACAGATAGGGAAAAGACAAAACATATTAATGTCCATATCGCATATAGCAGATTTGTATCATACAGATTTACACCATGAAATGCTCGAGAATGATTACATTTCACGATGTGGGTAACTTAATTTGACCAGAAAATTAAATCGTCAACATTTCACGATTTTATCATTCACCTCTGACCGGATCATGTAAATAAAATATTTTCATAAATTATTTAATAAAAGTAAGATAAGATATTGTTTTATTTATATGTAAAACATATATGTAAACATTTGGGTGAAATAAACACTAAAAAATACAAAAATCATCAAATGATTTTCAAAAACACAAAATGCATCAAATTATACGAAATTCAACATTATTAAACTAACTGCTTAACCCTTGCCTACATAAGCACTACACAATTAGAAATGCCACAAACACAAACAACAAAAAAAACTTTTTTTTGCACGACATCGCCGGTTTTTGAATTGAAAATTTTACTACGCAAATGCTATGTCCCCACTACTGGCTCGTGACTGTTCCTGTTTCGCGGCAAGGTTAGGACCATACTCCAGCACGAGGTCAAGTCCGGGTTGTTGGACGACAGTTGCGGGCCTTACTATCAAAAATTATCAAGCAGCTTATAAGGCTTCCGACATGGTTTAACGACTGCCATTACTTGACAGCCGGCACCAACAGCTTCAGTGCCTTGCAAAGCACGTAAACGCTAAGAAAAAATGCCACAACATGCCTGCTGTTGCTAATCCCAAGTGATTGATTCCAATCTCTCGGTTTAATTATCTTAGCTGTCTTAACCACTAGGCCACGAGTGCTTTGAAAATATGTACCTCTAATTTTGTTTTCCAATACCGGCACAAACGACACCACCTTTGCACTTGCCTTTTACAACATCTAAATAGATACAGTCTGTCAGTTTATAGAATATTATACATCGGCTACTATCGGATAGAATCGGATTAATTCGTGTAATAGAAGAATGACACTTAATTTCACATAACTTTTCAAAATTGTGAAGAAAAGTTTAATACAGAGCAGGAAGTAGTATTACACTCGTGTGCGTTCGGCGAAAACCGAAGCCTACTCTAGAGCCTGAGGTATATTCTAAAAGCTAACAGACTGTACTTAGTCAGGCTTGAGGTTGCCGGACTTAGCCTCATAGTTGAGCCATTGTACGTAGCAATGGCTGTGATATGTCATCACTTCAGACATTAGGGTTTCCTGGAATGGTTTTGCTACTGCAACTTCACAAATGTATTTGTTACAGTCAGAAGTCTTAAACGGTCAAAACTAGTTTTGACTGTAAAATTTAGTCAAAACTAGTTTTGCCTGTTAAATTTAGTCAAAACTAGTTTTGACTGCAGAAAAATAAAGTAAAATTCTTATATGTATCCAACAATGTCGAGTTGGTTTTCGGCCTTACATGTTCAACCTTACATGCTCCTTCGCGCTCCGCTACGCTACGCGCTTCGTCGCACCGATATTTTTGTTGTCGCAGATTGCATTATTTGGTATTTCAAATGTAAGCTTTGGAAAAAAGTACTTTTGACTGATTTTAACAGTCAAAACTAGTTTCGCCCGTTTAATAGTAAATGTAACATAAGCATTTTTGACTAAGCAGAATTAATATAGACTAGGCCAAACTAGTTTATCCTGAAGTATACTTTTTCATATCAGGCTCAACTATTTCAGCCTAGGATAAACTAGTTTCACCTATCGGCCATAGGACGAACCGGTGTAGCCTAGTTACTACCGGTTTAACATATCGCTTATAGGATAAACGGGTGAACCCATAACCTCCCGATTGACAAGCCGACGTTTTACCGTTCCGCTAACACGGCTAGTAGATACTTGTTAAGATTATTCAATATTTTTCTCCACAGTTGACCAAAAAACGAATGGATAGAAAAAAAATGCTCTATTGGCTCCCGCGTTTGTTATTTCTCGGTCGAGCGACAGGATCCGGATATCCGGTTTAGTCTCCGCCATTTTGCACGGTTATTGGCTATTGTCTGGCTACAAAAACAACCACATAAAAATAACACTGCTAAAGTAAGACTGCGGTGGTAGCGCAGCGGTGGAGCGTCGGCCTCACACTCGGGAGGTAATTGGTTAGAATCCTGGCATGTACCAATAACTTGAAATAAATGAAAATAAACTCGGCCACTTGCGCCTATCTATAGGCTTAGAACAAACGCATCTTTTTATATTTTTATTTCGTTCCTTATATTTTTTAAATGAAATGAAAAGGTTTTATTCAAAAAAGCGCAGAAAAAGGTGTCTATTTCAAAACTTTGGAGATAAAATGAACAAAAAACTCTAATTTTGTTTTTTGAGTTACGAAGATTTGTGAAGTTTTAGTAGCAACAGTACTTGCTAACCGTGAAGGAAAACTTTGTGAGGAAACCAGAGTACCTGTGTATTCTAATACCCCAGAGCTTGAGATTACCGGATTATTAATGCCATATAGACCTGTGTGTGAGGCGGTGGTAGCTCAGTGGGTAGAACCGTGGACTGGCAAGCGAGAGCCCCAGGTTCGATCCCGAGTGCGGGCATGTACCAATGACTTTGTTTAATTTGAAAGTTACGTACATTTGCGAATTTGTAGTCGCAATACCACACGCTAACGGTGAAGTAAAAACATCGCGAGGAAACCCGCGGCTTGGTTGGCTCCGCACGTATTGACTAGTCTTTCTGTGGGCTAAGCCAACTAAGCTGTCAGGATGGTATAGGTGCTGGGCAAGCCTACACCATCTATAAAACCATGTCCCAGGCACAACAGCGTCGGAGTGGTCCCTTCACCCATCTAGTGTGAGTGAAGATACCACTGGACGCTGTATAAATCATCTCATTAAGTAGATGCAAAAAGGCCAATATTATAATTATTATAGACCTGTACACTGCAGTGGGCCTATTTTAAGTCCCACTTGGTCACACTGGATTATAAACACAAACACAACCAAAAAAGTGGACTGTTTTTGCTAGCTTTTTGTGTGACTTGTATTGCACAACATCACATGCCGCCGGTTTTGAATAGAAGATTTTACTACGCAGATGGTATGTCCCCACTGTTGGGGAACGGGACTTTTCCTCCATTGCAGGAAAGTTCCGTGCCAGAAGTCACGGTTTCAAATCCCGGCATGGGTGGAATTTTTAGCCTCTAAAGGCCATACTACACCACGGGGGCCAAGTTCGGGTTGGTGGAGGATTGTAAGACAGTGGCGGGTCTTTCTGTCAGAAGTTATTAAGCCGCCCATAAGACCTCTGACATGGCTTCGTCTTCTTCTTCAGGCTATATTAATCCACTGCTGGACATAGCCCTCCCCTTATGAGCGCCATAGTACACGGTGGTGCCATCATTGGGGGGTAATGCCCATAATCCCCACGGGTTGGGGATCGTAGATTGGTGGAATTGTACTGCAGAAAACTGACATGGCTTAACGACTGCCATTACATGACAGCCATTACAAGGTACCAACATATTTATAATTATTATTAAAATTCTGCACTATGTAAATATTGTACAATAGGCGGGCTTAATACAAATAAGTATTTTGTTCTAGCCCACCAGTGGGTGACGGGATGCATATTTCAATATGCATTTACAAAAAATACTTACAGACAGAATACAGACACAAAAACCTCATTACTCCGTTGAATTTTAAATTACGTCAGGTGAGACATATCATTCGACTCCTTGTATGTAAGTTGAATACACCTTTCTGCCACATTACGCCTGGCGTCGACTAGAGCAGAAATACGTCGAATCGAAGCGATAGACTTGGGCAAAGTGTGTCCTTAGACGGAGTTGTTATATCTCATATCTTTGCTCACTGAGACACACTATATCTCTATCATATCTCGCTCACCACTTGTGTTCTAGCTCATACGACGTCCAATCAACTAAGTGCGTGTGGAAACAAGAGACACAAGTGGTGAGTCAGTCTAGTCTATCTATTCCCTACTTTATCCAGATCACACGTTTTTTTGGTGAACTTTCTCTCATCGCTTCTTGGTTACGACAAGAAATGCGCCCGAATGGAACCGATGTCAGACGAAGTTGATCTTGCTCTCGCGCATTGTGTGTGAGCTGGATAAAGTAGCAGGAGATGACTACCGTACTGAGATGTGGTTTGAGGGAGCCAGATATAGTTGACATCTCTGGGATATGAGTGGGACTCACTTGACGGCGAGGGAGTTGTGTGTCCACTCATATCTGGCTCTTGAGTAACCCAAGGCTACGAAGCGAGTCGCATTTATTCCTAGTTCATTCATAAATTATTAATTTGAATCGCATTGTTCATTCATCGCGACTCTTCACCAAATTACGTCGTTATTCACACCTCGGATGAAGAGACATTCTTATATCATATACTTTTTGAAGAATAAGAAGAGGCAAGAAAAAGGAAACGGAGTGCTGCAAAATACTGAACAAATGACCTTAATATGAAAAAAAGAAATAACTATTATTTTTTAGCATTTATATCGAGATTTGAAAAGGGATTCTTTTAATTTTTCGAATATTTTCCTTTATTCGATGTTTTTTTTAAGTTTTGCCAGACTTACTTGAAGTGAAGTAAAGAAACTACAAGATTCAGGAAGACCGTTCTAGCCGAAGAAACAATCGATATTAATTAATTTTTATTTAAACCAAGTTTTTAAAACGATATTAAAATATGCCGGTGCCGGTATAAAAAATATGGACACCCCAGACGGACATATTTCGACTATATAGGGGATTTATTGGCAAAGGGGAAGATACGAAGTACCCGCAACCGGCATGCGTGCATGCAACGACTAATGAAGCTAGGGCGATCTGTCAGGATCGTGCCAAGTAGTAGTTTCTGGTCTCTGCCTACCCCTCTGGGATACAGGGGTGAGGTTTTGTCATGTTATGTGTTTTAGAAAAATATGCTGGCGCCATTTCTCTACGTCGACTGAGGCGCGCCGGATTGAATCGAATCACATCAGCGAAGAAATACGCCTGTCGAGTGAATCGCGTGGTCGATTCAACTCGGCGCGCCGCGGGTCATCGCTAATGGTCGCAGTTTCGTAGTAAATAATAGGAGGCAACTTCGTACAATTCGATTCGACTCGACTCGGCGAGCCTAGTAGACGCGAGCCTTAGGCTCTCAGAACACCTTTCGAAGCTATCAAAGCGGCGGCGCTCCCCCGACAAATCAAGCGTTCACGAAATTGACATATTCAACACAAAATCGCTGCCTAAACTTAATTCAGTGACGTCGTTACTGACGTAATTTCCTTTTCCAGAGCGCGCCTACTTCGTTAACTGTACATGCCTGATGTGAATAAAATTACTGTTGATTCAGTTGGGTTAGGTGCTGGAGTCTACTCGGAATTCGCAGCAGGTGGGCTTAATTTTTCACAAAAAATATTGTGAGGAGCCTAGTTTTTCTGATTAATTTAAGCCGAAGTTAATATGTGATTTTTGAGAGCAGCGCAAAAACTACAACTCAATATAGTTACAAATTAAATAAAAGTATTTTTTTCAACAAAGATTCTGTTCTTCGACATTAATTTCCATTTTCTGGAGCTTTTAAATACAAGTTTTTTTAGAATGATATTGTGATTTAATACTAATTTCTTGTAAAATAACAATCTGTTACTACAAAATCGTTTATTTGTGGAACTTATACTGACTAGAATTGAGAAATAAATATGTTGCGTTGGTTTGGACATGTGGAGAGGATGAATGAAGAAAGATTGACGAAACAAATATTTAAAAACCTATTTAGAGGCTAAAAATTTCACCCATGCCGTGTAATCATGTGGGTACAGTGATATCGTTCCGATGTTAAAACCTAACTGCAAAGTAGGTAGTCGGGGCTGTAAGTGATGCAATTTGCTTAAGTCAGATGTCGCTGCCTGTACGTAATACAGAGAATTTTGTTAAGAGGTTCGAAATTTCACTGATGCCGTGAGTCGCCCATTGGCTCAATTGGTAGAGCGCTGTTACGGATAGCCAGAGGTTGCGGGTTCGAATCCCGGCATGGGTGAAATTTTTAGCCTCTAAATAGGTTTTTAAATTTGTTCCTTAGCACGGGTTAGTGCATTAAAAATAAAAATAGTGAAACAAATATTATTATATACTGCGAATCTGAGTGGAAGGGATTATGTATGTATGTATGTATGTATGTATGTATGTGTGTGTAGGCTTGCCCAGCACCTATACCATCCTGACAGCTTAGTCGGCCTAGCCCACAGGAAAGACTAGTCAATACGTGCGGAGCCAACCAAGCCGCGGGTTTCCTCACGATGTTTTCCTTCACCGTTAGCGTGTGGTATTGCGACTACAAATTCGCAAATGTACGTAACTTTGAAATTAAACAAAGTCATTGGTACATGCCCGCACTCGGGATCGAACCTGGGGCTCTCGCTTGCCAGTCCATGGTTCTACCCACTGAGCTACCATCTATAAAACTATGTCCCAGGCACTACAGCGTCGGAGTGGTCCCTTCACCCATCTAGTGTGAGTGAAGATACCACTGGACGCTGTATAAATCATCTCATTAAGTAGATGCAAAAAAAAGATGTAATGTGTGTGTGTGTGTGTGTATGTATGTGTGTGTGTGTGTATGTGTGTGTATGTATGTATGTATGTATGTATGTATGTATGTATGTAGGTGGATATAAATGTTAGTGAAAACATTTATTTTCTCTCCATTTTGCTAAAAATGATAAAATAAGAAGTAATGAGTAAAACTCATGGGCATCACCCCTCAATGATGGCACAATCTTGTGCTATGGCACTCATTAGGGGAGGGCTATGTCCAGCAGTGGACTAATATAGCCTGAAGAAGAAGAAGAAGAGTCAAACTCGTTTATTTGCCAGAACATGGGTACAAAAGTTCTTAAAAAGAGTTTCAAGATCTATGATAATCATGATAGATCATGACCAAGTTAAATTCTCTGTGGGCAGACATCTGCATGATTGCACCAGAGCAGCATCTAACCGAGAGGAGTGGCAAGACATCGTGAGGCATGCAACATCAGCCTTCAATAAAGCCTCTTCTTGAGCATAACTGCTCTGTCAAGAGCGTACCGACCACGAAGACAAGCCAGCGACTAAGAAAAATACCAAGTTTTCTTGAAACGAATTAGGAAGGAGTCAAGTTAGGAAAGAGACAAGTTTAAAAGAAAGGACAAATAAGAAAACAGCAAGTTAAAAAAGACATGAGTTAGGAAAGAGGCAATTTTATAAAAAAAAAAGACAAAGTAAGAAAACGCCCAGTTAAAAAAGAGACGAGTCAGAGAAGAGTAAATTTTTAATAAAAAGACCAAAGTAAACAGATAGCAAGTTAAAAAAGAGACTAGTTTTGATAGAGTCGAATTTATGAAAATGTCAAAGTCGTAAGTCTGAGTAGCAATGATAAACTATGAATTTAACTTTTATAAAATGTGGGTGACTTTCACAAAACGAAAACCACCAATATTAACTTCATGAGGCTATTCCGAGTAGACCCTATAGAACGATAATCCAGCGATTACTAATAATAAAATTACTCCTCGGAAAATGCTTAAAACAACTCTCCATGGACTATTTGCTAAAGTACCCATCCGAGCAAAAACTTCCCATAAAACGAGCCAGTAAAGGCAAGTATCGTCAGTGTAAAAGTGAAACAAAACATATCATAATCAAGTTGAGACTCTTCAGTATCTTTACTCGGGGAAACTTCAGTATAAGAGTACTTTACGAACTGATCCATAATTGCATAACTTAGAGCGATGATACACTTGCAACTTTTGTCGCCTGATTGAGGAAACGTTCCATAATTTAAAAGCTCTTGATGAAACGTTTGTTTTGTTAAAGTTGCTTTACTTTTTTACGTCGCCACTCGATTGGAAATTGGGATTTAGGAACACTGAAACAAACGTTAGTACATTTTTTATCTGGTATTTGTATTATGTAAGAAGTAAATTAGTAAATAATAAACTATTACAGCAGATGACGCCATTTTTTAGATTGATGACCAAAAATATACGCAAGATTTATAGCAAGCTTGTAATAGGTGCTAGTAAAAAGGCGGTTATTGGCTTTCTACTCTAATTTTCACTTTAAACCATAATATATTACCCAAAAAGTACTCTCAAATCAGGCCTCTACAACACAGGGCATCTTAGCTTAATGACTGCTGGCACAACTTTCCTGTTCATTGCTGTTTCTTCAGAAAACAAACATTTTTTTTTTTATATACTTCATCCCCAGCTCTTAAAATTTCGGCGTTGTTTTATTATTAGGCTACATAGGTACAGGGAAATTTCCTAAACTAGCTATTCTTGAGACAATTCAGTTAGAATTTGTGTTTTACAACTTTTATGCCATGAGTTTTGACGTCAAGTTTAGTTTGGTAGTAGGTCGCCTCAGCGAGGACTGTAACTCTGTAACAACGTGCTATGTACAATTAATTTATATATATTGCTGAGTAGAACAAATGCCTTTATTCAGATCCTCTTGACTTAATCAAAAAATAAACAAAAACATATACAACAGAAATACTTGGAATAAAAAAACATAACGGACAAAGTACGTAGTTGATACGCACCCTTGCAAGAACAACGTGATATTTCGAAGAAATCCATTTTTTTATTAAAAGATATTTAAAACCGGCACAACGAGCTCTTTTTTCAGTAAAAACGCGATTTTATTTACTCCAAAAACTCCGGAATAATGAGCAAAAGAGACGCGGCATCACGTTATAGCGCTATCTCTTTCGGCCAATTAGCTTCTTTCGACAACGTGATTTGTCAGTTGTCCTTGGATTCTCAAACGGTGAAGTGCTCCTTATTTTCAACAAAAACGTGATATTTGGTTTGCGTTACGTTTTAAATGAAAAGATATGTATAGTTTCAATTAGTTATTTTATTCTACGAACGTAGTTTTAAGATAAAACACGTTTTTGATGAAAAAAATATTAAATTTTTATATGTAAATAAATGAAGGCGTCACGTTATCAATGCAATATATAAGTAATTTTTTAGATTTTTATTTTTGAACACGTTTTTGGAGTTAATTTGTTTTCAAACTTATATCGCAAATATCGAATAAAATTTAATGTTTACTTTTTTGTGAAATATTTATGATTTTATAGATTAGAATCTTATATCGCCACGTTTTGTGTACTAAAACCAAGGCAAATATTTGAATTTTTTTTCTTGTAGATGGAGTCACGATCAAGACGCATAGTGAAATTAGCAACAAAAAATGATTGTGATGCTGCTGAGAGTAGTATAAACAGAGAAGATGAATTTGTGATGGAATCTGGTGATTCTAGCATGCCAGTTGAAATAGCAGACCACAACTACCCACCGACCGAAGTATATAATAACTAAACGATTCAATAGTCAAGCCCGTTGCTAATAACAAGGTTGAAATTGGTAAGATTTTTTTTTATTGCTTAAGAGCACACAGTTAATAATAATAAGTTATTAAACAACTTGATTTTGTGTGATGTAATGATGTTTTAAATTAAGCAATTTATTGGCAACGACGAAGGTCCTGCTGTCCATATATCTGGACACTTTAACTGTTGGTCTCTCCGGCTGACTGTCGGTTTGTTTGTCTGCCTGCCTAACCCTTTTTTTTTTGTTACCCAGGAGAAACCCCAATTACGGGTACCACCGGCTCGGGAGAGCTCAGTGGTTATGTCGGACTCCCCGCCCTGAAAAAGGCGGTATACCGACTAAAACTCCTGGGGTGTTCCTCCGCACCGCAAAGGACTGGGCCACGGGGACGCTTACGCACACTTCCGCGACCCCGTCTGCGGGCGCCCTTTCGGGCACTCCTTCGGCGGCGCCCCTGCCCCATCGCATCGGAACGAACGACGAGGCGAGGGAACGCCGCATCTCTTCATTGGAGCGCATAGTGGCCAAGTGCGACAGAACTTGGCCACCACACGCCCCAACGCGCCGCCCCCTCCATCCCATCGTTACTTGGACCAATGCGATTAGAGGAGGGCGGCGCACTTCCGCGTTGGGGTGCATGGGGGCAAATGTGCTGTTGGCCCCCAAACGCCCCACACGCGAGGCCCGTCGCGTCGCCCACCTGCGCGTCTCTGAAAGCAGAGAAGGTGGTGAGCGACCGCGCGGGCCCCCTCCGTGCCAGAAGGCACCCTCGGAACACGCAAGGGCGCCCTCCGGCCCGCCGTGATGGAGGCGGAAGGTCGCCCGACCCTCCGCGACCCGGCGTCTACTCTGGTCCGACTGGTACGAGGCGCGCGCGCTTCCACGCAGCGGCGCCCCCCCCCCCCCAGTCGGTCCTTCATTCGGTTGGTCGCCTGGGTCCCGCTCCACAGAGTGAAACAAGGCCCACGCGACCCCTCACGCTGTGATGGAGGCAGAGGGTCCCCCGACCCTCCACCCACGGCCACTCTGGTCCGACTGGTACGAGGCGCGCGCGCTTTTGCGCAGCGGCGCCCCCTTCAGTCGGTCCTTCAATCCGTTGGTCGCCTGAGTCCCGCTCCACAAAGTGAAGCAGGGCCCACGCGACCCCTCCCGCCAGATTTTCGCCGCTGGCCAGCAAGATCACATAAAGAGAAGTTACTGACCAGCGCCCAGGGTGCACCGGCCCTTGCCACTTACCCTTCCCACTGGTTCAAGATGAATCAGTAGGAACGGAAGCGGAAGGGCACACGGGAAGGTAATCTGGCATCGCACCCCTGCCTGCCTAACCCTGTATTAAGGACCTCTAACTAAGACAATACGCAATTGTGCAATTGTATTTTTACAGATAACCACGAAGCAGTATCATCCCGACCTCGTCACGATTCCACTAGTTCCAGTTCTAGTTCGTCTAGCAGTTCTTCAAGCGAATCATCATTCAGCGAAGGTGAGATCTTTACACATAAAATTACATTACATTGAAGGAATAATTTGTGTTCTTTTTAGTTTACTGTCCAAGTTTTTTGATTATTATTACAGATAGCGATGATTCAGTAAAGGACCCTGATTATCAAGTAACAGAACAATGGACAAAAAGTTCCGATGATGAGGTGTACACTACAGATGCTCTAATGAAAAAACAGGATTTAATTTCTACTTCAATAACAAATAACGCCGAAAGTATCTCGAATACTCCAAACACAGATTTCGACACAGAAATTCGACCAACAATATCTGCAGCATCCACTGTTGATGTTGCGCTTTCTACATCGGGAGAAAACAAAAACGAAGGTGATTCGGCTCACTCTCAAATCGAAAAGCAAGTCAAATGACAGCTAAGAGCCGGGCCGATGTACAACCCTGACGCATTCATTGCTGCTGTTAAAAGTGCCAGAAAAACCTCTGAATCTATTGAAGTCAATGAAATGTGCTTTGAGGATATCATCGATCTGATACACATACTGGAAGTATGTGTGCAATCAAATGAATTTTGTATTGCTGAAAGATGAGCATAACAATCCAGTTAAATTATCAGGAATCAAGATGGTAAAGGTGCAAAAAAAATATCCTCTTACTATAGAGTTTAAGGACTCATATATGCTGACGAACAGTTCAAGAATAAAAAAGAAGTTAAGCTTTAATGCTATTGATAAAAAAAAGCTTACGCTACCAAACCCGGTAAGTGAAAAGAAGAAGGCTGATCTCATGGACCTTGCCAATAAAAATCTCATTCCGAGGTATTACAGACCTTCTTACGAGGCCCTGTAACTTGTGATATTTCATAAGTGAAATTATTTTTGATGCTACGTATGTTATTTACATTTATAATTATCTCGGTATGTTCTAATACTTGTTAAAACTTTAAATAATTACAAGCATAATTGCCTAATCTTGCCATAACTATATCATACGACTTTATTTTTGAAACTTTGTTAAAAACTTTTATAAGTTTGACTCATATTTTTATAGTTTTTAGCATTTTCAGAGACTTACTAAAGCTTTAACGATAGAGGTAAAGTTATAAAATGACTAAGCATAAGTGCTATAAGTAGGAATAACTTTCTTGTATTTTGTTTCTACTGTCTACGTTTTTTATGTTATTAATTTAAAATATTCTTGAAATTCCTCATAATAAAAATGTAAGCCTGTTATAAAAAATATTCCTACTTCAGGTGCATTTTGAAGAATGATTGCAATTACCTAGGTACTTATCATAGTAGCAATGTTATTTTTAAAATGTGTTTGATTTTGTTAGCATATTACGTCTATGACCTCGCGGCCATAACGATGTGAATGAATCATAACATTTAATGAATGTATGGATGGATATTTAAGTATTATACTTACCTTTAACATACAAATTGTAGTGCAACACAATTTTTCCTAAACTTTATTGATTTTCAATAAAAAAAAGTTTTTGTCGATAACGTGTTTTATTTTAAAAATAAAATTACTTATGTATAATATGATTTTGAATAACTTCAAAATCGTTTCAAAAGTGTGTGTTACGCCAATTTTAGGGTCTTTTTTCAGAAAAAAGGTGACAAAAATTCCTCCCTTTTTTGACTTAATTTTTTTGTTACAAAATTCATTAAATTTAGTTTATTTGCTGCATTTTATAAAAGAGCATGAGTTATTTTAAATATGACTTTCAGAAAATTCTAAAAAGAACAAAATTTTTCATAGATATATTACTTTGAAACCTTAAAAATGCTCTCCTGTAAAGTAAGGGTTTCCGAAATAACACATTGTTCTTGCAAGTGTTATATTCTATTCTATTCAACAACACACACGTGCACTCTATTCAGTTATATTACCGGTGTCATTTGCAAGAAGAATGTGAATATGATCATAGGATTAATTTACACATAAAAATTAAACGTTGGCGCAACGTTTCATGTTAGACTAACAGCCATCGGTGTATCTCAACACAACGTCACACACTCTATTTTTTTCAGATTACGTTACGTTATTCGTTCCATGAGAATTTAATGTACGAGTAATTTGTAATAAGACACATATTAATGGTTCAAAATTAATTAATTATTAATTTCAAAATTCTCTTAGCACGGATAGAATCGGGTCTCAACAATCTCGAATCGTGTAAATAGAATTTTGGAGCAGATAAAATCGCGCTATCGTGTTGCACAAAGTGGCGCGACAAAAACTCGCCCGTGTGCCGCAAGCCCTCTATAAAAACTTTGTTTTAACGTCTCAATTTTAGTGGAAAACTTAATGGACAAAGAGAGTACGCTTTATGAAAGTCTGCGATGCGAATTTCGCCGTTAACCGCGTAAACTTTAGTGGTTATTGGTTAATGTAAATTAATGCCCTGTACAGGTACAGAGGACAGTAAACAATTCGGGTACTCTAAACGTTTACATTAAATAACACTTTGCGAAGAAAAGGTAAAGGTTGACTTGTTGTTGACTGGACTTGCTGTCCATTTGCGCTGAGGTAAGGAGGTACCTATCTTGTTGATATTAGACACATCAAAAACTAAAACTGTTTTTTCTGTTCTGTATTTCGTTTTCTTTATGTTGTTCATTATTATCTCACTTATAAATATATATAATATTTTTTATTTATAGACAGAAATTACATAAAGATAAATTTCATATATAACCCTTTATATGTCGCCACTGCTGGGGCACGGGTCTCTTCATGCGTCGCAGGAAGGTTAGGCCATACTCCGCTACGGGGGCCAAGTCCAAGTTGGTGGAGTTATTATTTAAAAACCTATTTAGAGGCTAAAAATTTCACCCATGCCGGGATTCGAACCCGCAACCTCTGGCTATCCGTACCAGTTATTATTCCTATTTTATTTACTATTTAGAAAACTAACACCACATAACATTATATATAAAGAAGGCCATTATAAAGGTTCCACTTATAGACACAATCTGGCAGGGATAGCCAGAGGTCGCGGGTTTGATTCCCGGCATGGGTAGAGTTTTTAGCCTCTAAATAGGTTTTTAAAATATTGTCCTTAGCACGGTTTAGTGCATTAAAAAGAATATAACAATCTAAGCACCTATGTAAGCTCTTTAATCAAAAACAATTATGATAGCTTAAAAACTACAAAATGATGTGATTATGTCTTTACGGTCTTTTAGACTGTTATTTAGACTTGCAAAAGTTAATACATTCTTTATGCAGAATATCATTGTAGAAACAAAAATACAGAGGTTCTACTATATATTCTTTAAAATAAAATATCAGACTAGTAAGTCGGTGGTATCGGTGGAAACCGAGGGGGTCTAAAAATGTGTTACCTACAGCGCAGGTAGGTTAGGTCATACTCCGCCACGGAGGCCAAGTCTGGGTTGGTGGAGGATTGTAAGACAGTGGCGGGCCTTACTGTCAGAAGTTATCAAGCCACCCATAAGGTCCCTGACATGGCTTAACGACTGCCGTTACATGACAGTCGCCACCAACGGCTTAACGTGCCTTGCGAAGCACAGAATCGCTCGGAAAAATGCCACTAGCGGTAGTCACGGGACGGTCGCCCATCCGGCACTGGACTGCGCCTGTCGTTGCTTAACTCAAGTGATTGATTCTGATCACTCGGTTCGCCTAGGCCACGAGCGCTTCAACGAGCATTTAGATTATACATCTAGGTACAAATCTTAACATTTAAGAATTTATCCAGTGAATAAAAGCATTTTTGTTTTAAGAATGTTTTTAACCTTGTTATAAAATGTATTAAGTTTTTGTAAATATTTTATTTCAATGAGAGTTTATTGAAATTTTTTACTGACATGTGATATGGGCTGCAGTTTAACATTTTGAGTCTCGAAGGAGGGAGTAGGAGTCTATTTTTATGTCGGGTATTAATATTGTGAGTATCTTTAATATCTTTATAGTAAGAAGTATCTTTCTTCTCTGTAGAGTTTCAAGTATTAAGTGAAATTGTAAATTCACCAACCGGCAGTGAGCCAGCTACTCCGAAGCAGCAGCGTTAAACTAACAAAGATGGTCCCGGAAGGGCCCTCGCTCAAATCAGACGTGACTTAAGTAAAGGATTGCTGCAGCCCAGGATACGTCACTACGTCATCTATTACGTCATTTGCGTCAGATCTACGGCACTCCTGAGAGCCTCAGTTTAGTTGAAAGGGATGATGTATCGCTGGATGATAATCCTGTTAGGCTATTGAGAGCTATAAAGTGATGTTCTGTATGTACATATTTACTCATAGTCGACAGAAGGTCAATCTTTACATTTTTTTTTGTAGCAAAGTGACCCGTATCGTAAATGTGTAGAGTGCACAAGTGTTAAGGATGATGTGTTGTCGACCGTATGACGTTTTATTGAAATAACTTAACGAACATCAAAGCAGTTTATTTCACAATTGATAAGTTATGTGGCGGAGAAGCTAACAAAGAAAAATTACAACATATTTTTTTAAAACACGTTTTGACTTAATTTACAGCGTCTTCAACTTAATGTCGCACTGTACACCATTGTCTCTGACAAAATTTTATTACTATCAAGCATCTTAGCTTCTAAATAATAGTCAATGTTAATTCTAATAGCATTACTGAAAAAAAAACATAAGAATATCAAAGCAGTTAGTTTCACAATTGATACGTTATGTGGGAGAGAAGCTGACATACAAACTCTACATCAATTGTTTTTAAACACGTTTTAACTTAATTTACAGCGTTTTCAACTTAATGTCCCACTGTACTCAGAAGTTTTAATTTTAGTAAATTAATTTTTTTTTTTGTAAAGTTGCAACTTTAAGGCAATGTAAGCACTGGACTTGAGTGTGTCTTTTTAATTTCAACTTGATACCTCTGTATTACGGTGTTAAATAGTCGTGACAGACAGTTTGACGAACGTACCAACAATCAGCGCGCGCGCCATGCACGCTGCGTAAATGCGGCGAGCCTGCTACGCAATCGATCGCAAATCACTATTAGTGTGATGGGGCTCTTAGTAAAAAATCCTAGAACAAAAGTTACTGCCAAACATAAACTGTAGTTGGCATGTCCTATGAATCGCGTATTGTAGAAATTACCCCACAATTTGTACGTAACGCATCCTGAACTTCTTTGGACATACCGTCCGACGTGGGCCAGATAACCTGAAAAACATGATTTATTTGGGGCAGTAAACCCCGCCACTGTCTTACAATGCTTCATCAACCCGGACTTGACCCCCGTGGTGGAGTATGGCCTAATCTTCGTGCGATGCAGGAAGAGACCCGTGGCCTAGCAGTGGGGACATAAAAGGCATAATATCAATGTTATTTATTATTACCGGTCGCGCGAACGTGAAACGAAGCAAAGGACGAGCACCAGACACTATAACCAAAGTTTTGGGAGGAGCCCTAGAAGCAGCTATACATCTGGCGCATAATCGGAGCGAATGAAGAGCCACCAGCGGGTGGCGGAAGTTACCCCATAGTAACGTCCCTCAGTCATGAAGATACAACGAAGGAGAAGAAATATCCCTGTATTTAGATTGAATCTTATGTACCTTGGGCCTAGAAAATAAACAACAATGTATGCAATTACTCGTATTTTAGAATTGTAAGACAATTTTATCTTTTCACCCCAGAATCAAGGTCAAAACTCCAAAGGTTCGTTTGCTTAATACGTCGCCCGACCTCGGACCCCAGGGTCGCAAAATATTTAACAATTTAGCAGGCACAGAGAGGCGTATAGAGAAGATTTTATTTGCAAACGAAGTCGGCGCAAAACTGACGCATAAATACACAACAGAAGTCATACTGTATGACAGGATAGATATTTTTTTTAATCAGCCGATTTAGTATCCCACTGCTGGGTTGAAGCCTCCCCTCTAGCTCTCCACTCCTATCTGTCACCGGCCATTTCCTGCCACCCCGGCAGTAAGTTTGTGAAATCGTCCCGCCCTCTCCACCATCGTCAGCCATTTTTAGGGTAGCCGGCGCGTGGGGCCAAGTCAGTGCCAACGTTTTCCCACCTGTCCGGGGCCATATGGGCCACAAGTGTTGACACAAGAGAAAAAGAAGATTGATGAAATTATTAATAGTAAATTTCGCAACCGAAGTGATTGGCTGGGCCATATAAACCACGCGAAATAAAAAAATATACTCAAGTAAATTAACAATGCCACCCACCGCGTATCGACGCGTCAATTTGCGTCCGGAACAATTACTGTGATTACCATATCGATAAAATATTCCGCCAGAAGTATGAAAAAACAGAAGAATGTAACTCAGCTGAAATTTTTTGTGTCTATTACTATACAGTTTTAGTGAATCAAGATGGATGAAATGAAATGAAAAGGTTTTTTTCAAAAAAGCGCAGATACTGCAGCTTCATGGACGTTACAAGTCAAACTAGGTGTCCATTTCAAGATCTAGAAAATGATATAGAAAAAATGGACAAAAAAAACTCCAAACTTAGTCTTTCCAAAGTCCTTAATTAACAGAATTTACATATTTTTTACAAAACTCATGCATTTAACATGCTTTAGTTCCAAACATCATTGTCATCTAAATAATCCCTAATATTATAGGTAATAATAATATTCATGGACATATTACACAGATCTCGTTAGCCCTATACTAAGTACAACTAAATGACTTGTGTTATAGGTGCTAACTCGACGATACATTTAATACAATAAATACATAGATAACATCAAAGACCCAAGGCAAACTACAAAAGTTCGTTTCCTAGTTTGACCCGGCCGGGAATCGAACCCGAGACATTGAATTTGAAGTAAGCATAGAAACCCATTCCCATACAAGCAAATCGGATCCCAAAAAACCGCGCCGGGCCCAGAGGCCGCCACTGAAAATGCGCGCAAAGCCGAAAAATACGTGTAGAGCGCTTTGTCTAAAACCGCTAGATGGCATTGTTAATAGTTTTCACGAGTTTACTATTGACATCTGGCGGTGACTAGCAAAACGTAAAACATTTTAGCAGTGTACTCTAGTAGCCAGTAGCGAGCAGAGAATTGACAGTTCAATTCTAGACACAGAGTACCTACGTTTGGTTCTTGTATGGTTTAATTGTTCTGTGTTCTTGTAAGTCCTTAGGGAAAATCTAATCTGCCATAAAATTGACAACCCACGGATGGGATAAATATAGGAAAAACATTGTTTGAGAGATAATTCAGAAAATACAATACCTATGTGAAAAAATCACACATTTCAAATCTGTGGAAAAAGTATATTGCGGAATTAGTGCATTGGGTCTATAAAACAGAATTTTAAAGCAAGCAGCAAGAAATGTAACCCACCTTTACCCACCAACAACTTCTAGTGAATGATATCAGTGCTTTCAACATGCAACAGTAACCCAGACTTCGTCATCCTCCGTGTATAGACCTGCCCTGTGGTCGCTGATTGTGATCTTATCAAGCCAATACTTAGACAACTCCCTCAAAGGTACCTTAGTCCATTTGGGTACCACACACACCGACCTACCTGCACAGTGCAGTCGACAGCACATCAACTTTGCATGTTCGCACTCTCCTCAGTATTATTATGGGCGACTTCGCAACAAAATGGTCGAACTTCTACCGAAGTCTTATCAATAGACCATTTAACAATCATAAATAAATGCCACCAAAAGTTTCGTAATTGCTACACACGCCGCCGCCTACCCCACAAGCACGAACCTTCACATTTACCTATTTTATTATGAAAAAAGTATATTTTTTGACTGTACTACAATAAATGTTTCGAAATATATTGCTGCTTATATTATTAAGGAGGTCCTTAAAATTGTGCTTGGTGGCAAAAACCATAAGAGATGCTTGTACAAAAAAGAGTAAGAAACGCTGGTTTAAACAATTATTAATAATAATTAGACGACCTCTGTGGCGTAACGGTAGTGCATCTACCTGCCATGCAGGAGGTCCCGGGTTCGAATCCCGGCTGGGAACAAAAAAAAACCCCAGGTCTTGGATGTTTACATGTTTGTGATGTCGTTGTTTCTGGTTCCCACGACACAGGGTATCCTAGTGTGGGGCCAGAAGCAATGTATGTGCCTGTATGTAAATGTTATGTTATTGAAAAACCTTTACTAGTCCATCGCAAACACTTCCCAACGCTGCGAGATTTTGTTTAAGTTATTTTCGGGTAGGGTAAGGGTCTGTTTCACAATCTGCAGATAAAGTTCCGGATATGCTATCCGCAACCAGGGCTGCTGTTTGTTCTAAATTTGAAGCCATAAACGAACACACACAATATAGAAAAAAATATTTAAATTTAGAATAAACGGCAGCCCTGGTTGCGGATAGCTTATCTGGAACTTGCCTGTAAACTAGCCTAACTTTACATGTATACCGATGTCTGTGACCCAATAAATATCTTTATCTTTATTTGAACATTGTGAAATAGGGCCTAAGACCAGTATCCTATCGAGAGGTAGGTAGGTACTGCTACAAACTATTCCAACCAATTTAGTATTCCATTAAAAATCATATCTGTCCATCCATATGGGAGCTGGCTGATATTTTTACCAATTTCTGCTGTGATTATGGCCTATGATTTTAATATGCGCCGTTGCCAGCTAACTCTGCATAGAAGCAAACGCACGCATCAGCTACACCTTCATTGTACTGTGATATATGTGGAGAGGATGAAGGAAGAAATATTGATGAAACAAATATACATGGCGAATGTGGGTGGAAGGGCCGGTAAGGGACGTCCCACATACTTCGACCAGATAAGGAATGTATTAGCAAATGGAAGATAAAAAGTAACCGGAACTGACGTGAGTGCATGTAACGACTAATGAATGTTGATGAAGCGAAGGTAATCTGTCAGGATCGTGGCAAGTGGCAGTCCTTGGTGCCTGTCTACCCCATTGGAATGCAGGTGTGAGGTTAATATTATGGTATGGGTTATTTATAAACTTATAAGTTATTGAATATGAGATTTTCTATTTTATTAATTGTTGTAAGTGAAGCTCAGAATATCCGGTTGACACGTTCCCTGATTGATACTACCCATAAGTTCAACACACTTTATGTTTTAAGTTTAGGTAATGTGTACTTTCCCTGTAATTATATTCCCCATAAAAGTTACTGATTTTTCATTTATGCTACCTCGATGTAGTAAAGTTATTAAATTGTTTAAAGTAAGATTACGAAACGATTTACGCTGAGCAGAAATTGAGAATTGGATGAAGAACGATGAACGAGGTAGCCGCCTGCCTTAGACGTTATAGTGCAGCAGCTAGCGACCTGCTGCTCGAGCCGCGCCGGGAGCCGTCGTCGTCGTCGTCACGCCGGCATCGGCATTGGGCGTGTTTCGACTCATCGGCCCGAACCGGCACGGCACACCGGCATGGCCGTTGCACAGGCATCAGGCACCGGTGCCGGGTTTCGTTTTTCCATTGTGCCGGTGTCGATGCCGGGTTACGCCCGGTGAGTGGTACAGTGCTGACACGGACTTCAACACGACGACACGTAAAGTAAAACGCGTAGATATAACAATGGTATCGTCCAAGCCGTCGACTATATTTGTTATATCTTTTACACCTACGACGCCGATACGAAATACGAGTCTCACCCTCCGCACGGTGGGCTGAAAATCGCTCCCCATAGACTTAGAGATCGAATTTTGAATTGTTATTTTTTTTTCACAGGAATCCACTTAGGAAGGCTAATCTTTCAACATATTTGAAGTGCAGTATGTTTACCTTTGTGCAAGTACTTTTTTTCCACTTGGTTAAAAAAAATGTATGGAAGTTACTATAAAATTGGCCATAACTTGATTATCGCACACTTGCCCGTTATTTCCTTCAGCACGATTATTGCCTGCATTTTTATGGATTTTTTGACACACTGCACTATGGGCGCACTCGTGCGACTTTGGTCGAAAAAAAATTAAATGCATTTAAAATATTTTTTTAAGGTATTTAAGCGTATATTTTGTGTTTGTCAAATTATGTACCTTCCTTAATTAGGGATTCTTTATAATTATAAAGAATCATACAATATAACTACTTAAATACTGTTCTAAAACATTGTCATATGCGAATAAATTATACACATGAAAATCAAATAAGATATGAATATTCTTTATTGTACACGAGGAAAAACACAAGCATAAAATATTTACAAAGATACATGAAATAAGTCCAAGTTACATTTTAAAACACACATACATTTTAAAAATGTTAAATCATGTAAACATAAAAAATAAGCCTTTAAAACTACATGAATAAAATACTAGCTATGAATCCTTTACATTAAAATAGGTACATAAAAGACAAGTAAAGAAACCAATGTATAAAAAATATAAATAAAAGAATTACAATAACATATTGCAAACAAAAATCATACAAATTATTCATATAAATCAGTTTCTTTCTCGGAATCTGTGTCACTTTCAATATTTTCGACGTTACAGAACTCAATATGATGTCGTTGTAATACCTAAAGATCCACTGCTTCTTGACTCATTTTTTTCTTTAAAGCTATCCTCATAACTGGTCGCATTGAAGAAATAAAAGGATCAGAAGTGAGAAGCATCCTTTTGATGACATCTTCGTTTGAATTCTTCCTGGTGTTCTTTCGCGAGTGAAATTCTCGTTAACATCGAAAATCTTTGTTGCGAGCTTTGGATGCTTCTTCAGATAAGATCCCAGTAGGAACCAAGGAGTTCCTTATAATTTCAGCACCATGGATTAGCAACTTGTGCACTGTAGCTGGCATATAGTACCAGCTGTATTGGTCCAGGTACCTTTCTGCAGTACTTCGGCCATATTCTTTGTACTTGTCGACGTTTATTTCTTCACCAGATGTAATGGCTTGAAGTATGACTGCAAATCTTCTAATCAATTCTTCATCCACTCCTGTTATCTCGGCTGTCTGTTTTGGGTCATCGAAGAATTTTCGTGCGTTATTTCCATCGTTCGTTGTTCCAGAGCTCTGTTTGACCACGTCCACAAGAAGACCAAGCTTCTGTTGGAATCGTTCTTGCAGCAACTGCTTTTTGGTCAGCATGACAGCCTTATCTTTATCTCCTCTTACTGCCCAAGTCTTCAACTCCAGTCTGTATGCTATATGTAGCAAACATTCCATGCAGTTAATTTGGGCATGTAACGGAGATAAACCGAATTTTAACATGTTGTTGGCTACTTCTTTTCGTATTACTGCATCAATATTGTTCATCTCGCTCGGTTTTGCTAGACATAAATAGCAAACTGCACTGGAAAGAGCTTCGGATAAATAACTGCAAACTTTTCCGTCGATCATAGTCATGACTAGATCATGATTTATTTTTATATTTCTACATTCTGAGGGCACCAATGCAGCTATTTCCTCTTCCATTTTCTTCATTTCTTCTTTTACGAGAGACTCGCTTTCTTTTGCGAAAAGAAACTGTACAGGTCTACAGTAGAAAACTGAGCATGGCTTCGGGTTTTTCCATATAACTTCAGTCCCGTTAGATAACTGCAGCGGAACAAGTGTTGTCATAAACAGAGATTCATCTGTTTCACCTCCTTCAATGCTTTGATTGTATCTGCTTTGGTTTGATGAACCGTCGAAACCCCACTTGGATAACAAAACCAGTGTTTTACCCATGTAAGCAGACAGTTCTGGTAAGGTTTTCAAAATTTGTTGTATGGTTATATTCAACAGAGCTTGCAGATCTAGTTTCGCCATGGTGTCATTTATAATGAAAGCCTGATCGGGAGGATAACAGCTTGACTTGGCTTGCTGAATCTTGTAATACGATGGGTGAAAGTCTGTTAAGCCCTCACGCATTGTCATCTCTCTCAGTGTAATATATTTCCACTTTGATAATCCCAGAGAAAATAAAAGGCCTAGCGCTTTTTCTGGCGTAACTGTACTTTTCTTTAATTTCTTCATTTCTATATCGTTATAGATTTTTACTGCTTCTTCAGGATTCTTCTTAAATTACTTTGCCTAAACATTCGTTTCCTTCTTTCTTCAAATTTTCTATTGTAACACAGATTGATTCATCGGTGTCTTCATGACTTTCATGTTGTAGCCTCCTTTTCCTTTGTTTTGCTCCCAAAGATCCAAATGGTACTTCATTGCAAGAACTTATGCCTTCTTGGCATACCGAAGCTGTTCCATCTGGTATAATATGTGAAACAACACAAAATGGCCAGTCAATACTCATTACGAGCCAGTTTTCATATTTTTTTCTGAAAATATCCTGGTTTCTATTTGCTGTCTTCCATCTCTTGGTAACTTGTTGACTGAATCTTCGACAGAATTCTCGAAGTATATCAAGATCTTCATCGGGCAGATGATGAAGGTTCAATAGCGATACAACTTTTTCCAACAAAGTAAAGTAGTTGCTTAGCTTTCCACACTGCTTCAAAACCACGAACAAGTCAAGTTTAGTTGTCAGACTTGCGATTCCATATTTTTCTCTTTATGATTTGGGTAAGTATGTTTTTTTAGCAGGACAAAATGTCAATGAGCACATAAAATATTTTACCTTCCATTTATACGCAACTACAATACCCCTAATGGTAATCAAACTCCAATTCCTAGTATACCTCAGGTGTTATTAACTAATTCGGTGATTTAGTCATCATACATGATGTTATTGTTAATATTAATTGTGAAAATATGAAGATAGACGCTTAAATAACTTGAAAAAATATTGCTTGCTACCCCCGGTGACGGCACCGGCGGGACTCTAGGAACTTGAGTTTTCAAGTGTCACTTTTTTCTCTCGAAATAGGTTTTATTACTCATTACTACACTAAACAATGTGATGAGAGACAATTTATAGAGCAAACGGACGCGTAAGAATTTTTCGAAGAAAAATCTGTATGAAGCTGACATGAAAAGTGGCTATAACTCTAGAATCGCAAGTTTGGCCGTAATATCCTTGCAGATGTAGTGCTACTTATTTGTGATTTTTCAGCATACTTTTTATAGCGGTACCTTTTGCGATTTTTAAAAATATAATTATAATGTGTACTTTGTACTAAAATGAGTAGTTCTAATGCTTTTGTGTCCTGATTATGCGTAGTTAGATATTCCTGTACCCTAGTCTATGAAATTAAAACTGAGCATATACATTATGTGTTTAATTAATAAGACTTGTTTTACGAATTATTAAAGTGATATTAACGTTTTTGGGAATTCATGATAAAGAAACGGTCTTTATATTTAATGTGCAATCAATCAGCCTGTATTTGTCCACTGCTGCATATAGGCCTCTCCCAGGGCAAGCCACATTACTCTATCCTCAGCAATCCTCACCCAGCTCATCACATTGTTTAGTATAGTAATGATAATGAGTAATAAAACCTATTTCGAGAGAAAAAAGTGACACTTGAAAACTCAAGTTCATATGTCTTTGAAACGTGATTCTCAGCCCACCGTGCGGCGCCGACCGGCCCCGGAGTCGCGAGCCGGTGCCGGGCCGGTGAGACAACACAAAGACAGACAATAGCCCTCGCCGTTTTAGCTAGTGTGCTAATGTGTCGCGCGGGCTCCTAGATTATTTACTATCTATATTAATTTTAACTAAGGCAGATACCCAGAGCATAGGTAGCTTACTCACATATCACGTGCTTACAATCAGAGTATATAACCACTACCTACGTTTACAATCTTACGCAGAACATGCCTACTCTCAAAAGTAAAACACGCTCCCACACACGGCGATGGATGCAGAGATGTTGCTAGGGCAACTTGGCAACGACGCATCGCCTAGGTACTCACCCCGCACTACTTGGCAACGTCGCCTGGCACCCGGAGCGCAATCGTTCGTTGGACAAAAAATGATTGCGTTTGTTTTAACTTTCTACCAACAGAAATCTGATCTTCCTATTTAGAAGAGCTGATGTAAATGTAAAAAGATACAAATTACTAGTGTTGAATCTACAACAAACTACATTTGTAGAAGATCTAAAATAATTAGTTCTTCGTTATAATAGTTTTATAGCACCCATGCGATGAATGAACCAAGTGTGTGAGCAGGCATGAATATGTCTAATTTGTATAATTATGGATTAGGTACCAAATCGGTATCTAGCAAGCAAGCATAGTAAGTAAAAAAATCAACTGGCCAAGTCCGAGTCTGACTTGCGCACGAAGGGTTCCGTAGGTACTATTATTAATTAAATTATTTATTTTTGAAGTGAATACAACGAAATATTCTGTAAATATTGTAAACGTCGGCGAGACATCGTGAGACACGCAACATTAGCCTATAATGAAGCCTTTTTTTGAAGACCACGACTGCTCAGTAGAGCGTAGGTACAGACTAAGAAGAATTTATAGTAACAAGTAATATAGAAATTTACAAGTAATTAGGCTTAGTGGTATATCTGAAATCAAAAGTTGTGAACCGGGTAATTTCAACAACTAAGAAAATGGGAACTTGAATGCTGTGCTGCATATCTATATATTTTATCAATGTCACATTCATTTTTAATGTTTCTATTGCTTCATAAGGTACTAATTAAAGATCACTTGCGTAAAATTGTTTTTCATTCACAATACCTACTTCGAATCTCTAGTTTTCTGACCGCGTCCTTAAAATGTTGCATTGAAATGTTCCTTACCCTCAAATTGCCTTAAATGTAGACTTCACACCTCATACTAACGGAAAATCCGCAAAATGAAAAAAGTATAATTTTGAATTCATGCAAATATAGTCTTAGATAATAACTGAATTTGAAAGTTGAGTTGTCTATACCAGGCCACTCAGAAAGTTTTGAAAAATAGTTTTTATGTATAAGACATTGGCCACTAGTAGTTGTTATGAAAACGTCATTTATTTAAAAGTAAAAATACTACTGTTCGATTTTAAAATTTCCCTCCGCATTTTTTGAGAGCCAAAATGGATCGGCATTCAGAACATTTTCGTGCTATGATTTTATACTATTTCAAATGTGGCTTAAGACCTGATGAGTCATGTGATCGACTTCGAATTGCTTTTATGAATGAAGGACCTTCAAAAACAACCATCTACCGCTGGTATAGCGAGTTCAAACGCGGTCATCTTACTTTGAGGGAATGAACAAAGGAGTGGTCGTCCTATCACGGCTGTCACCGAAGAAAGTTTGCTGGCAGTAAAAAAAATAATTCAAGAAAACAGACGAATTAAGTACGAAAAGATTCAGCATACACTGCAGATTGGTTCAGGAAGTGTTCACAAGATTTTGCACAAGCACCTTCCCGTAAGGAGAATAATTTTCCGCTGGGTGCCGCACAACCTCACCGAAGCTCAGAAGCAGGCCCGTGTGGATTGGTGCCGTGATTTGTTACAAAAATTTGATGCTGGCTCGTCACGGCGCGTTTACGACACTGTGACAGGTGACGAATCCTGGATTTCTCAATATGATCCAGAAACAAAGCATCAGTCGACAGTTTGGTTGTTTCAAAATGAACCAACGCCTACGAAAGTGAAGCGATCGAGGAGCGCAGGATTTTTTTTATAGTTTCTTCACTTTGACGGGGTACCTAACTTCAATTCCACTTTGAGACCAAAGCAGCATCAACGCTGAATAATAATAATATTGGCCTTTTTGCATCTACTTAATGAGATGATTTATACAGCGTCCAGTTGTATCTTCACTCACACTAGATGGGTGAAGGGCCCACTCCGACGCTGTAGTGCCTGGGACATGGTTTTATAGATGGTGTAGGCTTGCCCAGCACCTATACCATCCTGACAGCTTAGTCGGCCTAGCCCACAGGAAAGACTAGTCAATACGTGCGGAGCCAACCAGGCCGCGGGTTTCCTCACGATGTTTTCCTTCACCGTTAGCGAGTGGTATTGCAACTACAAATTCTCAAATGTACGTAACTTTGAAATTAAACAAAGTCATTAAACGCTGAATGGTATAACACAAAATGCCTGCCAGAAGTTTTTTTCTGAATTGAGCAACAAGCGATTGAACAACGGGCTCCGCGGGGTCCTTCTTCACCACGACAACGCGCCCGCGCACACTGCGATCAAAACGAGGGACTTCCTGGACTCCACACAGATCAGAGTCTTAGGAGACCCTCCTTACAGTCCTGATTAGGTTCCGTGTGACTTCTTTTTACTGCCTAAAATAAAAAATCTGCTCAAAGGGATACAGTTTTCATCGCCGGAAGACGCGCTAGCAGCGTTTGAGAAGGCCGTGGAAGAGGTGTCTGCGGAGGACTAGAATAAATGTTTTGAAAATTGGTTCAGACGCATGATACGTGGTATAGAGGCTGGTGGAGAGTGCTCTGAAAAGATTAAATAAAAATAGTTTTTAGGTATAATGTGAAATTTTATTCTCTACAATGTTTGTCTTATGGGTATTTCAATAGAAGTAAGAGTATCAGTTTCAAAGAAATATGGTCTTGAAAATTCGCAAAATGTAAATTTGCACGTAAATAAGTTCCGGTTCACAACTTTTGATTTCGGCTATACCAATAAATCGAATTTAAAGTTTTAGACAATCATGCTGTGTAGTTTCGGCTTAAAGAATAGCACCAACCCAAATTCTTCCCGCGGGTGTCGTAAAAGGTGACTAAGGGACACAAACTGGGGGGTGGGCAGCAGCGCCCCCTGCAGTACAATGCCACCAATCTGCGATCCTCAACCCGCATGCCCAGCGTGGGGATTATGGGCATTAACCCCCAATGATGGTATAAGACAGGCCGCTCTGGTCATCACTAGGGGAGGGCTATGTCCAGCAGTGGACTCCATAATATAGCCTGAAGAAGAAGACAATCATACAACGCAAAATTTAACTCTCTTTAATATTGCAATAACGAAGATTCCAGTCCAAAGTACCGTTTCCGAGCTAGAAGCACAAAACTGAAAGAAAGTGTGATAAGTTCGCGGTTTTTTGGCCCCCAAAAGTTGAGCTCACCTCCTGGGACCGTGCGAATTCGCATTACACGCATTTAAGATCAAATGATGGTATAAAATGATATCCAGCTTTCTGGAAATTAATTCCTGGATTTTTTTTAATTTGATTGACCTATTATATTAACATCAAGAATTTAAAATGTCAAGAACATAAAAAAAATAACATTCCATGCGATAATAAGTAAAAATGTCAAACAAGAGAGGTCACGGGGATAATATCAAATAGTATATCATTGTTATACTTATTTTAATCAATATAATTATCAGTCAGAAATTCGATTATTGTATGATAGCAGTTTTTAAATAATATATTTTTTTATTTGTGCTTGAACAAGCCTAAGTCCAGTTCTCTTAATGCACTAGACAGCTTATTATAAATTACAGGGCCCATGCAAAATACACTTTTGTGCACCAGCGCTGTATTTGTCCTCTGCGTAAACATATTTTCGTTTTATACCGTTTTAATCACTGACTGACTTGTGAAACTCGTATGAAACTAAATAGATATTGTGACTTTTATAACTACGCATGCCTATAGTATATTTTTGACTAAGGAACTAATAACCACGACAGTAAAATTGTATATTTTGACTTAAATTCTGGTTAACTGAAAACGGCATATTTTTATCTAGATTAGAAACTTAAAACCTCTCAAGAACTACATTTGAGCTGATGAACTTCGTAACAATGTCCACCAGATAATGTGCTACTTAATGAAAGTATTTGATGAACAAAGTGATTTTTTTTACTTAAATTTGAAGTTCTAAATTCCCATCTCTGAAAGTCTTCATCAGAACATCACCAAATTACCCTGGGACAGCTTTTATATTATATTTTATGAAACATATGCATATTATTTATGAATGGGCCTCATTAGGCCTTATTTGCTGCTGTCCATTGAAAAGTTCTTTTCTCCATCTCTCAAAGTCTTCATGACATCTTCACCAAATTAAAATGGGACCAATGGGACGCTATACCTAGTAGAACAAAAAAAAAATATCGAAATAGGTTAAGATTTGACGAAGATAATGCGAAAACATAGTGAAAAATAATTAACATACGCGTCGATGTGATAACCTCTTTTGAAGTCGGTTAAAATGGAAATGACTTTCATTAAATAAATATGTACATCATCTATAAAAATATCAACTGTAGCTACACGGTTCATGAGAGTTTACGTTCAGCTTGGGGACAGACCGACAGACGGACATACCATCTTAGCAATTGGGTCCCGTTTTTACCCTCTGGTACGGAACCCTAAAATCTATGTTTTAGTTGGAAGTTATACTTAAAGGGCTATAGTTAATTATTGTTTATGTAGTTAATTATTCCAAGACATTATAAAATGTAAAGGTGATATGCTGTCGACTGTTCCTCAACAGCAAGTTGCGAATTCAAAAACTAGGGGGTACAAACTGCGACCACGAGTTCTTATAGGAAGCTGCCATAATAATCGGTACCGTTTTTAGTAAAGTTTTAAGCAACTTATTTGTCAATAAATCACATAAAAATTAAAAGATGTACCAACATAGCTTAATCGATCTTGTACTAGAAACCATAAAAAAAAAATTTCTTCCACCTATTTTGCAAAATGTGAAATATCTGTGAACCATCCATGAGGTATATTTTCGTGTATCGTTTTCGAAAATTTCTAAACATTTACCACGGATATCCGTGACATTTACTATCTGCGAACGGTTTAATCAGTGATGTCTGCGCGCGCCCCAGTCCCTTCTGTGTGGCCCAATTATTTCTATTAGCGCCATCTAACGTGGAGTAGCATAGACTAGTGAGATTGGGCACAAGCAACTCATTATCAAGTACGGTAGCTGACTGGGTTACGAAAGATTGATTAAAATAATTAAGTTATCTCGATCTTAATAACTTATTGATTAAATTCATGGGTTTTTTTAATATTAATTTATAAAAAAATAAACTATTAGGGAAATGTGGTTCAATTTCGTTATTATACAGAAAATGTAATAAGTTAGTCACAAATTTTACCGACAAGCGACGTCAGCGCCAGGATCCGAAAAAAGCTATTGAATGATCTTCTATCCTTACTTCAAATTCAATGCCCGAGACCTTCGGTGGCACAGTCAGCGTGCCAAACCGCTGCGCCACCGAGGCCGTCGAGGTAGTAGCCCTCTTGGCACAAAGTGTACTTTACACATTTTTTGAACCGTGCTTCAGTCAAACTTAATATATCTTCAGGGATTTTATTATAGAAACGTATACAATGCCCTTGAAGGATGTATTAAAAGATGTTTGCTGTATTATTAGTTTACTTCAAACTGACAGTAAACCTGCACTGAATGTCCAATACAACTCATGAGTTGGACAACACTATAGCCAATCATGAGCGAACGAAGCTTGGTCTGAATTTTGACGCAATCAGAGCTGTTTGTCAGAGAGAGTATTGAAGAGCATAGTGTTTCAGGCTGTTTTATTTTTAAAATACACTTTAATATTACCCCACTCTTATATTATTTTTAATGCACGAACCCGTGCTAAGGACAAATTTAAAAACCTATTTAGAAGCTAAAAATTCCACCCATGCCGGGATTCGAACCCGTCCATTTGCCCGTGAGTCGCCCATTGGCTCAGTTGGAAAGAGCGCTGGCACGGATAGGCAGAGGTCGCGGATTCGAATCCTGGCATGGGTGGAATTTTTAGCCTTTAAATAGGTTTTTAAATTACCACACTCTATTATTTTATAGTATCACTAAATTCGTTGATTTTTTTTTAAAGAATTGGGCTACATAATTATAATTAATGATGAATCATAAATATAAGATAAGACCGCTCGTGGCCCTGGATACCTGAGTGATCTTAAACGATCACGAAAGTTAATCAGCATAGGGCACGTTCAGTGCATGGATGGGTTACCCTCTAAGACTAACACTGGTGACATTTTTCCGAGCGGTTCCATGCTTCGAAAGGTACGTTAAGCAGTTTGTGCCGGCTGCCGTCGATAGATGGCAGTCGTTAAGCCAAGTTAGAGGCCTCAGGGCGGCTTGAAAACTTCAGACAGTAAGACCAGCCACTAGTCTTGCAAGCCTCCACCAATCTGGATTTGGCCCCCGTGGTGAAGTATGGCCTACACCTTCCTCAGGCAAGAGACCCGTACCCCTCGGTGAGGACAGAATGAGTTGATGATGATAAATACAAGAATATTCTTTATTGTACCATCCAGGAAATAATTTCAGAGATAGTTACAAAAGAAGAGGTAGATTTGGCGGCCTTATTGCAGATAACAATTTCTATCAGACAACCATGGAACGGAAATATTGCCAAAGGTGATATTGAGACGGATATTAGGCTAATCGAATATTAACTTGCATACATAATAATAATATATTTACAAAAAAAAAATTTAACTCATTAAAAAAAACTGATTTCCCGCCATCATCGCGGCGGTAAACATGGCGGACGGAGGAAGCTTTTAACGGACTCCTCTACCAACACTATTAGTCTGTACAGGTGATGAAAAATCAAGATCACACTGAAATTACAGAAGTGGAAAGCTTCTCTCAGTAAATCTTTTAGTTTCATTTGACTTCGTTCGAATTTTAAATTTAAATTATTAACAATGCGGAGAACCGACGCCGAATGGTTTTGTGAAGTCAGCATTTCTCTGTAACGAAATAAAAACCCTGCGAACAATTTTCAGGTATTTCTTTATTACCAATTTGCCAGTGTGTTTACGATCCCGTACCTTAAAATAAAATAACTGTGAGTTGTTTTAATACACAAATACTCCTGACTACATAAAAAAATGAAAATATTAGTGGTTAAAGTATGAAATTGCCGTTTTATTGCAATATGTTCTTTGAATCGACATAGAATCTCCATGGTTTGAGGTTTTCGAATGAAACTTTTTTTAAATGGTTTCTATGATGTTCTTTTTTTAAAAAATGTGAAACATTTGAATATCGACTTTCAATTGTTTTTGTTATTCAATTTAGACAAGAAAGATGGATACGCGTTTCTTTCTGCAGATCAGTCAAATCATGAGGCTCCCATTTTTCGTATTTTTTTATTTTATTGATTTGACGTAAGTGAATCAATATTGTGGGTAAGGTAACGTTAAACCATGCCGCTAATTTCTGGGTAGTTTGACTAGGATCGGCTTCCACTATCTCTCTTAATTGATCGTTATTCACCTGTGTGGGCGGTCTTCCTCGTGGCTCGTTCTTTAAGTCGAAATTTCCATCACGAAAGCGTTTAAACCAAAATCGCACGGTGCGTTCATTAGTAGACCCCTCTCCAAACGCAGCATTGATATTGCGGGCTGTTTCTGCCGCGTTAGTTCCGCATCGGAACTCGTTTTCAAAAATCACTCGAATTTTCGCAGTATCCATCTTTATTGTCTAAATTGAATAACAAAAACAATTGAAAGTCGATATTCAAATGTTTCACTTTTTTTTAAAAAAGAACATCATAGAAACCATTTGAAAAAAGTTTGATTCGAAAACCTCAAACCATGAAGATTCTATGTCAATTCAAAGAACCTATTGCAATAAAACGGCAATTTTTTTATACTTTAGCCCCTATTATAATAAAATAGTTTTAATATTTTCAGTGTCACCAGCCGAATTCCATGAAACCATTTCGGCTACACGTAACATAAAAATAAACAAACATACATACATACATACATACATACATACATACATACATACATACATACATACATACATACATACATACATACATACATACATACATACATACATACATACATACATACATACATACATACATACATACATACATACATACATACATACATACATACATACATACATACATACATACATACATACATACATACATACATACATACATACATACATACATACATACATACATACATACATACATACATACATACATACATACATACATGCATACATACATGCATACACACACTCAAAAACCATAACTCTGATTCGGGTATCTCATCTCATGCACTCATACCACAACCTTACATACTAAGCGTGAATCCTAAAAACCACAAAAGTACAGTTACAAAATATGATACGCTCTAGGCGTCATGTTTTAGGAATATCACGTTTCAAAAATAACCCTGTATCTTCATCATCATCAACCCATTGTGTCCCCTCCAAGGGGCTCTCCCCTGAGCAAGGTATAGGCGATACTCCACCACGGGGGCCAAGTTCGGATTGGTGAAGGCTTGCAAGACTAATGGAATAATGCCACTAGCGTTAGTCATAGACGGTCACCCATCCATGCACTGAACGCGCCCTTTTTTTTTTTTTCACCCAGGAGAAACCCCAATTACGGGTACCACCGGCTCGGGGGAGCACAGTGGTTATGTCGGACTCCCCGCCCTGAAAAGGGCGGTATATCGACTAAAACTCCTGGGGTGTTCCTCCGCACCGCAAAGGACGGGGCCACGGGGACGCTTACGCACACTTCCGCGACCCCGTCTGCGGGCGCCCTTTCGGGCACTCCTTCGGCGGCGCCCCTGCCCCATCGCATCGGACCGAACGACGGGGCGAGGGAACGCCGCATCTCTTCGTTGTAGCGCATAGTGGCCAAGTGCGAACCCCTTGGCCACCACACGCCCCAACGCGCTGCCCCCTCCATCCCATTGTTGTGTGGTCCAATGGGATTAGAGGCACTGAACGCGCCCTTTTTTTTTTTTTCACCCAGGAGTAACCCCAATTACGGGTACCACCGGCTCGGGGGAGCACAGTGGTTATGTCGGACTCCCCGCCATGAAAAGGGCGGTATACCGACTAAAACTCCTGGGGTGTTCCTCCGCACCGCAAAGGACGGGGCCACGGGGACGCTTGCGCACACTTCCGCGACCCCGTCTGCGGGCGCCCTTTCGGGCACTCCTTCGGCGGCGTCCCTACCCCGCCCGCAGGAACAGGGCGAAGGAACGCCGCATCTCTTCGTTGGAGCGCATAGGGGCCAAGTGCGTATGATCTTGGCCCCCATACGCCCCAACGCGCCACCCCCTCAATCCCATTGCAACCTGGTCGATGAGACGGGGAGGGCGGCGCACCTCCGCGTTGAGGCGCGTGGGGGCCAAGGCATCACGGTCCCCACACGCCCCACACGCGAAGCCCGTCGCGTCGCCCACCCGCGCCTCTCTGAAAGCAGAGAAGGCGGTGAGTGACCGCGCGGGCCCCCTCCGTGCCAGAAGGCACCCTCGGAACACGCAAGGGCGCCTTCCGGCCCGCCGTGATGGACGCGGAGAGTCCCCCGACCCTCCGCGTCCCGGCGGCCACTCTGGTCCGACTGGTACGAGGCGCGCGCGCTTACGCGCAGCGGCGCCCCCCCCAGTCGGTCCTTCAATCGGTTGGTCGCCTGGGTCCCACTCCACAAAGTGAAACAGGGCCCACGCGACCCCTTCCGCCAGATTATTCGCCGTTACCCAGTAAGATCCGACAAGAAGAAGTTACTGACTAACGCTCAGGGTGCACCGACCCCACCACTTGCCCCTCCATCTGGTTCATGGAATCAGATGGAACGGAAAGCGGAGGGGTACACGTGAAGGTTATCTGGCATCGCACCCCCACTGAACGCGCCCTGTGTTAACCTTCGTAACTTAACCTTCGTGATCGTTTTAAGATCACTCAGGCAGCCGGGCCTACGAGCGAGTCAACATTGTATATATTTCCCAAACTCAGCTCCGTACACGTTCGCGGCAAGTAATAATAAAGAAACATGAATGCAGCTAATAGTTAGACAGCAAAGTAATGACTGCAAAAGTTCGTGCTAACTCGGCGAGTTTAATAAGAAATAATCGACTTCGGAGCTGGTTTGAGGGCCTTGGTGGGAATTTATACATCTTACCTACACAAGGCTACACACGAGTGAAACGGTGGCGAGGAACCTTTACATAGAAACTTGGAAATCGGCTTTGCGTCGCCATCATAGAGTTGTGAGACTCTTGTCATAGAGGTGGCACCGAGTGAGACTAAGAATATTGTGATTACGTCACTAGCCCGTTGTAACATGAGACATTAAGGCGCTGCGCAATGCTGCCTAGCGCCACCAATAGAATTAAAATCATAAGTTATTAAAAAGGAGAAGAAGAAGAAAAAACTTTACTACCTATAGAAACAATGCACACGGCACAGTAATAAACAAACTTAACATAACATTTACAAAAACAAAAAAAAGGAATAGGTTAAATAGGTTTTTAAAAAAAAGGAAGACAAACGTAAGGTCACGGCGTGTCACTGTTGCCATAAATGGCAACTGACTCAGCAATATGCTGATGGACAAGCCTTCAGCGCTGATTTTCAGTCAGTGCCAGGTGCTACCCCACGAGCGTCACAGACCGCGGTGCGACACAATCATGGGCAATACCATATAGAGTAGAGTACTTATAATTATGTTATAAAGGTATTATACCTATATGAATAGAATACTTTTTTATTTCAAAACGTGAAAGTTATATTTTAACAACGGAACGATACTGAAAATGCAAGGTGGGCCAATAGATGTGTCCAGAAGTGTATTAGTTATTGGACACGCGTAGGACTAGGACAAGATGGCGGCTCGCAATCGGAGCGCATTTGCGAATTTGTAGTTATAATACCATACGCTAGCGGTGAAGTAAAACACCGTGAGGAAACCCGCGCCTTGGTTGGCTCCGCACGTATTGACTAGTCTTTCTTGTGGGCTAGGCCGACTAACCTAACAGAATGGTATAGGTGCTGGGCAAGCCTACACCATCTATAAAAAACCATGTCCCAGTCACTACAGCATCCGAGTGGTCCCTTCACCTATCTATTGTAAGTGGAGATGCCACTGGACGCTGTGTGAATAAATCGTGTTATTACGTAGATGCGCATAAGGCCAATATTATTATTATTATGAAATTTACTTTACTTCGCTCAAATGTATACTCAAATTTCAATAAAAAATTAATTGCTGGGTTAGAGCTTAGCTGTTTAAGTGCTAATGCCAATATAATGTGCTATGAACTTTTCCATGCAGCCTAGAAACGTCCTACTGCAGGGCACAGTCCTTCTCTCTGAAAGAGAGAGAGAGAGAGACATTTATTTGAAGCCACAAAGATACAATGCAGATAACACAATGTAACACGATATTAAAATAATACAGACAAATAAGAAAAGAAAGAATAAAGAAAAATATTATAAAATAAAGAATAGGATATAAAACAAACCTTTACAATTTAGAAGGGCATTGTATCTCCGCAGCCACAAACAGGTAGCTGACTCAGCATTTGCTGCAGGCTGGGCTTTCAACACTGTTGTTCAGTCAGCACCTATTCTTCTATTTATACATACATTATCCTTTTAAGGCCCAATGTCCTCAAGTGATCACAAAAAAAAATTGTTATTTTCAAGGTCAGACCTTACGAGGTTATAACCTACATTACAACACCCGTAAGTAAATCCGGACTAAAAGTCTACAATATTCCTACATATCTTACATAAAAAATAATATTTACAAAACTACGTCAATAGAATAGAATATGCTGTGAAATAAACTTAATATAGAATATCTAAGTAACAATGCACATAATAATAGGGGTTAAATTATGAAATTGCCATTTTATTGCAATAGGTTCTTTGAATTGACATAGAATCTTCATGGTTTGAGGTTTTCGAATGAAACTTTTTTCAAATGGTTTCTATGATGTTCTTTTTTTAAAAAATGTGAAACATTTCAATATCGACTTTCAATAATTGTTTTTGTTATTCAATTTAGACAAGAAAGATGGATACTGCGAAAATTCGAGTGATTTTTGAATACGAGTTCCGACGCGGAACTAACGCGGCAGAAACAGCCCGCAATATCAATGCTGCGTTTGGAGAGGGGTCTACTAATGAACGCACCGTGCGATTTTGGTTTAAACGCTTTCGTGATGGAAATTCCGACTTAAAGATCGAGCCACGAGGAAGACCGCCCACACAGGTGAATAACGATGAATTAAGAGAGATAGTGGAAGCCGATCCTAGTCAAACTACCCAGGAATTAGCGGCATGGTTTAACGGCATTAGTAGACCCCTCTCCAAACGCAGCATTGATATTGCGGGCTGTTTCAGCCGCGTTAGTTCCGCGTCGGAACTCGTATTCAAAAATCACTCGAATTTTCGCAGTATCCATCTTTCTTGTCTAAATTGAATAACAAAAACAATTGAATCGATATTCAAATGTTTCACATTTTTAAAAAAAGAACATCATAGAATCCATTTGAAAAAAAGTTTCATTCGAAAACCTCAAGCCATGAAGATTCTATGTCATTTCAAAGAACCTATTGCAATAAAACGGCAATTTCATACTTTAACCCCTAATATAAAGAGAGTATGGGCTTATAACCGCGGATTAGCAATGTTAATTTGCATGGACTACGACCTTAAGATATTTGATATTTTTCCCAAATAAATCTAATTGTATTTATTTTTCTTTAAATCTATCGTCGAGTTAGCACCGGGAACACAAGTCATTCAGTTAAACTTAGTATAGGGCTAACGAGATCTGTGCAATATCGTCGTCAGGCTATACTAGTCCACTGCTGGACATAGCCCTCCCCTAAAGAGCGCCACGTTGTGCTATCATAGGGGGTGATGCCCATAATCCCCACGCTGGGCATGCGGGTTGGGGATCACAGTTCGGTGGAATTGTACTGCAGGGGGCGCTGCTGCCCACCCCCCGGTTGTGTCCCTTAGTCGCCTTTTACGACATCCGCGGGAAGAATTGGGTTGGTGCTATTCTCTAGGCCGACACCACATAGCAGCTTTGTCATATGTCCATGAATATTTATTTATTGCACTTAAGAAAGCCCTCTCTAACGATTACTAACTCCTTTTCTACGTTAGTACTTAACTTGTACTTTTCGATATCGCTACCCTCCGTAGCTTCATAAGCCGATAATGTCATATTCCCGTACGGATTGTAATTGAGTTACCGTGGGTTGGTGTTATTACACTTTTGGTGGTCCAAGGTTACAATGTTAACATAAAAAGGATTACTTAAGATTATTAAGCTTAATGATAACAATAATAGTAACCACTTCCACATAACACAATCACTTGACCGGTCAATACTTAAATAGTTTCTTAATGGAATGAAATGGTAGAAAGAATGGTTCATATGAATTTGGTAGCGCGATCAAATACAGGATATCAAATCCGTTCGCGCCTGTTGTTGTTTCACTTAAGTTATTGATTTCAATCACTCGGTTCGACTAGGCCACGAGCTTTTCATACCACTATTATCAGTATTTTCAAATCAATTCAAATCAAATTCAATTATTTGTGAAACATGCGTGTACATAAAAGTTCTTATAAATAATTAAGTTTCAGCTTATTTTGCCGTAAAAGCGTACAAATATCAACATCTTAAAATAACAAATATTCACAAAATTTCGGTTTCTAAAAGCTATAATTGTATTGAAATGTTAGGGAATAAGATAATAAAATTTATGAATTGATTAGCAATTAATTGAAATGTCGTAGTACAATAAATTTAAATAATTATTTAATTCATTTAAAATAATGAAATATACGTCAACTTACAAATGTTCGTTTCAAATGCAACTATGCAATTCGGTGAAGTTCCAATCACTTTCGAATAATATTATAGCAACATCGAAACATTAATGCGTTTAGCGGCAAATCAATTCACATAGAAACTTAATTATCAACTCTGAAAAGGCTACGCGAAAGCAATCAAACTGACATTTTATTTTCAGGAGCGTAAAGTCTAAAATTCAAATGCACCGATGAGATTTGCAAATTTACTATAAAACGCATTATGACACTAAAATTGCAGCAAATATCAAATCGCTTTTAATTGCTACCTCATTTAACAGTAATGATGAGAATCGAACGGAGCACTCTCTCAGCAACAGTAGAGCTAAATTAATACATTTCTGAATTGTCTGTATTATAGTCCGTATCACGAAGCACTCGTGGCTTAGTCAAACCGACTGATTGGAATCAATTACATGAGTTAAGCAACAACAGGCACGGTCAGGTGCAGGATTGGTGACCGTCCCGTGACTACCGCTAGTAGCATTTTCCGAGCGCTTCTGTGCCTTACAAGGCAAGTTAAGCTGTTGTTGCCGGCTGTCATGTAATGGCAGTCGTTAAGCCATGGCAGAGGCCTTATGAGCGGCTTGATAACTTCTGACAGTAAGGCCCGCCACTGTCTTACAATCCTCCACCAACCCGGACTTGGCCCCCGTGGTGGAGTATGGCCTAACCTTCCTGCGGTGCAGGAAGAGACCCGTGCCCCAACAGTGGGGACATATAAAGGGTTGATATCGATCGATATCGAAAAGCCCGACTCGTATTCAGCCTTGAATATCGTCTGCGTTTCTCTCAATTCGCATAGCCTAAATGCGCTCGCTGCAGCACGATACCTGGAGCGATCTGTGAGCGTTTGTTAGGGTTTGTTAGACCACAGGCAATTAAAGTGGGCGAAGACAATCGCTCTCTATCGCCATCGTTCCACACCGCTGCATAATTGTGATTCTATAGCGTGGAAAGGGTGAGCGACTTGGGGGCGCATTCTGATAAACGATTGATTTACCATATTGACGTATTGAGCTAAGGCTATTAACACGCGGATCATGCTATCTTGCTCACACAAAGTCTTCTCTTCTTCAACCTATGGCCATTCAATGCTGAGTCTAGGTATTTTTAATGCACGCTATTCATTTCGGTCTTGGACTTTCCATAGCCAGTCTTTTCCTGCCTCGTTGACCAGGTAGTCAGTCCATCTAATTAAATAAAAATAAAATAAGATTTGCCTATTTTGGAACGGAACTTCATATAATGTTCTTTTGTAATTTTTGCCGAGGCTTGTAAACTAACCGTTAATGCTTTCAAAAAGACGCCTGTCACCTCAGTCTTTCGAGACCACGGTACTTGTAAAAGTGCCGTGGTCGTCGGAACGTCGGAAAATCGTAAAAATAAGAAATTAAACGAGTAAAATCCGTGTACTTAAATACGTTTTTATTTTAGTGCTAGTTTTTATTTTATTAAAAACTGTATTTATTTAAAAATGGCGGTGCGAAATGGCCCTGAACTATGCGGTACCTTTGAACTTTCCTTTGTCCGAGCGCGTCGAGTGCCAGAAGGGTTAATCACTTAGGTTAAGCAACAATAGGCGCGGTTAGGTGCTGGATGGGTGACCGTTCCGTGACTACCGCTAGTGGCGTTTTTTCGAGCGCGTTCGTGCTTAGCAAGGCATGTTAAGCTTTTGGTGCCGGCTGTCATGTAATGACGGTCGTTAAGCCAAGTCAGAGGCCTTAGGGCCACTTGAAAACTTCTGACAGTAAGATCAGCCAACCTCCACCTTGACGGCTGGATAGCAATCGACACCAACTGCTTAAGGTGCCTTGCGAAGCATGTAACCGCTCGGAAAATCACTACTAGCGTAAGTCATAGGCAGTCACCCATCCATGCACTGAACGCGCCCTGTGTTGGTTAACCTTTGTGATCGTTCGGCTGCCTGAGTGATCCTAATCACTCAGGCAGCCAAGGCTAATAGTAAATTAATGGTGATAGTGAATAAATTATTTCAATTCAATTCAACACCACTTGCCAGAAACGAGGGCCTGCGGGCATGCGAATAACCGACGTGTGAACAGGTGAACACACCTGGTGAATCGGGTGAACTACCCGACGGTAATGGAGTGACAATTTGATGTGACAGACTCCTCGGACCGCAATTGACATAACTTGTGCATTTCACCGATTTCCCAGTTGTTTAGGTGCGCCTTTGTTGACATAATTTAGAACTTCATTTTATAAATTAACCCTAGACACGGTGGCAACTGATGTATTTTGTTTAAGGCGCTTCTTTTTATCGGAAATCGATTGATGTCCCAGTCTATTAAATTGAATCTAGGATCAATATACTAGAACTTCAATTTTAGGTTGTAGACTGTAGGGTCAAAAAATTATTGTCACAGTTGTTAAGATTTCTCATTAACACTTTTAGGAAAAGACCTATAAAAATTTTGTCTTTTTTCAATTTTTTTTAGCTATCTTTGTGGTGCTAACTAGTGCCTTCTTCTTCTTAAAGAAGAAGGCACCACGAAGCGCCTTAAGACGACTTGAGAAAAGATGGGCAGAGTGGAGTTTTTTTCCCCTTGCCTTTTTCTCCACTACAATACGGCCCGAAGGCACAGGCTTACATTTTACAGTATACATTGACAATCAGCAAACAGAAAGTATTTTTTTCGTTCAAATAATTTATTTGATTGTTTGACTGGAATAAAAAAAAACATAATTTAGGTGTATTTCATAATTATCTTCAGGTGCTCTTCTTTTCAGCCTTTTGATGGTAATGATTTGCTATCAGTTTTAACGCTTTTTAACGTTTAACGTTTTTTATCAGTTTTATTGGGTTACTCAGTCTACCTCTATACCTATTTGTTCTGTTGTATTGTAGCCATATTTAGATCTTAGCGAATGCACCTGCAGTGCAATTCCACCAAACTGCGATCCCCAACCCGCATGCCCAGCATGGGGATTATGGGAATTACCCACCAATGATGGCACAACGTTGCGCTTCGGCGCTCATTAGGGGAGAACTATGTCCAGCAGTGGACTAATATAGCCAGAAGAAGAATGAAGAATGCACCCTAAGATATGCTGAAAGTTTTCTAAGAAAATAATAAAATATAAATAGAGAATGACGCAGTGGTCTCATTCCCTGAAATCTCAGCAAAATAAGAAACAAACGTATTGCTACATGTCTAAATGACAGTTGCAATAAAATGAGGAAAACGGACGCGGTCAGATATACCCACCAACAAACAGACCGACAGACGGCCGGACATGCAAAACTATAAGGGTTCATTGTTAACAACAGAACCCTAAAAATTTGTAAGTCCGAACATATTTCTCCCAAAAAATACTTTTTGACCACTCCTAAATGCTGGATGCGGCAAGCTGAAGACAGGGCGCTATGGCACTCATTAGGGAAGGGCTATGTCCAGCAGTGGACTAGTACAGCCTGAGGACGACGACGACTCCGACTCCTAAATCTAACTCGGACGAATGGTTATTGATTCTAATTGTTAATAACCTTTTTTATTAAAAAGGTCACGTACATAAACACACGACTTTATCTAGGAGGGTTGGTAAAGGCTTGCGTATTTATTTCAAGCAGGACGATATTGACAATATAAAACAATATTGACATCGAAAGTCGAGATGCGGCTGCAATCGAATCGAAACCAATTAAATCGGTGACAATTTAAAACTATGCTGCAGCGACACGGTAATAAGCCAGATCAATTCGAATCGGGAAGGAATTATTTTAAAATCCCCTTTAACGGGCACCGCTGAGAGCATAAGCAACCGTAAACAATTTCGATTTCAATTTTACGCTGCGATAAATACAATGGAGAACTGTACTGGAGTCAGCGCGGGCTGAGTGGTGAACTTCCGCTTGGCGCCATATGTTTGGTGCCGTTTGTGCTTATTTAGCGCACAGAGTACTAGTTAGACCTGCGATTTCCGCACTTAGCCTCATAGTTGGGCCATAGTACGTAGTAAGCGCTGAGATACGTTTACTCTTGAGACTCCTTCCCTTACGATTTTTCCTTTCACAGCCAGCGAGTGGTATTGCGACTATAATTTCACAATTGACAACATTTCATATTAAATTTTACAACGCGCAAAATTAAAAATAACGTTTCTTAAGTTTGCTATCTTGATTACGAAAAAAATATTTAAAATTTTTATTATTGACTAATTATAAAGAAAAAAAATAAAAACCAAAAATTGTGTGATGACGTCACACATACAGTGGAATGAGGAGGTACCGTTGCCCAGTTTAAAAAATGATATGACAGGTGTCATTTTCAATTTCATTCAAATGTCATGTCGGAGAAATTACTCTTCCTTTCCTTAATTCCAATGGTTTTTAAAAATTCGGTAAGGGTGTTAGTATTATTATACCGTATGTGTGACGTAATTTGGCGTTTACGTCCTTTTAGAATAAGACGAAATTTAAACAGAACATTATGAATGAAAATCATCGAATTTCTGAAAATAAAAAATATGGGTCGTTTTATTTCGTATCTAGATTCCTTTAAGACAGTAAAATACGTATGCTAAAAAATTTAAATGTTGTCAATTGTACATAACTTAGAAAACAAGTGATTGGTACAGGCCAGGGTTCGAACCCACGACCTCCCGATTGAGAAGCCGGCGTTCTACACCGCTCCGCTACCACCACTACACAGGGCACTAACTTTCATTGGTGGTGCAATCCATTAAATTGTTCTAAAAACATAAATAAATGTGTCTTTAAAATCAGAGCTAACCGGCATTTAGCAGGTAAGCACGTTACATCTTAGACCTTTCATTTACCATCAGGCGTGACTGGGGTTGAAAGTCGCCATGTTCATGCAGTTGTTCATGTGATTCTCGCCCATGCAAATTGACAGCGTAGACGAAAAATATTTGAAGGATTAGAGAGTTGTCGCATAAAAATCAGTTTCATGTAATCTCACAAAGTCGTATGCGCAAATTTACTCCTAAATTTCGCTCGCTTTAAAGTGTAATAATGTCGCATGGTAATTATCATACGACTTTTTTGCCTATGAAGTGGGAATTGACTTCCTGGGCCCTCATCATCAAAGGCAAAGACGAAAGCGAAACACGCAGAGTAGTCAAGTAAATGCACTGAGCGTTCCAACGCATCGATTGCTCCCGAGAACCGTTTTCAATCTACAACCACGCTCCCGGCTTCGGTCGTTATGAAAACGGAATGGAGTGTAATTAGCGCACTAGCGACTCTTAAGTGCACTCTGTTCCCCTTACTGAGAACATCACCTACAGAATCAATGTTGGTGCTCCACCGCTGCAAATGTTTACATAAACTTCGCTGTGGTTTCAGAGCGTTGCGATGTCAACGTTATATTGTGAATAGAAATAGCTCGTACCAACGTTAGATAATAAGGAATATTTACTTTGTTTTAATTGAAATGAAATGAAATGAATTTACGTAAAACATTGTAAAAATCGACGTACAATAAAGAATATTCTTATCTTATAACTTTCTAACCTTGAAAATATCGATAGAAAACCAACCACTGTTATTTTCAGGGTTAGCATTAAGGTTATACAGGATTACCTAAAAAAATACATTATTTTTGAAACACATCAATAGTTTGTCATTTCGCTTCTATGACGTTTGTGCTCAGACTTTAATATTCAACTTATGTATCCCAAAATGCTGTCTATTACTTTTTACGGTTTTCCTGTTTTGTAGAGACGCTTAAAACCATGTGTGCTATGTTGCACAACCATAATTTACTTGAGGCATTCAGTCATTTAGTTGGTAACGCAAGTATAGCGCGCTTTTTACTGTTTCGTACCCCAAACAGAAAAGCGGAACCCTTAGGCTGGTTTTAGAGTCACGCTGACAATCGGCGATGAGAGGCTAGCGCGTAGCTATCAGCGCGTAGCTGTCAGCGGCAACTCGTTTCAGTGTTATTCTGACCGCTGCGAAGTACAGACATGCTCACCATGAATGTTCGAGTTGCTGCCGTGTATTATTTATGGAAAAAGAAACAAAGACTTCAACAGCAACGAAGAAAAAGACTTCAAGTTCATCCACTTGTGCCAAATCGTTTTTTTCATTTTCTTGCACATCATCAATTAGTGCGACTACAATGTCACTCCAGGCCTTCAACCTAGCATCTTTATTTTTATATAATTGGTCACTGGCGTCCCATAAACATTTTCGCAACCAAGCTTCTTCTATCACACGCCCGGTATCAATACCTATCGTGACTCTTTTTTCGATTGTCTGTACTCGTCGGCCCGTGCGTTTAACGTGAAACGCGTATGCCTCAGCGCTGACAGTTATCAGCGCTGTGCGGTCGGTGTCACTCTGAAACGCTTCTATAGTCACCATACGTATCGGTCTATCAGCGCCGAGCGTCTCTAAAGCCAGCCTTATGGGATTACTTTGTTCTCCAGCTGACTATCCGTCCGTCTGTTTATCTGTCTGTCAAGAACCTTTATGTCGGCAACACGTAAAAGCATTAAGTTGAATTTTAATCTGCATACTTTAGTTCTTCTGCGGAGATCCGCAGCACATCCCGTGGTACTGATGTGGTTCAATATGGGGCACATAGCTTGGAGATCTGATGACAGCGTAAATCTGATCTGATTGAAGCGTAAAAATTCTGCGACGCAGGGCGGGCAGGCCCTCCAGATGGACGACCTGGATCTGAAATTTCAATATCTGTAAAATATACATTTGTAAATAGCACTTCAAAGTTCGGGAAAAGCTCGGAAAAAACTGAGAGACTCGATTCCTGAACTGTTTATAATATGTAAGTATAGGTAGCTACAAAACCTGAGTACTCGAGTGGGACTAGCAATAGTCTATTTTTTTCAAATAATATAAGCTTGGTATTTCTTAAAGTACAACAACGCATAGAATAATAGTTGTGCCTAAACACAATTTCTATTCGGAGTGCTGAGTCGCCCCAAAGTCTTAGGAATTTCCCAAACGCTGTACCAGTTTGTGTTTTTAAGGCGATTTTTTTCTTGACCTTCTTCAACTTCTAATAATTACTTCTTAGTTACCATATTATATTACGTAGTAGGTATGCCGAAAATGTTATCTGAATATTAGAAATAACGACCGACTAATCCTAGTACAATTACTTGCTCAGAAATCCGCAAATTGGAAACCCGCTGCAAAATTTGATCCTCAATTTGAAAAGGATTGAGTTCGCCTGATTAAAATCGCCAAATGACTCCTATTGTTCGAAATATGAAGTGAGCATCGTATCGGCATGAGTGAAAGAAATTCTGAAAGTAATTATGACAATGTGCGCTTCACATTACTACCCAATCAGTATTTATTTAGCTGCACAATAATGAACAAATTTTATTTATTCACACTGTTATTGAGGCATGTATTTGGAACCTCTGAAATTAATGTTTTCTGTTTTTTTTTTGTACATCTACTTCCTTCTCTAATGTATTAGTCCAGTTCATCCGAAGGTTGTCAGGAAGAGATCACTTTTAGTGATAAGGCCGCCGTTTGTACTCTTAGGTTAAGAAATATCTGTGTAATTTCCATTTTTATGTACAATAAAGTGTTCTCTATCTATCTATCTAATGCTTAAAAGCGTCATTAGTCATATGAACAACTCATCACGTCTCTACCGAGGAGCACGTCCTGTAGCAGGTATAGGCCAGACTCCACCACGGGGGCCAAGTCCGGATTGGTGGAAGCTTGCAAGACTAGTGGCTGGTCTTACTGTCACGAATTGTCAAACCGCCCTAAGGCCTCTTATTTGGCTTAACGACTTCCATCTATCGACGGCAGGTGCCTTGCGAAGCTTGCTTGCAATTCTTTTCACTGAACGCGTCCTGTGTTGCTTAAAATTCGTGATCGATTAAGGTCACTCAGGCAGCCGGGGCTACGAGCGATTGCTTCATTACTAAATTTAAATTATCTTCAACGGTTTTTGGGGCTGAAACCAAGAAAACAGGGAAATTTCACGGTTCTTTAAAGTAATTTTCAACAGTTAAAACAATGGTATTTTCACATTTTAATGCTTTCATAGATTTCCACAAAGTAACGCCTGATTCCATACAAGAAATTGATTTGATTTGATTGATTTTTTGTACAACTGCAAAGTTCACTTTTCACCAAACAGCTTGGTGACTCTTAGAACCCATTGTTCTATTGAAATCAATGCCGCGTGTGATCTGTGTCAAAAACCCATTTTCGAACGTATGAATGAAGTTGCAGAACCTATTGTTGTTACGTAGAATTGATTTCGTAATCGTATTGTCTTGGATTTTTCCTATCACTTGGAGTTTTATCCCAGACAATAAGTGGAAGTTTTTCTAGAAAACTCTTTTGTGTAGCATGACTAAAATAACACGACGTAAATCTACCCGTCTCTTTTTCTTACATCACAAGGTTGCTTAGAAGAATTGATTCTTTTAGTTAGGAGCCAATATAGTATTTTTTATTGTCACTTTTATTTTATGTTCTTTTTTATGTGTAATAAATAATATTCCTATTCCTATAATAATATTCTAAATAACCCTGAAGTACTGACATACCTCTGCCTTAGCTACGTACTATGACCCAAATCATCACATCACACTAATATTAAAAGGGCGAAAGTTTGTGAGTGTATGTATGTTTGTTAATTCTTCACGTCTATACGGCTGAAGCGATTTTAATAAAACGTTGTATGGCGTTAGCTGACACCCGGGATTAACACATAACCTTCGTTTTACTGCGGGAAAATATATTATTCCCATAGGATAAATAAATAAATATTCATGGACATATTATTACACAGATGTCGTTAGCCCTATACTAATAACATTCAAAGCTACATTGCATTGCCACGTAGTCGTTGAACGTTAGGTTACAGTCGACAGCAGGTGAAATTTTACCTTTTTGTTGGAAGTCGTCCGTAACGTAACTGATTAGAGTGCACGCTGGTAGTTAGCCAGTGTCGGCTAGGTCTACCTCACGATGGGCTGGTTGATAGAGCGGAATGGGAGGTGATGTGAATGGACTTACTTGGTGATGGTGGATGATGGCTCGCTTTAGTTGTTGGGCAGATGATGAGCGGTGATGGATGAGCTGATGCGTCAAGCGCACGGAGAACACTCCTGCACTGTTTACTTATAGTCTAATATTGTTCTTTGAGCTGTTAAGGTTTATTGGTCACCAAATGTCTATCACTTCACGAGAATTCGAGCACTTATCACGCGCATATGTCACCGTGCGAATGTGTATGCAGATGGATGGATAAATTAGTAGCGAGCGAGCGGCACACACGCAAAGGTTCATTTGCTGTCGATTGTACATATAATCGGAGGCAACGGGGTATTTTGTACGGGTTTCTTTCCCTTCAACTTTATTTTCATGTTTGTGATGTCCTTGCCTCGTTACCATAGCATATGGTATCCTAGTTTGGCACCAGGGGTGCTATTATGTAAGTGTCCACTGGGTTGAGTAACGTTAATTTTTACTTTTTTTTAGTTACTCCAGCTTTAAATACTTGACACTATGGAGTCGTCCTTATGCTAAACTCGATAGAGTGGAATGTTACGTAATAGGAAGACTGTACAAGTGATTGTATTATTGTTATTCAACTGTCGCTGAGAATTTGCAAAAAAAACATAATTTAAAAACCTATTTAGAGGCTAAAAATTTCACCCATGCCGGGATTCGAACCCGCAACCTCTGGCTATCCGTACCAGCGCTCTACCAATTGAGCCAATGGGCGACTCACGGCATCAGTGAAATTTCGAACCTCTTTACAATATTCTCTGTATTACGTACAGGCAGCGACATCTGACTTAAGCAAATTGCATTACTTACAGCCCCGACTACCTACTTTGCAGTTAGGTTTAACATCGGAACGATATCACTGTACCCACATGATTACACTATTTTTATTTTTAATGCACTAACCCGTGCTAAGGAACAAATTTAAAAACCTATTTCGAGGCTAAAAATTTCACCCATGCCGGGATTCGAACCCGCAACCTCTGGCTATCCGTACCAGCGCTCTACCAATTGAGCCAATGGGCAACTCACGGCATCAGTGAAATTTCGAACCTCTTTACAATATTCTCTGTATTACGTACAGGCAGCGACATCTGACTTAAGCAAATTGCATTACTTACAGCCCCGACTACCTACTTTGCAGTTAGGTTTAACATCGGAACGATATCACTGTACCCACATGATTACACTATTTTTATTTTTAATGCACTAACCCGTGCTAAGGAACAAATTAAAAAAAAAAAAAAATTTAAAAAAGAAAATTTTTAGCCTCTAAATAGGTTTTTAAATTTGTTCCTTAGCACGGGTTAGTGCATTAAAAATAAAAATAGTGTAATCATGTGGGTACAGTGATATCGTTCCGATGTTAAACCTAACTGCAAAGTAGGTAGTCGGGGCTGTAAGTAATGCAATTTGCTTAAGTCAGATGTCGCTGCCTGTACGTAATACAGAGAATATTGTAAAGAGGTTCGAAATTTCACTGATGCCGTGAGTCGCCCATTGGCTCAATTGGTAGAGCGCTGGTACGGATAGCCAGAGGTTGCGGGTTCGAATCCCGGCATGGGTAAAATTTTTAGCCTCTAAATAGGTTTTTAAATTTGTTCCTTAGCACGGGTTAGTGCATTAAAAATAAAAATAGTGTAATCATGTGGGTACAGTGATATCGTTCCGATGTTAAACCTAACTGCAAAGTAGGTAGTCGGGGCTGTAAGTAATGCAATTTGCTTAAGTCAGATGTCGCTGCCTGTACGTAATACAGAGAATATTGTAAAGAGGTTCGAAATTTCACTGATGCCGTGAGTCGCCCATTGGCTCAATTGGTAGAGCGCTGGTACGGATAGCCAGAGGTTGCGGGTTCGAATCCCGGCATGGGTGAAATTTTTAGCCTCTAAATAGGTTTTTAAATTTGTTCCTTAGCACGGGTTAGTGCATTAAAAATTAAAATAGTGTAATCATGTGGGTACAGTGATATCGTTCCGATGTTAAACCTAACTGCAAAGTAGGTAGTCGGGGCTGTAAGTAATGCAATTTGCTTAAGTCAGATGTCGCTGCCTGTACGTAATACAGAGAATATTGTAAAGAGGTTCGAAATTTCACTGATGCCGTGAGTCGCCCATTGGCTCAATTGGTAGAGCGCTGGTACGGATAGCCAGAGGTTGCGGGTTCGAATCCCGGCATGGGTAAAATTTTAAGCCTCTAAATAGGTTTTTAAATTTGTTCCTTAGCACGGGTTAGTGCATTAAAAATAAAAATAGTGTAATCATGTGGGTACAGTGATATCGTTCCGATGTTAAACCTAACTGCAAAGTAGGTAGTCGGGGCTGTAAGTAATGCAATTTGCTTAAGTCAGATGTCGCTGCCTGTACGTAATACAGAGAATATTGTAAAGAGGTTCGAAATTTCACTGATGCCGTGAGTCGCCCATTGGCTCAATTGGTAGAGCGCTGGTACGGATAGCCAGAGGTTGCGGGTTCGAATCCCGGCATGGGTGAAATTTTTAGCCTCTAAATAGGTTTTTAAATTTGTTCCTTAGCACGGGTTAGTGCATTAAAAATAAAAATAGTGTAAAAACATAATTTCTCATTTCTTATAGCTACTCGGAAAGTAGTGTTGTTTTGATCTGATTATTGGGTGGAAAATGCTGCTTCCCTCCATATAGAGGGAAAAACTCATTCAAATTACTTTCCACCTAAGGGCTGGAATGAACTTTGAAAATAGAACTACTGTCAGCTGTGAAGAGTTTTATGTAAAAAACTAATAAAAAAATGCGGCCATGTGAGTTTCTAAACAGCCAGTGTGAACTTAGCGCAAATTTATTTGAGCGGAATAAGCCGCAACAATTACGCGATGAGTTCCATATTAAAAATTTACAAAGTCGACATAAATTGGCTGAATACTAATCTGTTATATGTATCTGTGACGGAATTCAAACAAATATTAATCTTTTGTGCTAAGGTTTGAGCTTCTATTTTCAATGAAAATAAAAATGAGCTTTTATTTTCCTCATATTCGAAATGAAAAGTAGATTTAATACGGGTAAAAAAATCAATTGCTACTCAGACTATAGCCGTCTAAATGCCTTGGGAATTGATTCTTTCGACCCTCTATCAACAATTTACTATTTTCATACTGTGTGATATCTATTTCATCATCACCATAATTTTTGTATTGTGTAATAGTAGCCCTGAGTCACATCTATTTTCGCGATTTTGCTTTCACAATTGTAAGAAAAACAAACCTTGAACTTACTGCGACACTAAAACGAACAAGCACAGTTTTTTTATATCCCAGCTAAATGAACGTTACTGCGTACTCTATTACAGACTTGACTTTACGATGTTGACACAAAAGGAAGTCTCTTTTTATGATGTTATGAAGAAAAAACATAAGAAAGGAAATTTATTATTGAGCATAATTGCAGCAACGTGCTGGCCGCATGACAATTTGTCACGGCGCGCTGGCCAGTTTAGTTTTTTTCATAGAAAAAGAAAAACTATTTGTATTTGTCATTTTAAGCGTCATGCTCTTATGACTGTAGAGTAAAATATAATAATCACACAAAAATTACATTAATTATGCATTAATAATTTATTTCAATTTATTACAAACGCAAAGCGCTCGTGGCCTAGTGGAACGGAGTGATTGGAATCAATCACTTGGGTTAAACAACAACAGGCGTGGTGAGGTGCGGGATGGATACCGCTAGTGGTAAATGCCACAATCCGAAAGTTTCCATGCTTCAAAAGTCCTGTTACGTCTTCGTTGTTGTGTGTGTGTTGTCTTCGTAATGAGAAGCTGCATTGAAAAGCCTGGATCAAAATTGGTCTCATGAATTATATAAAGTGTAGCAAAATTCTCATAGACATCTGGAAATGGGGGCTCGATACGAAAAACTTTCACTATGAAGAAAATCTCGGAATCGCTAATAAACATAGAATTTTGGTCAATGTTTGTGGCGACAAGTTCATGATAGCCCTACAAAATAGAGTAGAATGATAGCAATAAAAATGTGGGACAAACAACAGTGTTTGTCACAGGGAGATTAATTTGTCCAAGTATTCAAAATAACCCAACTTCAGCCGCTGATAAAACTATCTGTAAGCTTGTTTTTAAGCCTGAACCAAACAAGTGGTACCTAGTTTTATGTGGCATCTTCAACAAAAAGTAGTATTCCCGCCACTATTATTTGCCAATTATATCCCAATAGAGCAACAAAGAAGACATGTTCTATAGCCTTGAAACCATACGTCAACTGAACACAATAAGTAAATAAAAAATCTTTCAGTTATTGTATGGAATCACCAGTTTGCGGAAATCTATAATAGCATTACTTTGCTAAATTCCGCCAAATATCCCACAAGCGCCATGCGGTTAGCTGATGCACCGCCCTCCCTCCCACTTTTTCAACCAGCGTTATCAAATGTAAAATGAACGAGTTTCCTTTAAATAAGGTAAAAACCACGGTTTAAATCACGGTACTTTATTAAATCTAAGCAAAAAGTTTTTATGCCAGAAAAGTGGTCAACATTTTATGAATAAAATTAACTTTGGGACATAATAATCAATTATACAAATTGTTCAGATTTTCCTAACTGCTGTAATAAGTGATTAAGGATTTATTCGTTTAAGAAAGTCCGAGTTTTATCTATATAAATCAAATCTATATAAATAAAATTCAAAGTCCTGACTGACTGACTCACTCACTTATCAACGCCCAGCCTAAGTCGTTGGACCTAGGAAGCTGAAATTTTGCACAGATGGTCTCTATATAATGTAGGCAAGAAATAAGACCGGATTTTTTTAAATTCAACCCCTAGAAGGGCAAAAAGTGTTGCCAAAATTTATATGGGAGGTATAAAGAATGTTTCTTGGAACTTAAAATAAATACCCTTCAACACAATTGGTTGAACACGTGTTTCGCCTTTTTTTTTATCCTTAAGGGAGTGAACGGGGTTGCAAAAAACTAAAGTCCACGCGGACAGAGTCGCGGGAAAAAGCTAGTACCTATGTTCCAAAATGTCGGACGACCTACGTGCTCTTTGATAACTACACTCTCTGCTTTCTTGTAGCGCTGGCCTACGGCTCGGGATATAATATCTCCTCGGCTGTACTTATATCATAATGTAAAGGTTGTCTGGAAGAGATCACTTTTAGTGATAAGGCCGCCGTTTGTACTCTTAGGTAAAGAAATAATTGTGTAATTTCCATTTTTATGGACAAGACAATAAAGTGTTCTCTATCTCTAGCTATCTATCTACTATTATGATAACTGTGCGGATTGATCTTTACAAACTCGTGGTATTCTATTTCACAAAAATGGGTTATCGTTTCCCTTACTCTTTAACATTTGTGGTAGGTTATCGTCATTATGTCCCCTCCGAGGGGCACAGGACTCTTCCTCGAGGAAGGTATAGGCCATACACCACGGGGGCCAAGTCCAGATTGGTGGAGGCTTGCAATACTTACTGTCAAAAATGTTCAAACCGCCCTAAGGCCTCTAATTTGGCTTAACGACTGCCATCTATCGACGGCAGCTGGCAACAACTTCTTAACGTGCCTTGCGAAGCACGAAACCGCTCGGAAAAAAGCCACTAGCGTTAAGACAGTCACCCAACATGCACTGAACGCACCCTATATTGCTTAACCTTCGTGACCGTTAAAGATCAATCAGGCAGCCGGGGCTACAAGCGATTCCTACGTGGTAGGTATGTAGGTGTAAATAAATAAATTTTTCACACCTCCTGCTCGACAATGCCTTATTACGTACCGTCAAATATCATCGTAAAGCATAGCCTTGTCTCTCGAGGGCAATAATAATGATGAATTTCCCTAGGGAATAAAGTGATTTGAATTTAGAATGTCAAAATTCGCATGAAAACTATGAAGAAGCCCCGCATTGCAATTCGAAATTCGAATTGTTGTTCGAAACTCACCCCTTTTTTCTTTTTTTTCTGAACTACTGTGTCGTGTGACCGCGCGAAACACTAATAAAAAAAAGAAAAAAAGGCGCGAATTGCAAATACGAATTTAAAAGTTATATTCAATTTAAGTTGCTAATCCGTAAAAGAGTGTGGACTTTATATTTAATTTCAGTTTTTAATACATATTTTCAACTTATGCAGCCCTGTCTTTTTATTGTCTCCCAGATGGTGTGAAAAGTAGAGTATTCACCTCTGGAATAAAACATGTCTTAGTCTCGGGCGGTATGAACCCCTGGCTTCACTCAGGACTCTACATAACTCCCTCGCTTCGCTCAGGAGTTAAAATTTAACTACCTCGCTGCGCTCGGGAGTTAACTCGGAGTCCTTCGCTCCGCTCAGGGTTCAATATACCGCCCATGACGTAATACATGGTTTTATTCCCTTAATGCATAATCTACTATTACTGTTTTCTCTAAATATGCGAAAACGTTATATTATGTATAATATACATATAACGTATAATGTGTATCATAACATTATTATCATATCATATTATCATTATACCTATCATATTATGATAGGTACCCGTTTAAATGTTTACAAACACGTGATATTCATCTACTCGTTTGTAAACATCAACTTACCGCGCTAGTATCATAAATAATTAGTTTAGTTACACACAACTATTTTGCGGGATTGATAAAGAATTTTGCTTTCTAAAAAAATGATGAATTTAGCGACTGCCCACACACCACTCCAAGTAGCCACAGGCTGCATATTTTCGTGAATATTTTTGCAACGAAATGTTTTACAGGCTTTTCAAAGCGCACCGACAAAACGCTTTCTAGGAAATTCATAATATTAAAAAAGGCATGCACTAAAATTGCAATAAAAACTAACAGGCGTTAAAAAGAAAGACGATTTTTCTCTGTCATAGCTTTGAGCTATATTTGTATTTATTTATGATTTACTGTGTATTTTCTTTATTAATACGATATAGATATCGACCCCACTGCTGGGGCACGGGTCTCTTCCTGCATCGCAGGAAGATTAAGCCATACTCCACGGGGGCTAAGTCCGGGTTGGTGGAGAATTGTAAGACAGTGGCTGGCCTTACTGTCAAAAGTTATCAAGCCGCCCATGAGGCCTCTGACATGGCTTAACGACTGCCATTACTTGACAGCCGGCACCAACGGCTTAATGTGCCTTGCGAAGCACGTAAGCGCTCGGACAAATGCCAATAGTGGTAGTCACGGGACGGTCACCCATCCTGCACGTCACCGCGCCTGTTGTTGCTGAACTCAAGTGATTGATTCCAATCACCCGGTTCGACTAGGCCACGAGGGCTTCTATATTTATTAATATTTACAGGTATTTAGTCCATGTAGTTTATTTTGCACACGTATATACACTTGTTTTTTACTGCTGCTCCGACTCTCCCAGCTTTGCTGGAAGAAATCTTTTACAGAGATAAGCTCGCCTTCGTACATGTTATTTCCTATGTAATGTCCTATTTATTGTTTCGTGTGCAATAAAATAAAATAATAATAACAGTCCCTAAAATCACTCCAAAACCGGTCACTTGTATCCTCTTTACACCATTTTTTTTTTCTTTTTCTATCTATAATTTTTAAATATTTAAATTACGTCACACATTTTTCGATTTCCCTCATTTTTCATCGTTATCATCGTTATCAACCCTTGTATGTCCCCACTGCTGGGGCACGGGTCTCTTCCTGCATCGCAGGAAGGTTAGGCTATACTCCACCACGGGGGCCAAGTCCGGGTTGGTGGAGGATTGTAAGACAGTGGCGGGCCTTACTGTCAGAAGTTATCAAGCCGCCCATAAGGCCTCTGACATGGCTTAACGACTGCCATTATATGACAGCCTGCACCAACGGCTTTACGTGCCTTGCGAAGCACGGAAGCGCTCGGAAAAATGCCACTAGCGGTAGTCACGGGACTCTCACCCATCCCGTACCTGACCGCGCCTGTTGTTGCTTAACGAAGTGATTGATTCCAATCACTCGGTTCGCCCAGGCCACGAGCGCTTCATTTTTCATCATTACTACTTTACCCTTCGGCCAGATCTGACTTTATAGTCAGCTTATCCGTTTTTATCCAGTTTTCTGTTTCATTATAAAATATACTATTAATCTACAAATAAAGCCACAGTTGAAGTCGTTCCAGTGTTTATTATTATTATAAAAGATATACAACATTTCACACTGAACTAGTCTCTAGTGCATATTTTACCAGGAAAAGACGTAAGGCCTGATTAAATACAACGCCCCTAGGAATGTTTAAATGGAGCTGAGTTTTTCTAAATATGGCTGGAAATGCTTCATACTAATTCTTACTAACCTTTATCTAAGACTTAAAGAAGAAAAAAAAATACTGACCGCTACATAGGCATACCAAATTATAGAGGAAAAGGGAAATACAGAAATGAAAGCAGAAATAAAACAAAAGCAGAAGAAAAGAGAAACGACAAATGAAAATCGAATACAAATCCCAAGGCTACAAGTACTCGTAGTTGTACACTGTATGTCGATGTAGCAAAAAAAAGGCCTTCGATATCAAACCTTGTATGTCTCCACTGCTGGGGCACGGGTCTCTCCCTGCATCGCAGGGAGGTTAGGCCACACTCCACCACGGGGACCAAGTCCGGGTTGGTGGTGGAAAAAAGGCCTTACGCTTATGTAATTTCGTTTTTTATGTACAATGAAGCGTTCTTTATCTATTTATCTTTCTATCTATAAGATTTGCAACCACAATGCTTGATTTTGAGCGACGGCATTCTAGTGACTCGCGAAGCATCAAAACGAAACAAACACATAGCGCGCATTGCAAATAATATCGCCGCGATTTTCGTATGACGGTTTATAAATCGCGTACTGATATGGCTGGGGAGCTATTTTCACGAGATTTTTATTTCGCAAGTACGTACGGTTTCATACATTTTTCATAATATTTACAGATTTTTCCGACAAAAATCGTGTGGTGAAAAATCGTGATTGGTGCTAAGTCTCACTGTCTTCATTAGCCCAGTATGTCCCCACCGAGAGGCACGGGTTTCTACCCTAAGGAAGGTATAGGCCATACTCCACCACGGGGGTCAAGTCCGGATTGGTGAAGTCTAACTGTAATACTGTTGTATTATTTGACTCCGCCTTTAGAAGCCGCTCAAAATACAACACCGGTATTAGCCGGTTGTGTTACACGAACAGAATGCATCATAATATCCACTCTCCCCTTTCTAAGGCGATTTGGGCCCCTACGTATCAAACTGATTGCTTGAAACTGCAGGCCCCCAATCGACGGAGCGGGGCCAATTCGTATATCAGATAAAGTACGATTGCACTGCGCTCAAACCTTGGTATTGTGTTGCACTGATTGGCAACGTTCGGAAATTCATTGGGGAGTTCCTATTCACTGTGAGAAGTAAATTTGTGATACAGTTACTCAATATCACGCCTGTGGTGAGTCACCATAGCTTTATGGGCCCAGAGAGGCGCGCAAGAATCGTCACTGACTGGGTTCCGCGCGACGGATATCGCAAACGTGGCCGACCCGAGTGCAGATGGCGGGACGACCTCACGACCTTTTTGCCAGGCTGGCAGGTGGTGGTCGTGAAGAGGGAGGAGTGAATAGCGAAAGGGGAGACCTTTGCCCAGCACTGGGACACAATCGAGACTACATAAAAATACTCAATATCTATAATAAATTAGAAGTTCAAAAATTACAACGAAATATTATATTATGTCTGCAATACATCCCTCTTTTCTTTACACACAAGTTTACTGTATAAATCTGTAGAAAGAGCGGGCCTCTCCTAATAGACAGTCATTATTCTATTTCATTGGTTTTAAATAAGTATCTTTCCATCGTAAGGTTGTCAGGAAGAAATTGCTTTTAGCAATAAGGCCGCCAATTGTACTATGTATATTTGCAATTGTTGTTTTTCCAGTGTACAATAAAGAATATTCTTATCTTCTCTTATCATCATTTTGGATGTTGAATTTGAATTTAGAACTGATTAAAACACCAAACCATCCCGACAGGCACATATTACGTTACAAACATCCTTCTCTTATATCCAACAAGATCCTTTCATCACATAATCTCCTGTAAGCTGTAGCTATGACGTGTGTAAACTAGTTCAAATAGTCTGCGTTGACTGACATGTTAAGGCGTTTCGGGGCACTAACTACCGCCACCTATGGAAAAAAATCATAACGTTTTTATTTAAAAGTAAACATGAGCAATCTTAACAACTGTGACAACTATTTTTTGAACCTTCTTCTCCTTTTTTAAAAACCTAGTTAGAGGCTAAACATTCAATATCAGCGAGAGGTACAGCGATATCATTCCGATGTAAAAACCTAACTGCAAAGTAGGTAGTCGGGGCTGTAAGTGATGCAATCTACTTCAGCCAGATATCGCTGCCTGTACGTAATACAGAGAATAGTGTAAAGAGGTTCGAAATTTCACTGATGCTGGTGAGTCGCCCATTAGCTCAGTTGGATAGAGCGCTGGCACGCATAGCCAGAGATCGCGGGTTCGAATCCCGGCATGGGTGGAATTTTTAGCCTCTAAATAGGTTTTTAAAGTTGTGATTTTTTCCATTGTTGGCTCTAGTTAGCGCCCCGAAACGCCTTAAGTCTGAACCATGGCTTAACAAACTCTGCAATTAATCTCTCTAGTTTTCATTACTTGTCTTGCCTCGTCTTCACTTACGAGTACCATTGAGATGAGACAGATATTAAGTATGATGCAGTCTAAGAGAAAACAAAATATGACTTTGGGATAATTTCACAAACACTCACACACACATACACCCTCACACACACACATACTTTTAAAGTTGGAAAATCTTATTAGTTGTATTTTTAATGTGCTACGTTGCTAATTTAATAGTTAAATTAAAAAAGCACCTATTTTTACCTTTATTACAAAGCGTTGTCGTGGTGTGTTTTTAGTAACTATGAACTGCCTATTTGTGGATGTCTGTTATTGGCCCTGTGAACTGCATTTTTATAATTGTGATCAAATAAGTCGTTGCATGCACGCACGCCGTTTCCGGGTATTTTTATCTTTCCTTTTGCTAATACATCCCCTATTTGGATGCAACGACTTATGAACGTTGATGAACTGAAGGTGATCTGTCAGGATCGTGGCAAGTGGCAGTCCCTGGTCTCTGCCTACCCCTTTGGGATACAGGCATAAGGTTATGTATGTGTGATCAAATATTTGTTTTCGCTTTCGAGGTTCGATTTTCGAGGCGATTGAAAGAAACAAGCGTGCTAGAAATAGAATAAGTATTTGAAAGGTCTGAAGAGCCTTGATTTTCATGAGTGCATTCGTTTACTGTCAGACACGTTTTTTCATTCACTTAACACCTAGAAGGTTTGATATGTGTGCGTCACATCGACGCCTTAATACAATATTTTTTTTTTACTTTTGAACGTTCGATTCGGTGACAATCTATCCTTTATTGTTTTGGTATTCATCCAACGGTCTGTCCTCAATCTTTTTTATGATGATGTCCCCACTTCTCTCTTCCTGCATATCCGGAAGATTAGGCCATACTCCACCGCGTGAGCCAAGTCCAGATTAGTGGAGGATTGTAAGACAGTGACGGGATTTACTGTCAGAAGTTATAAAGCCGCCCATAAGGCCTCTAACATGGCCTAGCGACTGATTATATGACAGCCAGCAATAACGGCTTAACATGCCTTGCGAAGTGCTTCCTTGATTGCAAAAAATGCCACTAGCGGTAGTCACGGGATGGTCACCCATCCAGCACACCGCTCCTGTTGTTGCTTTGTTACTTAAGTGATTGATTCCAATAACTCGGTTTGACTAGGCCTCGAGCGCTTCAGCTAGGTACTGTTTTTATATTTATTCAATATATGGCATTAGTGGTCTTTTGAGAGCTTTCATGCCTTTACGTACCTTTACTACGGGGCCCCAAGTCGTACAGAGCCTGTTAAGTCACATTGGTGCGGCTGTATAAACCAGCTTCATTCCGCGAATTTCCGCGTTCCAAACGCCTATAAATTACCTGAGAAGCACTCTTGTAACAACTCGGAGTGTGTTTCCGAGCAGGCCGGCAGCTCGTTTGTACAATGGCTAGTCGTTTTGCGTTGAATGCAGCGGATTTCTATTGTATGCCGTTCGGCGTACAGTGCCGAGTGTGTGGAGTAGGTACAGGCAGTGATGAAAGTGGAAAGAATCGATCGATTAGATTTCAAGCCTTGGTATGTCCCCACTGCTGGGGCACGAGACTTTTCCTGTTTCGCAGGAAGGTTAGACCATACTCCACCACGGAGGCCAAGTCCGGGTTGGTGGAAGGGAAGAATCATTCAAGCAAATAATATGGTAACTTCCAATGATCCGCGCCGCTAGTACGAGTGGATTTATCAATCAATCAAAATATTTATTGCACGATAGTGTAAAAAAAAAGATCTTAAATAACACTGAGTGTATAGCATCGATTATGGACCCTGTCGGACGCGGCAATATAACTTAAAACTAACATGCTTATTATAAAAATGTATGCTAGTAGGAACATTATTTTATTATCTCTATTAGGAAACTTTACCGAATAAATCTCAATTAACTTCGTTGTGTTACGTAGAAGCGGTGGTAGCGGAGCGGTAAAATGCCGGCTTCTCAATTGAAAGGTCGTAAATTCGAATCCCAGCCTGGAAAAATATGTACATACATACATTACCTGACGCCTGTATGTAGGCAGAGACCAGGGACTGCCACTTGCCACGATCCTGACAGATCACCTTCGCTTCGTCAACGTTCATAAGTCGTTGCATGGACGCACGCCGGTTCCGGGTACTTTTTATCTTTCCCTTTGCTAATACGTCCCCTATTTGGCCGACGTATGTCCGCTTGGGACGTCCCTTACCAGCCCTTCCACTCACATTCGCAATATATATTTGTTTCATCAATCTTTCTTCCTTCACCCTCTCCACGAATATGCTTGTTTTCTAATTTATGTAAATATGCGCAGTTGTGCCAAAAGCCTTCTCTTGCCGAGTGTACAGATATAAGCAGGGCTAAACTATTTCTCTTAATGCTAAATAGATTGAATTCCTTTAATTAGTAGAACAGTGCCTACAGTCTGTTAGCTTTTAGAATATACCTCGGCTACTATTGGATAGAACCGGATATATTCCTGTAACAGAAATATCGGAACTAATATGACACTTAATTTCGAAATCGGAACTAATATGACACTTAATTTCGAATTCAGAACTCGATTATTAGTAGTACACGAAAACACTCGTGTACTTTCGGCGAAAACCGAAGTCTTGTGACGTAGCTAACCACGTCACCAGCCACACCACGAGCACCACGCAGGCAAATTTGAGAACAAGGCAGCATGCCAGCAGGCATGGAAATTCCAACCATTCAACATTAAGTCCCATTAACATTTTATTAAGTCCCTCTCAGAGACGTTCTTCAGCACAGCTGAAGAACATCCCAACCTCCTGATCCGCGAAGCAGCGGCTTACTCTCCGCCCACGATGGACCCACGTTACCTGGTGCGCAGGCCCAGGAACGTACTCGTTGACCCGCCCGATAAATTGTCGTCTGATCTGAACCACCTCTTAGAGGCTCGGTCCCAGTCAGACGCGGCCCCCTCCTCTGCCAGTGTCCCCCTTAAAGGGGACACTGCTCTTTCATAACAGTTTTGTAATATAAACTCTTCTAAGCGGACGCTCCGCTAGGGAGCTCCGCTGTGCGCCCTCCTCGGCCTTGAGGGGGGTCGCTCCCGATGTGGGTTTAGGGGTCTTTAGGACCAAAACCAGTCCCGAGGTGGTGTTTAGTGGGTAGGCGCACTTCTTGTGAGTCCCACATTGGCAGCACGGCCGGGCCCGTGCTGTTATGCATGAGCATTCACCACCTCCCTCCCCCGTGTCCTCCGGAGGGTGCCCTTTATAGGGTTAAAAAAAAAAAACTTAGTCGAGCGGCCTCCACTACCAGTAAAGACGTTCACCGTAGGTCCGGTCCCGGTGTGATTTCAAGGGGTTTCTGGTTCGCTGTGGGAGTCCCGGTAGGGTTTCAGGACAGTCGGAGGGGATCCCGATCTGTAGAGGGTTGAGGAACAGGTGAGGGTACGTCGGCTGATCGCCGGAAGTGGTACAGGGGTTCGCCTCTGTGGGCCCATCCGAGGTTAACCGATGCCGCCCACGAAATGTCCTAGGACGCGGCATGTTGGTGGCCCGATAGTAGCCGACCGAGGACATCTCGTGTGCCCGCCTTAGCCTCTGGGTGCAAGCACATTGGGGTTCCCGATGGTAGCCACACCCAGATAATAGGGAATCCTGAGAGTGGTATGTTGGGGATCCCGATATCGGCCGCTCCAGGATCATTGAGAGTCGTAGGTACCTCTCACCAGGAATAAGTACAGCAGTTAATAATAGTGAGCAAGTCGCCCCTAGTGTCCATCAGTAGTTAAGACGTGTGAGTGTCGGTGGTGTGATAAGCAAATGTAAATTTAAATTTTCATGTCAATGTAATTTTTCATTAAACTTCATCTTGAAATAAAAAGTGAACGAAAGTGTAATACATTTATTAATATCATTAAATTCTTTATCAATTAATTGGACTATCTTTACTAGTACTAGGAAAGATTAAATAATTAAAACGGTTTTTACACGGATTAATGCTCGTTTATTACATTTTTACAATTTTCCAACGTTTCGGCACTTTTTCAGGTGCCGTGGTCCCGGATGACTCAAAAAGATGATGAAAAAGTGCCGTAACGTTGGAAAATTGTAAAAATGTAATAAACGAGCATAAATCCGTGTAAAAACAGTTTTAATTATGTCTACTGCTCGTGTTAATCTTAGAAAATACATGTGGATAAGGTGATGCAAAACAGTGAAATTAAAATAAGGTTAAAAATACAAATTATTCACTGGATGAATTTTAAAATGCTAAAAATTTATATTAATGCTTCGATGTTAGATATACCCAAGTCTTACCCAATATCCAATGCCCAGGTAACGCCATCTGTGGTCACGGCAAAGCAAAGACGTCGAAGAGACCTATCGATAAATCTACGAGTTTCCTGTCACATTCGCCAGGTGGCTCTGTAAGAGATGGTGCTGCCACCCGTGTTAGTTTTAAGTTTTGTTCATTCGCATTTTGATTATTGTCGAGTAATAAACGATTTTTGAAGAGAGAAAATAAAGGTAATCATTGATCCGTATCAGTCAGCCTACATTAAAGTATTTAAGGAGGAGAGAAGAGGAGAAGGAGGGATAGGAGACTGACTTCGCAGAGAAGCACGAGAGCTTTACCACCCGTAATACCCGTAAAGGGTAACTAAGTTCTAACTTACCATAAAATGTATACCACCTACTTGCTCTTCATCATCATCATCATTTTGAGCCCACCGCTGTCAACTACTGGGTATAGACCTTTTCCACCAAATTCCATCTTTACCCACAGTACCTAGGCATCCGCATACACCGACCCTCCACCGACTCAACGACATCATCCAACCAACGAGCCGCTGGTCTGTCCACTGACCGTCTTCTTGGGGTGTCAGTGTCTTAGATGCATAATTGTTCAATGGAGTCATATTAGTAATGGTCGTTTCATTCACACTATCTGTAGTCTAGTGACCAATCGCATTGCAATGCTATAACCCGTGCTACTTAACTCGGCGCTTCGCGCGATTCGATCTTCTTCGCGAGAGATGCTTATTTAATTTGCGCTGGTTATACCCCTGGAATGTTATTGTACTACTATTGCTGTGTTTACTTCCAAATTGAGGCAAATAATAACCATTGAAGTGCTTACATCATTCTGTTGAAAAACTATGTAAGTATTAAACGAAGCGCTCGTGGCCTAGTCGAACCGAGTAATTAGAATCAATCACTCGAGTTGCTTAACTCAGGCGCGGTCAGGCGCGGGATGGCTGACCGTCCCGTTACTACCGCTAGTGGCCTTTTTCCAAGCGCTTCCGTGCTTCGCGATGCACGTTAAGCCGTGGGTGCCGGCTGTCATGTAATGGCAGTCGTTAAGCCATGTCAGAGGAATTATGGGCGGCTTGATAACTTCTGACAGTAAGGCCCGCCACTGTCTTACAAACCTCTACCAACTCGGACTTGGCCCCCGTCTTGGAGTATGGCCTAACCTTCTTGCAACGCAGGAAGAGACCCGCGCCCCAGCAATGGGGACATACAGGGTTGAAATCGGCCCTGCTCTCGGCCGCCACTCCGCGACAGTCCTGTGACAAACTCACAAATTCACTGTAATTTACGAAGCTCGTAAGCGAACGAACTGCAACAGAGCGAACAGTGGTAGCAAACTGATCCTTTGTCCGGTGCGAGTGATTAGTAGCCGCAAGCCGCGTCCACTTCGATTGTATAGAGCGAGGCCGGCGAAGCGGCTGGGCAGGGCAGGGCCAAGTCCTAAACTTTGCGCGAGTGACAGTTCAGAGGGCGCTTCACGAGGTGATAACTTTAAGTTCATAACTCTAGTAGAACCTATTACGATGTTGTGGCGAGGCTATGGTAAAGGAGTTCTATCTCACTACTACACTGCAATACTGTTGTTATTTATGTTTATTTTGTAATATTGTTCTGCTGTTGTTGTGTTCTACTTATGTACTTTGAATGTGTATACTTTGTTAATTATTTATGTATTTATATAACATTAATTTTTATTTTTATTTATGTAAATTATTTATATGTATCTGTTGATAATTTTATTTATTCACACTGCTATTTGGGCATATATTTATATAATTACCTCTGAAATTATCATTTTCTATGTTTTTTGTACATCTACTTCCTTCTCTAATGTATTAGTCCAGTTCATCTAAAGGTTGTCTTGAAGAGATCACTTTTAGTAATAAGGCCGCCGTATATACTCTTAGGTTTAGAAATATCTGTGTGGTTTCCATTTTTATGTACAATGAAGTGTTCTCTATCTATCTGTCTAGATTTTTTTTTCACTAGGTCGGCACTTCTGCGCAGGATCAGTATTTCGAGTAGCTTACTCGTATATTAGCGTGGCGTACAACAGAACTAACATTATGACATTAAAATTATCACATAACTAATTATTGGGTCGCATTTGAAAAATATCACATAATATCTTTATAAATTGTAACCTATATGTTATTCTTATGTATAAGCTATATTATTGTTAAGTTTCATTAGAATCCATTCATTAGTTTTTATGTGGAAGAGTAACAAACATCCATACTTACAAACTTTCGCGTTTATAATATTAGTAGGATAGGATTTACACATTCTCAACTCCAAATATGACTAAACCTCCAATATTGTACTTCAAACGTATAAGTAAAGTGCCATTGCGTTCCAGCAGCGCATTTGTAAATTGAAGTCAAACAACTTTTGTATGGGAATCGCTTCGTTAATGACGAGTATGTCAAACTCGTCATTAACGAAGCGATTCCCACACAAAAATTGTTTGACTTCAATTTACAAATGAGCTGCTGGATTGCAATGAACCTTTACTAATACTTTTAAAGTACAGCCTTAGCTATCCTTGCTTTCAGATTAGTCATTTTGTAACGTAGCTAATCGTAACTCAGGGCTAGTTTGGCCTTGGGCCATAACAGTGATGTAACGACATATTGACTTATTTCTCGGTTTGTTGACCAAATACTACAGTTAAAGCCACAGTATTTTCTCCACAATTCGACAAATAAGATAAGTGAAAACCGTTAAACCGTTCGTGTTGAGCAAATACAACACTCAAAGCCACAGTATTTTTTCCACAATTTGACAAATAATATAAGTGAAAACCCTTAAACCGTTCGTGCCAGCTATCATGTAATGACAGTCGTTAAACCATGTCGGAGGCCTTATGAGCGGCCTGATAACTTCTGACAGTGAGACCCGCCGCTGTCTTACAATTCCCCACCAAACCGGACTTGGCTCCCGTAGTGGAGTATGGCCTCACCTTCCTGCGATGCAGGAAGAGACCCGTGCTTGCGGGCGAAGCGATGAACCTAACGAAGCGATTCCCATACAACAACGTGTGTATGGAAATCGCTTCGTTAATGGTCCTCCTTAAGAGTTTGACAATATAGCCTTACCTATCCTTGCCTTCAGAACAGTCACTAAGTTACGTAGCTGAACGTAACTCAGGGCTAGTTTGGCCTTGGGCCATTACAGTGACGAAACGACATATTGACTTATTTCTCGGTTTGTTGAGCAAATGTTTCTTCGAGTCACATGATTTTCTTCACAATTCGACAAATAATATAAATGAAAACCGTTAAGCCGTTCGTGACGGCTGTCATGTAATGACAGTCGCTAAGCCATGTCAGAGGCCTTATGAGCGACTTGATAACTTCTGACAGTAAAACCCGCCGCTGTCTTACAATTCTCCACTAAACAGAACTTAGCCCCCATGGTGGATTATGGCCTAACCTTCCTGCGATACAAAAAGATACCCGTGCTCCAGCAGTGGCGACATAGAAGGGTAGATATCGAAATGAAAACAACTTTTAATTTTAGTGACAAATAATTAAAATTTTAACAACGACAATCCAACAGGGTCCAGCAGTAAGACCTGTCGACTTTATGCCACCCATTGCATTTTCCGCTTAATCCTCTTACTTAAGGTACGTCATTAGTCCGGTTTTCCTTTCATTAGTCGGGATGCGCTTCGCATTGTTTGCGAAAAATAACGCGTTCGCATTGCAACAGCAGCTGCATTGTCCACCGGCACATGAGCGCGGAAAAGATGACAATTAATCATGCTAACGTCACATCCGCTTGTCTAGAACCGGTTGGGCTCGCAGAGTTGAGCTTGATGAGCAGGTTTACAAAATCTAGTCGAACGCGGCTTCATATTTCCGTTTTCCGTTTTATTTACACAGTTTAAGCTAAACCTATAATTGGGCCTATTTATTCATGCCTAAGTAAAACAAATCCGTCGTGTAATGCCACATGTCCAAATATCATTTGGTTAAGTACTATTTTATTTATTACTATTTATTACTTTACTATTTTCTATTTATTTAGTAATCCAACAGGCAATGAAAGGAAAGGGGGATTTCTGGGCCCGATTGTAAATAGTTGAGATATGGTTTAAAAAAATCGTTATTTTTTTCTATTTTAAAATATAAAAAATGAGCTCAATTCACAATCTGGAAGAAGAGAAATCTTAAAAATAAGTTTATGACCCTTAAAATAGGATGCCGATTACTTTAATTGATTAGTCTGCATGTAGTATCCCGTGTTTGTCAACAGAATTTTTAATTAATCTGTGTCTGAGCTAACACCTTGTACCCAGAGCCGTTAAACCAATTAAAAAAAAAACCTAACAGTGACAGGCGTGACAGCTCTCTGACTCAATCTATGATCACTCGTTTTCTCGTATCGTTTAGTGCGTTTTGAGTGTGTTTCCTGTTTTTTTGTTATTATAATTCTCCAACCAGTGCTTTCTTTCTACAGACTTACGTCTAGTATAAGTTTCATTGTCAGCTTGTTGCATAGCCTCACTTTTACTAAATCTCTTATAGCTCTGCTCTCAGATTGCCAAAATCCGCAGAATTTTCCGAGATGGTTTGCTAATATATAAGCTCTAAATTGACATCTCTTTCACCTTTTTACACCCAGGCCCAAGAATGTATGAAAGTGTATCCGTCTCCTTTATAAATTGCATTAAATTTAAATTTAAGTTAACCTATAATGGAGCTTACATGTAAATTTAAACTCAATGTAGTAGCTTATAAATTTAAGTGTCTGTCGGATTACTAATCGTTATTAACCCTTGTATGTCCCCATTGCTGTGGCACGGGTCTCTTCCTGCATTGCAGGAAGGTTAGGCCATACTCCACCACGGAAGTCAAGTCCGGGTTGTTGGTGATTACTAATAAATACAAAAAATAAATACCAACCTCGTGATATTAGGGCAAGTGCCATTATGTGATGTGTTTGTCATACTTCGTCACGATTTGTCCACTGGAACATGAGCGCGGAAAAGATGACAATTAATCATTGTTAAGTCACATACACTTGTCGCGAACCGACTGGATTCGCAGGGTTGAGCTCGACGACAGATTTACAAAATCTACTTCAATGCGACTCCTAAAACTAACTAAGTGTTATTGAGACATGTGCCATGTTTTGTGATGTCTTATAGGCGGCTTGATAACTTCTGACAGTAACGCCCGCCACTGTCTTACAAACCTCCACCAACCCGGACTTGGCCCATGTGGTGGAGTATGGCCTAACCTTCCTGCAATGCAGGAAGAGACCCGTGCCACAGCAGTGGGGACATACAGGGTTGCAATCGAATCTTGCTAACGATACATATTCTTATCGCGCACAGATTGGAATGCGGCTTCTTACAATACTGATGTGCATTTGGTGCGATTAGGTCACGTGCCATTACGTGCTGTATTTGTCTTACTTAGGCATGATGGTCCCCCGATACATGAGTGCGGAAAATTGACAAATTCACGTTAAAATCACATTTGTTTACGCTTTTTAACAAAAACCGCCTACGCGAGATTTGCAAACGTCCCATCACTTGATTTATTTATCTTACTTTATACAAAAAGTTTTTTTATTTATTTATTTTTTTTCATAACATACACTGTCATAACAGGCAAACCCCAAAACGATCAGCATTAGTCTTATTGTAAATTAGTAAGTATGTCACAATTAAAAAGCTAACAGTAAATACTTTGTCATTAAAATAGTCAATTATAAAATGTCAATACAATTATAAAAAAAACATTTCAGGTAAACAATATTAAGATAAAATTAAATTATTTTCAATATAAATAATAACATTAAATAAATAAATCATTCAAAAAATATAAATTTACATTAATCGTTACACATAACAAATTATAATAGTTTACATTTTAACCTGTTGAAACCCTATCTACACAACAGCTCTGTCATAATCGCACTTGAATACGTCGAAAAAGTTGCCGTTCTTTCGGTACAGAACCTCAAAAAGAGGATGCTCGGCTCGTAAAAGTATTTTACCCTACATAAGTATTTAAGATATGAACGGTGAACTTCGGTCTACTGCATCAGACCGACAAAAAGAGAAAACGAAAGAAAAAACATGACAAAAAACTGTCTAGTTTAAGGTCCGTCTACATTACGTTGGGCCGGGGCCATGCGTTGGAGCTTGACGGCGAGCACACGGCCGTGACACGGTCGCCACTTTTCCCGGCACAACAGGGTTACGCCGTCGACCGCGGATTAATACGTGAAATTTCTGCGACTGCCCTTTGAACTGGATCGACCGAGCGGTTTCGCATGGTTCACTCGGTCTGGCACGTGGACTATCATAAAACTTCATTTATGACAATAAGACTTACATTGCGTACCAGTCTTCCTACTTTGTAATTTGTGCGTTGATCGACTTTTCGATGTGCGTCGAATTGAAGATTAGCAGGAAGGCCATACTCAACCAGGGGAGCCAAGTCAAGATTGGTAAAGGATTGTAAGACAGTGACGGGCCTTACTATCAGAAGTTATCAAGCCTCTGAAATGGCTTAACGACTGCCATTACATGACAGCCGGCACCAGCGTACCTCGCGAAGCACGGAATAAAGCACGGAATAGCTAACTTAGTTTGTAACTAAATTGCTGTGTGGTGTCGGCCTGGAGAATAGCACCAACCCGAATTCTTCCCGCGGGTGTCGCAAAAGGCGACTAAGGGTCACAAACCGGGAGGTGGGCAGCAGCGCCCCCTGCAGTACAATTCCACCAAACTGCGATCCCCAACTCGCATGCCCAGCGTGGGGATTATGGGCGTTACCCCCTAATGATGGCACAACCTTGCGCTATGGCGCAAGCTAAAGACAGGGCGCTAGGGCGCTCATAAGGGGCGGGCTATGTCCAGCAGTGGACGTTATATAGCCTGAAGAAGGAAAATAAGAAGAAGAATTCGGAGTTAATACAAAAACATGCCACTTATTCTAAACTTAGATGATTAAATGATGTAGTAGGCAAGCATCCAAAAATATATCTCACTAAATAATATATTTGAAGTAGTTTAAAGGTGAGGGCGGGTACTGAGTAATCAGTACGGTTACGGCACTCATTAAAATCACGGATGATATACGTCTAGGGATGGAGAATGGCCATGTCACTATCCTCACGTTGTTGGACTTCAGCAGTGCGTTCAACACGGTGGACTTTGATGTCCTGCTAGGGACGCTGTGTTCTCTCAACATATCTCCAAAGGTGATTGACTGGTTTCGTAGTTACTTGCAAGGGCGCCGGCAACGTATACGTATTGACGAATCCTTCTCTTCTTGGTGTGATACTACTGCCGGTGTCCCTCAAGTGGCGTGTTGTCTCCTCTTCTCTTTACCATATTCATAAATAGCATTTCCAAAAACCTTTCTTCTTCCTACCACTTATATGCAGATGATTTACAAATTTACACGCAATCTTCTATAGATGATCTGTCTTTGGCAATTAAAGATATCAATGCAAACCTCGATCATATCCTAGAATGGAGTAGGTCTCATGGTTTGGGGGTTAATCCCTCTAAGACTCAAGTTATTGTTATCGGCAGTCCTAGAATGATATCGCGGATCAAGTGGGACCAGCTTCCAAGAGTTCAATTTGACGGTGTCGTAATTCCCTTCAGTGAGAAGGTCAAGAACTTGGGGGTCATTATCGATAGGTGTCTGACTTGGTCGCCTCAGCTAGCGGAGGTGAGTCGGAAAATATTCGCTTCGGCGGCCTCTCTGAGGAGGTTACGGAACTTTCTACCAACTGCGACCAAAATTGCACTTCCGCAATGTCTGTTGCTACCTATCCTCGACTACGCTGATGCCAGCTATCTTGATGTCACCGAAGTGCAACTTAATAAACTTGAGCGCCTCGAAAACTTTGCGATAAGATTCATATTTGGTTTACGCAAATATGACCACGTCTCCGAATTCCGCGCTTAGCTCAAGTGGCTTCCCATCCGTTTTCGTAGGAATGCTTACATTCTCTCTCTTCTGTACTCAATAGTGTTCAATCCAGCCACTCCTTCTTATCTTAAAGAGCGCTTTACCTACCTCGGTGATTCCCACAGCCGGGCATTAAGGTCTGACCTGAATATGTCGCTGAAGACTCCAACTCACTCGACGAGGTTCTTCAGCGACTCGTTTACCGTAACGGCCACTCAGCTGTGGAATGATCTTCCGGTATCAATAAGGCGCTCCCCTTCCTCAGCTGTACTTAAAAACAAAGTTGAGGAGTTTTATCTGTCCGTGCAAGTTTAGTATTCGTGCATTGTCCTTTTCATTTTGTCTTTTCCGTATGTCTCCATATAGGTACACAATATTGTATTTATTTCCTCATCGCGTAGATTGTTATTATAACGTATTTATGTAAGTTTATCATAACTATGTGTGTAACTGTTTATGTAGGTGTATTGTTATTTATATAAGTAGTGTATTAAAATATTCATATTTGCACCGACTACCCGTCTCTAATTTCCTTCAGCAACTTTCCGTCGTAAGGTTGTCTAGAAGAAATTGCTTTTAGCCATAAGGCCGCCAATTGTACTTTGTATCTTTACATTTTATATAATATGTGCTCTGGTGTACAATAAAGAATATTCTTATCTTATCTTATTCTATGAAGAGTACACCATTGTTAACAGTAGTAAAAAAAGGACAAAGGACACAAAGTCGTAACTAAATTAAATCTAAATGTACATGTGGGGCCCCAAGGCAGCGGTTGACTCTAAGGGCCTGTTTCTGATTTAAGAATTTCACTAGGTAAATACTTAAAGTCCTGTCACTCTCTTTTCAGAGAAATTCGAAGAGACAGCATACAGTTAACTATTTACTTAGCGAAATTCTCAAAACTTGCACTTGTGAGCCTGAGGATGCCTCGTGTTAGAGGCGAAACGCGTCGCGTATTTTCTCACCCAAGTATTAGTGTCGGCGGTGGTGTGTTCGTGTCTTGCTTCTGCTTGAAAAAGTGGGAGGGGGGGCGGTGCATTAACTAACCGCATGGTGCTTGTGGGATTTTTGGCGGAATTAAGCAAAGAAATTTTTACTTTTTAATGAAATCCTCAATTCAAAAATTGGCCCTAAAGATTCCTCTATCGCTTTTTTAATGATAAGGCTCCCTGCTGCTTTTACTGGGTCATAATCCGAAAGCCTAAAGGGTTTGTTAAGCGTCCTCATTCTATATGGAATGAGTATCTCATTCTGTTCATGTGAACTGAGATACAATAAATTTAATGTTAGTAGTAATATTCACATTATTGCATTGCTTTTATGCATGTTGTCATGACAGGTAAGTGAGACCATCACAGTTGCTCTTTGTTATGAATATTATGTGACATATGAGAGGTTTTAATTATAATAATGACTTCCACACATCACATAGAGTACTAAAATATTTTAAACTTTCGCGACTTGTACACATAGTTAGAATATTTTCGGGGCTTAATAGAATTGCACAAACCATCGGTGCTTTCCAACGATCGCCATTATTATAGCCGAATCGTGCGGGAAGCGGTTGAAATTAAGAAACACAAAAATTTTAATCGGGAATGTAGTTTCAAGCTGTCACAAACGTGGGATCCGGTCATCAAGATGTGTTCGAGTGGAAAAAAGTTGCATGGCTTATCATCCGACATTGTCAGTGTAGTGTGTCGCAAACCTAATAGTGTTTTGTGTTAGCTGATTGCTGGTAATCTGAAACCTCATCAGCCGAAGATGCGAACGGGTGTCAGCCATCAGTCTTCTCGTGACCACGATGACTGTAACGTCGTCGAAACGTCGAAGTAAAATAGCAATAAATTACTACGCGATTAAGCCCCGAAAATATTCTAACATAGAGTACTAGGCAAGGACGTCACATTTGTGTAGATGTGCGTTATAAATTTTTTATAATGTAAAAAAAATATTGATAGATTCAACATGATAAATTCTAATCTTGTTTTTATTGTTTAAGACTTCTTTGAACAAATTGAAAATAATATTATAATAGTAATGTGTTGTTTACTTTTATTAATTGTCAGCTGTGATCATCTTAATTAATGCTAACCAATTAGGAAGAGCGGGAGTTTTCCTGGCACAGCTAAAGGCAGAAAAGGTTAAGACGTGACCCGACGCGACGTGTTGACACCCGTTGTACACCGTGCAAATACCGTGCGCATGGGGTCGCGTCGGATCTTCGTAGTGTGATTCTAGTCATAGAAAATAGTACAATTTGATTCGAAACAACACGCGTCGCGTTTCGTCCGGTCGCGTGGTGTTTTAATAATGTGTTTCCGCCATAATTCTTACTTAAAAGGAAACTCCCACAAAAAGTTGTAACTTCCGTTAAGTTTTATACTGAAAACTAGGGGGCGAGCCCCCTGCGCGCTTACGCGCGCCAACCCCCAGCCGCTCCGAGCTGCGCTCTCCGCGGCGCTCGGCCTAGGGCCTCGCTAGACACTTATTGTAGTGAATTGTTGCATGGGAACATGTATGGTCTCGGCCTTCGGCCTCGGCCTGGACGGAGCTCGGCCTTCGGCCTCGCCGCGGCGGGGTTTCTCGTGCCCGCTCCGCGGAGCTCGGCCTGCGGCCTCGCAAGTTTGTCCCTTTTTGCTCTCGCGCTGGTACTTGTCCGCCGTAACCTGAACGTTCTCGGCCTTCGGCCTCGGCCTGGACGGAGCTCGGCCTTCGGCCTCGCCGTGGCGGAGTGTCTCGTGCCCGCTTCGCGGAGCTCGGCCTCCGGCCTCGCAAGTTTGTCCCTTTTTACTTTTGCGCTGGTACTTGTGCGCCGTAACCTAAATGGTCTCGGCCTTCGGCCTCGGCTTAAACGGAGCTCGGCCTTCGGCCTCGCCGCGGCGGGGTTTCTCGTGCCCGCTCCGCGGAGCTCGGCCTGCGGCCTCGCAAGATTGTCCCTTTTTGCTCTTGCGCTGGTACTTGTGCGCCGCAATTTGAATGGTCTCGGCCTTCGGCCTCGGCCTAAACGGAGCTCGGCCTTCGGCCTCGCCGCGGCAGAACTTTTTGTGCCCGCTTCGCGAAGCTCAGCCTCCGGCCTCGCAAGTTTGTCTCATTTCTCTATTGAAACGTCAATTTTAGTACTAAATCTCCATACAAAAATTTGTCATTTTCAATCATCAATATCTCGGCCGCCATCTTGAAATTCCAAGATGTCGGATTTTTCTCATATACCTGGGTCCTTTGCCAACACGATGCCGCTTACGGCATATCTCTAGCATATGCCCAGTTGGCTGCCGACTTTTTTGCGCAAAGGTCGATTTTTCGGTCGGCTATATCTGCGCCGCCATTTTGAATTTCGAACAACCAAAATTTTTTTTTTCAATCGGATTACTAAAACACCATTCTATCAAAATTTCATCCAAATCGGTCGGTAAACGACAGAGTTGGCACCCTCGCATAGTGGAACGCGTTCGAAATTCAAAAATCGGCTCCATAGGATGGCCGTATATCGTACATTCCCTACAACTTTGTCATAGATCATTTTCGTCCAACTCGTGCCATTTCCGAGAAAACGTATTATGTTAGATCAGTGAGTATACCGGATTGTAGCTTTATATATTAAGTTTTATACTGAAAATAAACATATTTTACTATTTTATTTTCTTGTTTACAAATGGAAAGACAATACTGAACATCAGTATTGTCATTGTAATTACCTGAAAACCCTCTTCAGAAAAAAAAACTCCCTCTCTCTCTCTCTTTGGGAGAAGGCCTGTGCCCTAGAGTGTAGACGCATATACTGGGTGCATCATATTAAATTATAAAGGCGAAAGTTTGTGTGTATGTTTGTTACTTCTTCACGTCTAAACGGCTGGAGCGATTTTAATAAAATTTTGTATACAGTCTATTTATTCTTACTTGTTCAGTTTAGTTAACAAGATTCTAACCTTAAAATTGAGATTAGATGCCTAAACTAGACATTTTCTCGCAAATTCATGAACTATCATGAACTATGTTTATAAAATTGGCAGCGTGTTATCTAAAAGAGTGTTCCAAGTTACTTCATTTATGGAAATATGGCAGTTTTGGACTAAAAAGTTACAGTTTACGGGTAGAATCTTGTTTACTAAATTGGACAAATAAGAATAAATAGACTGTAGATTTAGCTGAGACCTCGGATTAACACAATAGGCTACGTTTTACTGCGGGAAAATATCGACGGCCCCTACGTAAATCATCGAATCTGCAAAATTGCTACATTAGAAGAGAGCACTTTGAAGTTCTATTTTGATGTGGAAGAATAAGTTGCTATAGCATCAGTAAACAAAAAATCCCAAAAATATCAACATTTTAGACTCTTTGTTTCTACTGTAGAGTATATTATTTTATAGTAAGTAGTTTTTTAGATTTTACACATTCGATATTCTTCTACGTTACTTTAGGCTAGACTATCATCGAATGTGGCAGTTCCGATTGTATTCTTCGTTCGTAGAGATATTATCTTAAACCCATAGCGAAACCAACAAACCGCGGGTAACACCGTGGAATACAGCTAGTTAGTCAGCAGCAATTTGCGTATGTAATGGTGTATTTTCCCATGTTTGACAATGAAAAGCAGAGCTCCTTGAAAGTAGAGCTCATGTAAGTTTCAGTACTAGTATGTTAGTCAAATCGATTTGAATACGTTCTATTATTTTTAATACAATGAAGCTTTTATTTTATTTACCAAGGGAGACCAATAGCTCAAACACATTACAAGTAAAACCTTAAATTATAATATAATAGAAGGCTGGCGTTTGTGCCAATTACAGGTCCGCACAACACTCACAATTTAATACTAACGACTTATTCCAACAAATAAACTTATATCCTACTGCTATTGGGCTTAAAAATATTTATAGAGGTATCTGAAAGCCAGCTGAGATCGATTTCAGATTTAAAACACCGCACTCCATCACAAAATATATCTAGATCATATGCCTTCCAACATTCATCAAAAGGAGTTAGTCTTTGACTGTCAGCTGATAAGCAACTTAGTTGTCACCTCTCGTACAAAGTTAACTATATCTTAAACTTTCGCGACTTGTACACATAGAATATTTTCGGGGTTTAATCGCGTAGTAACGTGGGATCCGGTCATCAAGATGTGTTCGAGTGGAAAAAAGTCGCATGGCTTATCGTCCGATATTGTCAGTGTAGTGTGTCGCAACCCTAATAGTGCTTTGTGATAGCTGATTTAGGGTAGTCTGAAACCTCATCAGCCGAAGATGCGAACGGGTGCCAGCCATCAGTCTTCTCGTGGCCACAATGACTGTAAAGTCGTCGAAACGTCGAGGTAAAATGGCAATAAATTACTACGCTATTAAGCCCCGAAAATATTATATGTGTACAAGTCGCGAAAGTTTAAAATATATTATTTGTTAAACTTGGACAGTTTATTGTAGTACAATAAACATAAAATAATTTCTCAAAACTAAGTGGACAAAGTGCAATTTTGTAAAATATAAAAGTACGGGGCTGAAAGTGAAAGTGAAATGTCTATATTGCCAACAAAAATTAAACAAGGTACAATAACTGAGAAAATGTCTTAAGAACTAAATTTGGCAAAAAACTCAGCTTAAAGTACCCAGCTTAGCATTCTATTTATCGGAGCACTTTCTGCCACGTTAGTTCTACAGAATGGTAGAGAAAAAATGTCATTATTAATTAGTCGTGAGTTAGGCCTTGCTACTTTAAGAGATGTAAAAATCGTTTAACCAAGTGTAATCTCTATAAATATTTAAGTTGTAAAGCGTCGTTGACACATATAAGCAATTACATCAATCGTAAAACGTAGATCGGTTTCCACGCAGGGGCTTATAAGCCCCTCATAGTTCCTCCTTAACAAGCACCATTGTTTACCATCCTGATACGAGGCCCTTTGATCTAGTCGTATTGCCCACTGCATATTCATGGTCTTGCTGGATTAACGTCGCTACTTATATAATCCGGTCGCCAGTGACCTAATATTGAGCAAGATAAGATAGATGAAACGCTAGTGGCTTAATCAAACCGAGTGAATAGAATCAATCACCCGAGTTAAGCAGCAACAGGCACGGTCAGGTGCAGAATGGGTGATCGTCTCATGGCTACGGCTAGTGGCATTTTTTCCGAACGCTTCCGTGCTTTGCAAGGCATATTAAGCTATTGGTGCCGGTTGTAATGGCAGTCATTAAGTCATACCGTGTTTAGTCAGGCTATGTTAGAGGCCTTATGGGCGCCTTGATATCTTCTGACAGTAAGGCCCGCCACTTTCTTACAATCCTTCACCAACCAAGACTTGGCCCCCGTGGTGGATTATGGCCTAACATTCCTGCGATGCAGGAAGAGACCCGTGCCCCAGCAATGAGGGCATACAAAGGGTCGGTATCGAATATATACGCGAAGGGAAACATCGGGAGGAAACCTGAGTGGCTAAATACCTCAGAGCGTGAAAATGCCAATCTGCGGTAGGCACGCGTGGTATTCAAGACCACGCTCTATCCTTGGCTGTTGGTTGGATTTTAAAGCCCCATACTTACGATTTTAAACCCAGGACACATATTTTTTCCGAGGCACACCAACTAATGACCGCGATATACAGTGTGCCGGGCGTGCACACTTGAAGGAACACTGCACAAAACTATAAGTGGGTGTTTCAAGCTTTTTGACCCTTCGAGCCGGATGTTAAAGACCTTTTACACCTGATAACCGTCTCTAATTTCTTTCTGGTTTCCGTCTATGATTGTTTGGATGAAATTGCTTTTAGTAATCAGGCCGCTAATTGTAGTATACTTTTATATAATTTCTTTTACAGTAATTTCTGTGCACAACAAAGAATATTCTATCTATCTAATATCCGAATTCAATTCTAATATCTAATACCACATTTCAAATATTTCGGAGGGACACTAACTAATGACCGCGATATACAGTACGCCGCGGCACTCATTTAGAAGAATACTGCACAAAACTATAAGTGTGCGCTACACTCTTTTTGGTCCTTCGAGCCGGATCGTAAAGTCCTTTTATGCCACACCTGGCAATAAAGTGGCTTTTTCCGCACGCTGCGCGTACGGAAAAAGCCGCTTTCTGGCCAAGTGTAGACATAAAAAGATGTACACAACACGGGAGGTAATAAAGAAAGCTCTCGATCGCATATTTACGTCCCTCGCTTGCAGCTCGGGCCGCAAACTTCTGCGATCTCGGCCTTTCTTTGTATTACCACTCTAGTTGTGTAATGTACTATTATACCATACGTCCTGTAATCAGAGATGCCCTCTGTATCTACGAATTAAGATGAATTATACAGCGTCCAGTGGCAACTTCACTCACACTAGATGGGGCGAAGGGACCACTTGGATGCTGTAAAGCCTGGGACATAGTTTTTCGATGGTGAAGACTTGCCCAGCACCTAAACCATCTTGACAGCTTAGTCGGCTACCAGACATCCTGTAACGTAGTTATATATTAAACGGGTCAAATCGCGATTATTTATTAGGTAAAACGTAATTACCTTATTTCCCGACGTTTCGGCAGCGTTACAGTTTCCGTGGTCTCGGGTAGACTGAAGTGGCGAGTACATTCAATTATTGTGGGTAGTCACTATTCATATTTCATAGCTGGCCGACACAGAACACTCACTACGTCAACGGACTGGTCCGGTGATAAGGCTTGTGACTTGTAATTACTTAGCTCTGGATTCCACGTACTTGAAAGCTTGAAACCGTCCTCTCTGTTGAAATTTTTGTGTTTTTAAATTTCAATTGTTTCCCGAACGATTCTTCGGTAATACTGTCGATCGGTTGAGAGAACTTTCTATAAATAATCGCGATTTGACCCGTTTAATATATAAATATACATGAGTATCGCGAATCATTGAAATACTATACTATCTTGTAACGTCTCTAGAAATCCCCAAAGCGAACGCATCTGCGATCCATTCCTGCAACAGACCGGATACTTGGACGCATATTGATTTATTGCAATCCGTTCCATGCTACGACTAAATGAACTTGCCGGCAGATGCTGGTTACAGATAGATTTTGCACAGACACGTCTTGGAGCTTGGGACACAGGGCCAGTTACTGAATTGATAATTTCGTTGAATAAATACTTAACGGTAGTGCTATCTTTCGAATTTCTCAAACAAGAGCGTGACAGAACGTTGCGTAAGAAGGTATTCACCTAAAAACCTATTTAGAGGCTAAAAATTCCACCCATGCCGGGATTCGAACCCGCGACCTCTGACTATCCATGCCAGCGCTCTATCCAACTGAGCTAATGGGCGACTCACCGGCATCAGTGAAATTTCGAACCTCTTTACACTATTCTCTGTATTACGTACGAGAATTTCACTAGGTATTTACCTAGTGAAATGCTCAATTCAGAAATTAGCCCTTGGAGTTGTGTAAGCAGCTCTTGGATTTCATGTAGTAAGTAAAAATTCGGTGGTAGTGATGCTTTAGAACACTGGATTCTCAATCGGGATGTCGTGGGTTCAAACCCCGGCATATACCATTGACTTTGTTTTCTAAATTATGTATGTATCGCCCTAAGCGATAAGACCGCCATTTGTATAACATTACTTAGATTAAAGACTAAACTCAGCCTCACTTGTACTTATAAATAAGTAATAAGAATAAAACACGGGGAGCGGGGGTGTGGTCGGTGAGCGGTCGACAGCTGATCAACCACTATATTTACCTATCTAATAGTACCTACCTATCTTTATGAATGCCTGTAGAGGTTTAATATGCTGAAGACCGTACCTACGGATTGCGAATGGCCGCTACTTATTGTAATTAATTTCTGAATATAGCGTGCCAAAAGTACGTTCCGTAGGCCTTTTTTAAGTTGTGCATGTAAAATTAAAAACTAAGAACGACCGCCGCTAACAGATAAACCGAACAGGGAGCCAATTCTCACTTCATTCGCAAATAAATCGTATATGACTCTTAAGGCTTATTACTTCAAATTCTATGTAAAAAGTCGAGCGGCAGGCAAAATCTGTATTCGGAACGCCATGAATTCGAATGAGAAAATAAGTGTCTAAAGACTCTGTCGAGTTATGTTATGTTATTTTTATGCGACTAATGTCTAAATTTTACGTCTACGCTTTCAATTCGCATGGGCGAGAATTGGCCTCCAGGTTTCCGAGAGAGCGACTAGATAATAAGAAACACTTGTAACATAACGTGTTTCACAAATAAAAAAAAAATCATGGTTGTATTCTTTTTTCTGGTTGTGCAATAAAGTGTTCTCTATCTATATTTGTGAAGTTGTAGGAGGAATACCACTTGGTACCTATAAAGGATCATGAGGAAACCTGAGTGTCTGAGGTGTTCCTACCTCAGCGCTTGAAATTGCAAATCCTTGGTGGACACGTGTGGTGATTAAGCCCATACTCTCTTTTTTTTAGAGAAAGCCTGTACCCCGCAGTGGGACGTATTTTTGTCTTCTTTTATCTTACTAAAATAGTACAACCAACAGGCGATATAACAATACAGTCACAGAGAAAGAAAGACATACAAATAACAAGGTTGCTCACCATGCATGTAAAACTCGTCAAACTGTAATATATTATAATCTTTTTTTTAATGCACTAACCCGTGCTAAGGACAATTTTAAAAACCTATTTAGAGGCTGAATATTCCACCCATGCCGGGATTCGAGCCCGCGACCTCTGGCTATCCGTGCCAGCGCTCTTTCCAACTGAGCTAATGCCGGTGAGTCGCCCACTAGCTCAGTTGGAAATTATATTAATCTAATTTAAAGATATAAAATATATAGAATAAATAAAGACAAACTAAAAAAATTAACTAAATATACACGAATTAAAGATATTTAAACAGGCTTCTTTTGAATTTTAGTAAGGTTTTATTAGTATTAAAAATAGTATTAAAAATGTGCAAGGTATGTATTATTACTATTATACTTTATTGCACACGAAAAACACAAAAAATAAATACAATGCAAGAAATACCAGTACAAAGGCGAGCTTATCTCTACAAGAGATTTCTTCCAGCCAACCTTGGGGAGTCGGAGGGGAGATATGAAACGCGTCTTTGCACGAGCACAACATACACTACATACTTAATACGCTTACACAGATAACATAATCCTGCCAAGTATATATGTATGTATGTATGTATGTATGTATGTATGTATGTATGTATGTATGTATGTATGTATGTATGTATGTATGTATGTATGTATGTATGTATGTATGTATGTATGTATGTATGTATGTATGTATGTATGTATGTATGTATGTATGTATGTATGTATGTATGTATGTATGTATGTATGTATGTATGTATGTATGTATGTATGTATGTATGTATGTATGTATGTATGTATGTATGTATGTATGTATGTATGTATGTATGTCTGTATGTATGTATGTATGTACGTACGTATGTATGTATGTGGATAAAGTGAAAAAAATGCTGCTGTAGACATTCTGTTTTATTACCAGTCAAGTGCATGAATAAGATAGAGATGTGCAAGAAAAGGAGAAAAGGAAATAATAAAAATGAAATTTAAAATGTATTTAGATAGATAGATAGAGAACACTTTATTGCACAACCGGAAAAATGTGACATTTATGTGACATAAATTTTTAGCCTCTAAATAGGTTTTTAAATTTGTTCCTTAGCACGGGTTAGTGCATTAAAAATAAAAATAGTGTAATCATGTGGGTACAGTGATATCGTTCCGATGTTAAACCTAACTCCAAAGTAGGTAGTCGGGGCTGTAAGTAATGCAATTTGCTTAAGTCAGATGTCGCTGCCTGTACGTAATACAGAGAATATTGTAAAGAGGTTCGAAATTTCACTGATGCCGTGATTCGCCCATTGGCTCAATTGGTAGAGCGCTGGTACGGATAGCCAGAGGTTGCGGGTTCGAATCCCGGCATGGGTGAAATTTTCAGCCTCTAAATAGGTTTTTAAATTTGTTCCTTAGCACGGGTTAGTGCATTAAAAATAAAAATAGTGTAATCATGTGGGTACAGTGATATCGTTCCGATGTTAAACCTAACTGCAAAGTAGGTAGTCGGGGCTGTAAGTAATGCAATTTGCTTAAGTCAGATGTCGCTGCCTGTACGTAATACAGAGAATATTGTAAAGAGGTTCGAAATTTCACTGATGCCGTGAGTCGCCCATTGGCTCAATTGGTAGAGCGCTGGTACGGATAGCCAGAGGTTGCGGGTTCGAATCCCGGCATGGGTGAAATTTTTAGCCTCTAAATAGGTTTTTAAATTTGTTCCTTAGCACGGGTTAGTGCATTAAAAATAAAAATAGTGTAATAAATTTATTTATGTGAAGTCCCACAGAGAACCAAAGTTATCGACATAGCTCAGAGAATCCACAAGCTGAAGTGGCAGTGGGCTAGCCATATCTCGCGAAGAACGCGCGACAACCGTTGGAGTAAACGTGTTCTTGAGTGGAGACCGCGTCTCGGCAAACGTACTGTAGGATGCCCTCCGACTAGGTGGGATGATGATCTGCGAAAATTTGCCGGCAGATGCTGGATGCGGCAAGCTGAAGACAGGGCACTATGGCACTCACTAGGGGAGGGGTATGTCCAGCAGTGAGCTAATATAGCCTGAAGAAGAAGAGGAAGAAGTGAGCTAAAATTTAATTAAGTTACAATTTATTGTCCATAATCTGGACTTTTTTACGAGGTTTTTTGCTTTGCCACGGAACTTAACCACGTAATGGAGCAAAATAACATTAAAGTGTGAAAATCACTTTGCTCAATCCCGCCAAGAATCCCACAAGCACCATGCCGTTAGTTGATGCACCGCCTTCCCTCCCATTTTTTCAAACAGCAGTAAGACACGAACAAATCACCACTGACACCAATAGGTACTTGTGTGAGAAAATGCGCATTTTATAACAGGCACATACATTGCTTTTGGCCCCACACTAGGATACACAGCGACCTGTGTCACTGTTCCCACGACCTGTGTCGTGGGAACAGTGACATCACAAACATGTAAACATGCAACAACTGGTTTTTTTTTTATCCCCAGCCGGGCTTAGAACCCGGAACGTCACACATGAAACAACAAATTTTATATTTTTTTTTTCAATTATCACCAGCCAGAAAGTGTACTACAGAAGGCCTATATTTAGTTTTGGCGCAAAGAACTACCAAATTTGTATGTTCACGGCATGAGTCACGCGTTTTGTAGCGCTTAAATGTCAGAATCTGATAGTTAATACACCTGGAAGATGCCAATCTGTGATTCGCTTCGTCGTGCCTCCTAAGCCACAAAGGTAGCAAGACGACAGAAGTGACACGGTTTTTGTAAAATGTCCTAATTTGACATTTCATGTAATGGAGTAACCTGTATATACGGGGGTTGCTACCGATATAGTGGAAATTCGTAAATTTTGCCACGCCCCTTGTTGGTGATTCTAAAAATTATATCAACCCCTTGTGTCCCCACAGCTGAGGCACGGGTCTCTTCCTGCATCGCAGAACGGTTAAGCCATACTCCATCACGGGAGCCAATTCCGAGTTGGAGGAGGATTGTAAGACGATGGCGGGTTTCCATTACATGACAGCCGGCACCAACGGCCTAGCGTGCCTTGTGGAGCACGGAAGCGCTAAGCGCTCGGAAAAAATCCCATTAGCGGTAGTCACGGGATGGTCACACATCCAGCACCTGACCGCGCCTGTTGTTTCCTAATCCTAGTCATTGATTCCAATGACTCGATTCCGGTAGGCCACGAGCGCTTTAAATCTAGAGCAAGCAACTCTAACAATAGCACCCCAAAAATGAAGGCGTGGCGTCCGAACCAACAAAACGAACAAAGAAACAAATCCAGGGATATTTGGAAATCCAGTCTGTGGTTATCCCCATTTACCTATAACTTATAGGTATACAGAGGTCACTGGTTCGTCGATGCGTGAACTATGGATTGTTATGCGAAAAACTAGTGCGCTTCGTTGGAAGCTGTTTTGGCAATGTTTTGTGAAGTTGAACGTGGATTTGAATTTACTACTCTGTTTTTATTCACCTTATAATAGTTAGCACTAGAAGAGGAAGAGCAGTGAACCGCGTGGTAAACATAAACATAAAAAATATCATGTGTTACTTTAAGTGATTTTGTAAAGCCCTCAAGGCTTATAATACCCCGCCTGTATGTTGCTCTTTGTGGTGAGCAAACTTTTACTTTACTTAATCAAATTTTTTTTTCAGCCTACAAGCGTCCTAAAGCATGGGACATGCTTTTTCTCAGAGAGAGAGAGAGAAAAAAAAGAGAGAGTGGGTTTCATTACTATGCTTGCCCACCGCGGATTGGCAAGTTCAAGCGTTTATCAACCAAACCTCAGCTCTGATACGCAGAGCCGAATCATGGTCTATTCCAGTCTATGTTTAAAAATGCACCATAATTTATCTTAAATATGTTAGATAGGATAGGTTATGATATGGATGGGTGACCATCTCGTGACTACCGCTAGTGACAATTTTTCCGAGCGCTTCCGTGCCGCAAGGCACGTTAAGCCGTTGGTGCCGGCTGTTATGTAATGGCAGTCGTTACGCCATATGTGTTTTTTGTTTCGTTTATTTGTATATTTGGTTAATTTCTGTTGTACTCATTTTGTGTTAATTTTCTGGTTTTTTGTTTCTGTGATGTGTCGTTGTTGCTATAATAAATGTCTTTTTTTCTTTCTTTCCATGTCAGAGGCCCTATGGGCGGCTTGATAACTTCTGACAGTAAGGCCGCCACTGTCTTACAATCCTCCACCAACCCGGACTTGGCCCCCGTGGTGGAGTATAGCCTAACTTTCCTGCAATACAGGAAGAGACCCGTGCCCCAGCAGTGAGGACATATAAAGGGTTGATATCGATCGATGTTAGATAGATTTTAGAAGTTTTTTTTCATCATTATATCATAATCGGCATCAACTGTAGAAAGCAAAAAGCTGGAGAGTTAATACGTCGTACCTCAGCGCTTGATAATTATGTAAAATAGTCAAACGAGAAGGCTAAGTGCGGAATGTTCAGGTCTAACTAACAAACCATTCCCATAACAAGTCGATAACGAATCACTTTTACAAGCAAGCTGCCCACCCAGATACGAAGCGAATGAACTTAAGACAAACATATAAGACCTTATATCGTCGGTATAAAGGTAAAATTCAGTAACTGCAAATGAGCCTAATCGTAGAAACTGCGCTAATGTGAATTTGAGATACTAAATGTAATATTTAGCACAGAAATAAAAACGCTCACCCATCGTATTTTTTTTTATGAGTAAACTAGATTGTGTTATTTTTGGGCAAAAATAATTATCAGTTTATAAATAAAAAAATGGAAAAGCTGTTAATGAGTTTTACCTTTATCTCTAACAATCTCTTATATTATACTTATTGTTAACAATGTGGTAGGACAGCGATAGAACACCGGCGTAACTATCGCGAGGTCGCGGGTTTGAATCCACTCGCTAATGATAGAGAAAAACTATCGTGAGGAAACAGAAATAGACAATTCGCCATGGGCATGATGGTAATGGTACCGTTGGGATAAACGTGTTCTTGAGTGGAGACCGCGACTCGGCAAACGTAGTGGAGGACGCCCTCCGACCAGGTGGGATGACGATCTGCGAAAAACTGCCGGCAGATGCTGGATGCGGCAAGCTCCTACGACAGGGCGCTATGGCGCTCATAAGGGGAGGGCTATGTCCAGCAGTGGACATAGTATAGCCTGAAATAGGAGAAGAAGAAGAAGAATTCGGAGTTAATACAGAAACATGCCACTTATTCTAAACTTAGATGATAAAATTATCAGCACCGTCTTTATTATTTAATATTTTTTTTAATTCATAGTTCATCCGACCAGGTGGGATGATGATCTGCGAAAAACTGCCGGCAGATGCTGGATGCGGCAAGCTGAAGACAGGGCGCTATGTCGCTCATTAGGGGAGGGCTATTTCCAGCAGTGGACTACATAATATAGCCTGAAGAAGAAGGATGATGGTAATTGAAACCCTACTCTCTCTCTCTCTCTGAGAGAAGGCATGTGCACTGCAGTGGGACGTAATAAGCTACAGAAAAAAGGTTGTTTAGTAGTCAATTGTACAGTCGAGAGCTAACTTTACATTTTTGTTGCAAAATCATCCTTAATGTAACTGATTAACGTGCACGCCCGTAGAGACTCATGTGCTGTAGGCTATACTGATTTCAATGGTCTTTTTTTAACTATTGACTTTCAATAAAAGCTCATCACTTTAGATAAGTTAATTTATTTCTATAAAAAAAAGCATTACAAGAATTATAAATTTATAACATAAAAACAGTTTCGATCTTACACACTTATAAAATAATATTGAACCCTGACCCCTGAACTAGGTTTTAGGCCTGTGTCTCAGGGGTCAGTGTTTTACAATAATCCTAGTGCTAAATAGTGTGCTATTGTGCTGTTTACAAGGGCATTTTATTGTTTATGGGTTTAAGAAAAGGAAAATAAAATAAAATTTAAACATGCAAGCATGCAGAAAGAAGGAAACCTTTTATATAAGTTTTGTGTGCGTGTGTTTGTGTGTGTGTGTAGTATGTGTGTATCTGTAGTATCTGGGTATGTGTGAGTATTTATATATAGAGAATACTTCAGTGTACATAAAAATGGAAATAACACAGATATTTCTTAACATAAGAGTACAGACGACCTTATACAGGCGACCTTATCACTAAAAGGGATCTCTTCTAAATCATCTTCGAATGTTGGACTGATGCCTGTAGCTTTACCCGTTTTTTTTTTGTTTGTTACACTTTACTCCACAATAAAACCATAACGGCTACTTAAATAACATACTATGTGCTAAAAATTACGTACAAAGGCGGACTTATTTCAATGGAAATTTCTTCCAGCCAGCCTAAAAACTGGGACGTTAAAATAAAAAAATGGGAGTAGACAAGTAACATTCAAATGAACTTAATTACCTGTGATGGTACCTACGTAAAATGTATTTTCTCTTTTTATAACATTCCGTGCTCAAATTACAACAAAATTATAACCTACTTCTGAACACATGTGAAAAATGTCTGCATTGCGTACCAGCTTCAACAAACGCTCGCCATGTAACAAACGCCTCTATGCCCCCGGATTATAAGTCACTTTAGCCTGAACAGGCGCAACACAAAGAAAACGCAGAAAACAAGGAGCTTCAAAAAGTTGACAGTCGACGCTTTTAACTTGCGATAGAAAATTTTCTAGAGTTGACGTTTGAAACCTGTGCGCTCCTATGGAACCCAAAATTTAGAACTACTAAATAATCCTGCCAAATTATACTAAAAATGTGAAAGTTTGTGAAGATGTTTGCTTCTCAATCACGCAGTAACGGCTGAACGAAGTTACATAAAACTTGTCATATAGATAGACATACATCCATACATAACCTCACGCCTGTATCCCAGAGGGGTAGGCAGAGACCAGGGACTGCCACTTGCCACGATCCTGATAGATCACCTTCGCTTCATCAACGTTCATAGGTTTTTGCATGCACGCACGCCAGTTCCGGGTACTTTTTATCTTCCCCTTTGCTAAGATCGACACAGATCTAAATTAAGAAGAGGGATCTTGATATCACGGTAATACGCTATCTTTCAAGATAAACTTTCTTTGTACAAAGATATTTATTTTTCCGTTGCCATGGTTACAAGAATCGTATAAACGGATTCGGTGTCGGTACGAAGTTTGTCAGGACAGCTTGTACAAAAAATGAATAATTTTTAATGCTACAAACTAATTTCCGGAGTTATTTACTTTAAAAATTCCAGAAGATATGAGGAGGTATCAACAAATATTGTATAAATTAATGTTCAAATAAATTTAGATTTGAGATATTTTAATGGCTCAGGAGATATTAGCTGTTGTCTCTGTCATTATTTTCTGGTTTGTACAATAAAGAATATTCTTATCTTTTCTTATCTATTTGTTTAACTTAGGAAAGGATTTCTAGTTCTGTTCAATAGACAATAACTAGACACCGATTTAAGTTAGTAAACTTAAATCGGTGTCTAGTTATAGAATCACAAAGTAATTGCAAATTAACTTGAATAACATCAATAAAGAGAGTATCCCAAATTTAAGTGTTATAAATATATTAGAAATATATTTTAAGAGTATTTATTAAAAATCGGACTTTGTCACTCAAGTTCAAAATACAGAAGTTTATATGTAAATAGGTATAATATGTAAGTTTTACATACAATAAAAGAAGATTCCTCAAAGTTCAATTTTGAAATCTAATTATAACTCAATGAACTGAACTAAAAATTGGTGGAATTTTTAGCCTCTAAATAACTACTAAAAATTGTAAAAAAAAAACAAAAAGTTCGTGCATACAGCAACTAATTAATGTTAAAGAAGCGAAAGTGGTTTGGCAGGGCCTGACAAGTGGCAAACCCTGCTTACCTTTCCAGGTAATAGGCGTGAGTGTATGTGATATTTGTGTAAAAATTAATAAAGGTATTTTATTCTGAAAATATATGAGCATAGAATATACCACATATGCAAATGTTAATGTCTCATATATGGTCACATCTGTCGGAGAACCGGTGATCGTTGGAGCAGACGGGTTCTCGAATGGAGACCACGACTCGGCAAGCGTAGTGTAGGACGCCCTCCGGCCAGATGGACCGACGACCTGAAAAAGGAGGCGGGTGGTGACTGAATGGCAAAAACGGGAGGTTGGGTCTTCTGGCGTACCCTGGGGGAGGCCTATCTCCAGCAGTGGACTGCAATCGGCTGAAATGATGAATATGACAGTTTAAATTTTTTTTAAGAATGTTTCAAATTATGGATGGATAGAAAGAGATCACTTTAATTATGGTAGGTACCCAAAACTGGAAATCACACAGATTATGGACTAACGGGGAACGGCCCATTTCAAAGTTTTCTCTCCGGCGGTCGAGTTTTTAAATTCCCTTGAGGCTGTCGGGAGATGAATAAATAAAATATGAATGACACATCGGTATTAAATGATAAAGAGTTCAGCTTTTGTTACTTGAGCCGTTGCTGCAATGGCTACACCGGTTGTTTGAAATACCGAAACACTGCGGTTCGATTCTCGGCGCAATATAAAAAGTACTGTCGAGTAGGTCTATCGGGATCGCAATAAGAGGCAAACCCGGTCTCTGTCTACCCCTCGGGAATACACACGTGAGTTTATGTTATCTAATGTGTGCGGTACGATATTTTTTTTTCTGTTGATAATTTTATTTATTCAAACTGTTTGGGCATGTATTTATAGGTACCTCTGAAATTATCGTTTTCTATGTTTTTTTTGTACATCTACTTCCTTCTCTAATGTATTAGTCCAGTTCAACCAATGGTTGTCTAGAAGAGATCACTTTTAGTTATAAGGCAGCCATCTGTACTCTAAGGTTAAGAAATATCTGTGTAATTTCAATTTTTATGTACAATAAAGTGTTCTCTATCTATCTATTAATTTGCAGCCGAGAATTTTTGTTAGAAAATTTGTGGCCTAATTATATCCGCACACATCAACCTTGGCTTTCTGTTGATTCACCCAAAAAAGGTGGAAGGCTTTAAAAGGCAATAAGAGTTTGGACAAGGCCACTCAAGTACTTCCTTTTACGACAAGCCGAGTATGAAATGAAGTGATACATTATAGTAGAGTCTGTTAGCTTTTAGAGCATACCTCTGGCTCTAGAGTAGGCTTCGGTTTTCGCCGAAAGCACACGAGTGTAATTCTACCTGCTCTGTATAAAACTTTTTAATACAGTTGCTCAAAAAGTGGCGTATTGCAGAGACGTATAGCGTTCGGGATGTGGGCTACTACACACTCGTGCTTTTTTTTACCTTTCCCGCACTCGTGCGTTCTCTTTCCCTACTATCAAAATAATGTCTATTTAAAAAGAAAAACCAACCATGATGTTTTTACCAAAAAAAAAATCATAGAAGTTTTTATGATTCAAGCGAATACGTATATTTCTAAGAAGTTACTAATTTGTTTCAATATCAGATTTAATGATTTGATTGAATGAGTTAGGTAAGGTTTCATTTCATCTCATTAAATGTATTTTCATTTCATATCAATAGAAAAATATTCTACTGAAGACTTGGCTGTATGGGCATAGTTCCCTTTTCCTAACAGAATGGGTGAAGAAAAAAAATCTCTGCTTATATTCTTTTACGGTTGGCGCCATTTTCTAAATAATTTTTCTTTATTAAATTGCTTCATTTTTTCGCAACTGTATTAAAAATTGTCGTTCAGTACACGTGCGGAACCGTCATTGCACCTGTTCCGACTGTCAACCCTCGCCTTCGGCTGCGCCTCGGCTCGGGTAGACATTTGTCGGAACTCTTTGCAATGACAGCCTTTCCGCACTTGTAATTAAATATACTATTTCTTTACTATTTTGAAAAGTTATGTAATTATTAGTTCCGATATTTTTATTACACTAATATATATACGATTCCATCCGTTAGTAGCCGAGGTATATTCTAAAAGCTAACAGACTATACTTACCTACAGTTCCAGAGAACCACTGCGCTCTTTTTTATTTTTAATCCACTAGCGCTGGAGACTACAGGGGTTTGGGCGGCACAGACCAGACATTAAATTACTGAATATGAATGCGATCGAAGTGGATGAACCTCACTAGCGAACAGCGCTCTACTTTACAGAGCAGACTAGGATGCGCTTAGTGCCTTATAGTACCATGACACATACATGGTCGGGCCACGGAGGGCGTTTTTCACACCATCGCCCCTAGAAGGTTCTATGTATGTGCGCGCGTAGGCTTGTAGCAGTAACGAAATTAGATCGCCACGTTAATGCTATTGTCATTGTAACACAATGCATTAGAAGAATCTAGGGCTAGATCAGACCAGACAAATGTTTGCTAGGGAGCTGGGGTGCCAATTGAAGGATCGTCTTGTTCACTGCCGTTCTGGTGAGCATCTTAGCTGAAGGATTTCTTTGAAGGTACAACGTGGCAATAAACCAACGTGTTTCTTAATGATTCGCGATACTCATACATAGTCATATATTAAACGGGTCAAATCGCGATTATTTATTAGGTAAAACGTAATTACCTTATTTACCGACGTTTCGGCAGCGTTACAGTTGCCGTGGTCGTGGAAATAAGGTAAATTTAACATTTTTAATTAAAACTGTTTTTATACGGATTTATGCTCGTTTATTACATTTTTTACAATTTTCCAACGTTTCGGCACTTTTTCAGGTGCCGTGGTCCCGGATGACTGAGGTGACAGGTGTCTTAGAAATTATTAACGGTTAGTTAACTACCCTCGGCAAAAATTACAAAAGTTAATTATGAAGTTACGTTCCAAAATAGACAAACCAATTATTTTTCATATAAAGTCAACAATATTGATTATTAGTAATTGAAGTTAAAATTAAATTTATAAACTAATTACTTTATATGAACTTAAAGATACTGATTATTAATTGAAATTAAATATATATTTATTCTACAGTCACACTTCTAGCAAGGGGGTCTCATGCACTTAAGCACTGATTCCCATGCTACCGGTATGTTCCAACCACGATCTCTATTAAAATTTGGATGCCGGCCTCTATTGCCTCACGTATCATTCTAGGGAAGAAGCGGTCTTCTCGGGCTAGAACTTTAACTTTATCGAAATGTATAAAGTGGTTGGTACCGCTAAGTGTATGCTCGCTGACTGCAGATATACCAGAGCGCTTATGTTTCACATCAGCGATATGTTCCTTCACCCGCTCAGCTATGGTACGCTTTGTTTGACCAATGTACGAGGAACCACATTCACAGTCAAGCTTGTATACTCCTGCCTCTTGTAAGGGAATCCTGTGCTTGACACTTCGCATGAATTGGTGTATCTTTCTTGGCGGCTGGTAGATGGTTCTGATTGAGGCGCGTTTCAAAATACTCCCAATTTTGTCAGTCACTCCTCTCACGAAAGGCAGGTAGGCTGGAACTCGCTCGACTGTGTCCGGTTTGACACGTCCTCCGCGACGGACACGCGGAACTTGCAGCTTGTTTGCACGAAGTACTCGTTTGACATGCTGGAGTTCCGCAGGTAGATGGTCCTTGTCGCAGATTCGGTGTGCCCTCTGTAACAGAGATTTCCCAACGGTAGACAACTGACACGGGTGATGGTGAGACTCACCGTTTAGGTACCTATCAGTATGGGTCTTTTTCCTATAAACTGTGTGTCCTAAGGTTCCATTTGGATTCCTGATGACTAAAACATCTAAGAAAGCTAAAGAACAATCTGCTTCTAACTCGATTGTAAACTGGATCTTGTTGTTTATAGAGTTAAGGTGGTCTAAGAAAGCCGTTATTCCACTAGTAGGTAATATAGCAAAAGTGTCATCGACATATCGCTTATAGAACCTTGGTGGGACGGGAGCAGTTCGCAGGGCTCGCTCCTCGAAGCCTCCCATGAAAATATCGGCTACAACGGGAGAAACAGGGGAACCCATGGCTACCCCATCTACCTGCATGTAAAACTCACCATTCCATACCAAGTAGCCAGTTGTTAGGCAGTGATCTAACAGCTCTGCATATTCCACAGGCAAATCATGTTCATTGAGCCTTCTCTTAACAATCTCAATGCAATCCTGTATTGGAAGACAAGTAAACAAGGATTTAACATCGAAACTCACCATTGTTTCTTCACTAGTCAAATGTAGGTCATCAATTTGACTAGTGAAGTGGTAGGAATCCTTGACGTGGGCTTCAGTGTTCCCCCTCAGCGGTGACAGGACTTGCGTCAGGTGTTGGGCTAGTTTGTAGGTAGGAGCACCAATTTGGCTGACAATAGGACGCAGTGGAGCCCCCGTCTTGTGAATTTTCGGTAGTCCATACAGTTTAGGAGGTTTTGCTGTCCCTGGTAGAAGGTTGGTAACATCCAGACTAAGCCATTCGGAGTGTTTTTCAATAAGTTCTTTGGTTTTCTTAAGAAAACGGGTCGTAGGATCTCGTTTGACCTTTTGGTATGTGCTTTCATCCGATAGTAATGATTTAATTTTGGCGTTGTAATCTGATGTATCCATAACCACGGTATTACATTTTACCTACTAAATAATTGCGATTTTACCCGTTTAATATATAACTATAACATCGTGTATTTACAGGTGGGTTGTTTAGTTAGTCTTTATTTTAAGTTTTTCTATGTTTACTAGCTGACCCCGCCAACGTTGTTTCGCCATGTTATTTAGGCTTACGACCAATGAAAAATATACAGTACAATTTTCATAATAATTGGGGAAGCCATTTTGGAGGAATCTGATTACAAACACTGTGACACGAGATTTTTATATGTTAGATTTGACCTGTATTTTCGACGAAACTTTTAGTGGATAAGTGCATGTTTATTTTTCGATAAGTTTTTGTAGTTTTTGTGCATCTTTAATTTCTCAGTAATAATATGTAATTTCGTTCAACAATTCTTGTTCTTTAAATATAAAGTATTTAATTGATGAGATGGACTTGGAGAAGAAAAAAAAACTTTAATTAATAAATATATATACATATTTATTAATTAAAGTTTTTTTTTTTTTGTTGATTCTACCACAATATATAAATATAAATATATATATATATATTGGGGTTGTGGTAAGCTTATAGTGTAACTTTAGATTGAACGGCATTGCTTTACTCTGTGTGTGTCTACCAACAAAAATAATTACAAATTAAAGTGTTCAGACATCGCACGAGAAATTCCATCGAGAAACAAACCAACGTGCAACAAAAAAGCGGCAGCCAAAGACAAGATAAGTGCAAAGAGAACAACAACAAACACGAGTAACTTATTGTTCTGCCACTGTTAGTTACTCCACAGAGCAGGGGTTTACAGAAAACCCGCTCATGTAAGGTCGATGTCGATGTCAACCCTTGCATGTCCCCACTGCTGGGGTACGGTTCTCTTATTGCATCGCAGGAAGGTTACCCTTCTTAGTACATTAGATACTGGTCGGAATTGGAACTCACACGGTGTCACGCTGTTATAATCTTGTGTTATCAACCCTTGTATGTCCCCACTGCTGGGGCACGGGTATCTTCCTGTATCGCAGAAAGGTTAGGGTAAACTCCACCATGGGGGCCAAGACCGAGTTGGTGAAGGATTGTCAGACAGTGGCGGGCCTTACTGTCGAATGGCTATAAGGCCTCTGATATGGCAGCCGAGAGCCGATGGTCAGTGAGTAGACCAACTGCTCGATCGTAGGGCGATGTGGTCAGGCCGACAGGGAGCCGGTGGATACGAATGGTGAGAGATCACGAAGGATGGCGGGATAAGGAAAGGCCTATACCCAGCAGTAGGCAGAGCTGACCTGATGATGATGACGTAGTTCAAGATGAAGAAGCTACCAAGGAAACTCCGCATGAATTCTTATCAAAATAGGTTTAGTAGCTATTTTAAAATGTTTATTCACATAAATATGGAACTGATAAAAGATTAAAACGTAACGAAACCTAAAAAAAATGTCTAATTAAAATAAAATATTTTAGCCAGATCGCTGTATGGCGGTAGAGTACCAAGAAGGCTGGCGGCATCGACTCGCTGTATGGCGAGGTTTAACCTTTGGCCAAAGTAAGCATCAGCCCTTGGGTCTCTTGAAGCCGCCTCGACCAGGCGCGACGAGATCTCTTTAAAGATGAGTCACGCACAAAACTCTTTTAATTAGGTTAACACAGGTTTTAACCTAATTAAAAGAGTTTTCTCTCTCTTTCAACTCTCCCTTTGAGTGAAGGCCTCTGCATTCCAATGGAACGTTTTTCCCATAGAAAACCAGAGTTTTAAGTTTAAAGTTAGTTACACAAGACATAAACGTCTCTGTTAATATTATTTTAGCACCCGACATCTTTTTCTTCCGAATAATCGCTAATAGGTTTTTTTGTATAGAGTTTTCTTAAGTATCGAAAATAAATATAAATTGAAAGAGAAAATTATTTTGAGAGCGCAGTGGCAAGCGTTATAAATTTAATGTATAAAAACAGAGTTTACAGCCTAAAATAATATTCCATTAGACATAATAGACCCTGTGAACATTATTTAAATACCAGACATATTTGTGTACCAATTAAACGTTAATGTTATAATAGGCTTTTTTTGTACAGAGTATGCTTAACTATCGAAATGAAATGTCAACAGAAAGAGACATTTATTTTGAGAGCGCAGTGGAAAGCCATATAAATTTAATGTCATCAAAAATCTCAAACCGGTAAATTGGATTAGAATCGGACATTGAACCCAATTAATATGTCGGTCAAATTAATTAAATGATGGATTGCGGTGCAATTATAATTGTTTGATTTATAGACGGTGACAGTTTCTGTATAAGAGCAACATACTATACTGTATGTTTTGACTTATTTTGGACTTTAGGTCTCAAAAAACAACGTTTGTGAAGTTATTCCGTGCTTCGAAAGGCACGTTAAGCCGTTGGTGCCGGCTATCAGTAATGGCAGTCGTTAAGCCATGTCAGAGGCCTTATGGGCGGCTTGATAACTTCTGACACTAAGGCCCGCCACTGTCTTACAATCCTCCACCAACCCGGACTTCGCCCCCGTGGTGGAGTATGGCCTAACCTTCCTGCGATGCAAGAAGAGACCCGTGCCCCAGCAGTGGGGACATACAAGGGTTGATAACGTAACGTAACATGAAGTTAAATAAAGGCGAAGGATAACCGCATGAGAAAACCTGATTGTCAAAGTCTTTATATATATCTCAGGGCTTCAAACCACTAATCGGCTGCGGGCACGCTTTGTAACGAAGCCCATACTTTTTTAAACTTGGCATTTAAGATAGCAATTTATATAGGACTTGGTAATACACGACTGGTATCGCTCTGCATTTGGTGCGCGTAATGTGGGAGCAGATTACTGATAGTGAAAAAAGAAAAGAAAGTAGTTTTTATCTAGATTTGCTGTATTTAAATTTAAATTTGAGTGTTTGCTAACCGAAGTGGGGCGTTAGAAATCATAACACAGGATATACCTAGCTTGGTTTCTAATGTGATAGAATATTACGTATACTTATAAGCCAACCTGTAAACTAGCCTAACTTGTATACTGTATACTGATGTCTGTGGCTCAATAAATATCTTTATCTTTCAGAGAGAAGGCCTGTGCCCTATAGTGGGACGTATGTAGGCGGCATTATAAACAACATTGTATTTCATTTAGATTCTTACATTCCCACTCGCTTCCATGTAAAATCTCTATTCTCAACGAGTCGAGGCAAAGGCCTGTGATGTTGACTTCCATCCTGCTCCTGGCCGGATCTGTTGTTGCCTAGTTCCAATCACTCGGTTCCACTAGGCCACAAACTTATTGGTTTATACTCTTCCTATGCCGTTTGCCAAGCATAAACAATAATAATAATAATAATAATAATAAATAAATAAATATTCATGGACATATTACACAGATCTCGTTAGCCCTAAACTAAGTACAACTAAATGACTTGTATTATAGGTGCTAACTCGACTATAGATTGATTACAATAAATACATAGATAACATCCAAGACCCGAGACAAACTAGAAAAGTTCGTTTGCTAGTTTGACCCGGCCGGGGATCGAACCCGAGACCTTCGGTTTTACAGCAGCGTGCCTAACCGCTGCGCCGCCTAGGCCGTCAAACCACAAACAATTAGACAAAAACCATAACAGAACATACCCTCACGCCTGTACCCCGGAGGGGTAGGCAGAGATCAGGGACTGCCAATTGCCACGATCCAAATAAATTGTTCTTCTGCATAATATACAGTTTGCTAGAGCGCTTGCTCTCATCAAGTTAGCAAAGTTCGTAAGTCAGTTAACAAGACGGGAGCATTTTGTTCCGCGAATAGCGAAAATAATATGAGATGCTGCAGATATTCGCATTATTTTTGCTAAAATGTCACAGTTGATAATTATTGTTAGCGAACCCTTTTGAAACTTACAAAACGTAGACAGTAAATGCCTCTCTCTCTCTGCCTTTGTAATTCTTTAACTAGATTTAATATTATTGCCTAAAAGTTACAAAGGTCGGGGTATTCTAGTTAGATTGATTATTATTACCTAAAATTCACAATAAGTGCTCGTGGCCTAGTCAAACCGAGTAACTGGAATTAATCGATTGAGTTAAGCAACAACAGGTCGCGGTCAGGTGCAGCATGGGTGGCTGTGGCATTTTTTTGAGTGCTTAGATGCTTCGCAAGGCATATTAAGCCGTTGGTACCGGCTGTCATTATAATGGCAATCGTTTAGCTATATCACAGGCCTTATCGGTGGCTTGATAACTTCTGATAGTAAGGCCCGCCACTGTCTTACAATCCTCCGCCAACCCGGACTTGGCCCCCGTGGTGGAGTATGGCCTAACCTTCTGACGATGCAGGAAGAGACCAGCAGTGAGGACTTTACAATGGTTGATACCGTGGATAAATTCAAAATGCCTACTAATTTACGTAAGTACGTGAACATAAAGTAAATTTACAGCTAGTATCTAAGCTAGACTCGGTCTATATCATCTCCCATCAATAATATGGCCGCAGGCTGCAATGCAGTAGAATTGAAGACAAAAATTAACTATTTACCTTTATAATGAAGACATAAATAATTAAGGGCATATTTCTCAACTGAGAATTAGTTGAGAAGTAAATAGTGAATTTTACTGTAGTGATATCTCTTCCAATTTCCTAGAGAAGAGCGAGACAGAATTAACAGAACTTAACAGAAGTATTTTTTAAAACCTATTTAGAGGCTAAAAATTCCACCCATGCCCTGGCTAACCGTGCCAGCGCTCTTTCCAACTGAGCTATTGCGCAACTCACCGGCATCAGTGAAATTGCGAACCTCTTTACTATATTCTCTGTATTAAATAGGTTTTTAAAAATTGTCCGTAGCACGGGTAAGTGCATTAAAAATAATATAATTAACATAAGTATTTAACTAGTGAAATTCTCATTTCAGAAACCAGCCCTTACGACCAACTTCTTAATTGAGAAATTACTAATTAATTAACTGTGGTTATGTCTCTTCCAATTTCCCAGAACAGAGCGTGGCAGAACGTTACTTAAGCATTTACTTAATGAAATTCGCAATTCAGACACCGGCCCTAAATGTCACTGACTGACTGTGGATCACAAGACCGGATGTGTACTACCACAAAACAAGTGCACATTCACGAAACACATAAACATCGCTGTTACGAGCGAGCCACAAAGATGTTGGGATTGAAAACGGTATGAATAAAAAATTTACAATATGTCGACGGAACGGTATTTTTCTGGCTTATCTACATTTTGTTTTGATCAGCATACGAGTAGATGCCTGTACAAAAACATTCGGTGGGGACTATTAGAGTGATATTAGCCTGCTTTGTAGGATGACAGAGATAGACACTTTCTGACAGACTTTCGTCGATGCTGAGAGAGCAGAGTTTCATATTTCTCGCTTTCAAATCCTTGGTATTACCATCGTAGTTACAGGAAACTCTACCTTCAAATCAAATCAAGAAATAACGAATTTGGCTTTTGTTTGCTGAATGTCAATATGAAATGTACTTGTAACCCGCTGCGTTCGGGCCGTAGTGTAGTGGATAAGAAGGCAGTAGGCCATACTCCACCACGGGGGCCAATTCCGGATTGGTAGAGGATTGCAAGACTAGTGGCTGGTCTTACTGTCAGAAGTTTTCAAGCCGACCTAAGGCTCTGACTCTGACTTGGCTTAACGACTGCCATCTATCGAAAAACAAGCGGCTTTTATCATGTACTAGCTGACCCAATGAACTTCGTACCGCCTAACCGTCAATTAATTTTTTTTCTCTCCGTAAAAACCATCCTCGTACTTCAAGAAATATTCTAAAAAAAGAATTAGCGAAAGTAGTTCAGCTGATCTCGAGATTAGCGCTTACCAACACTTTCGGGGATTCATTTTTATATTATAAGAAGACCAGCGAACTTTGTATCGCCTAACAGTCGATTCTTTAATATTTTTATTTTTCTCTCCGTAAGAACGATCCTCGTACCACAGGTAAGATAATAGCTCGGCTCGTACTTCAAGGAATATTCTAAAAAAATAATTAGCGAAATCGGGTCAGCTGCTCTTGAGATTTGCGCTTACTAACACATTCAGCAATAAATTTTTTATACAATAGCTATATTATCAATATTATCATATATATGATAAAACCCATATCATATAGTATGATAATACCTAATATGGATTTTATAAAAAAAATATATACAGTAACAAAATAACATTTCATATTAATAGAACTGGAGTATCTGAACCAACTATTTTGTTATGTCGCTGGCGAATATGGGAAATGCAGAATTTGTGGCGTTATACATTGTGGAGAGGAAGAAAATATGAACGAGCTCAGATAGCTTTCAGCTACCTGTATAAATATTTGTAAGCCTATTAGCAGTAGTATATCAGTTAATTATGTATGTGCTTGTATGTAGATGTAATGTTAATTTGTTAGGATAAGTTATAAGTGGTAAACTGTGATTGGCACAAACACCAGCCCTCTGTTATTAATTTAAGGTTTTACTTGTAAGGTGTTTTGTGCTGTTGGTGCCTGTACGTATGTAATACAGAGAGTATTGTAAAGAGGTTCGAAATTTTACTTACGCTGGTGAGTCGCCTATTGGCTGAGTAGGGAGAGCGCTGGCACGGTTAGGCAGAGTCGCGGGTTCGAGCCCCCGCATGGATGGATTTTTTACCTCTAAATAGGTTTATAAAATTAATATATATTTCTTTTTATTTTGCAATATTGTGTTGTTAATAGACAGACTATCTTATTGATAAAAACTCTAAAGCACTCATAGAGGGAGTTTATTTAATCCGTGCTTACGTTTCTTCCTCGTACCTATAATCTCAGCCACAGACCAGCGTTTTTTGAGTGTTTTAAGGAATCGTGTTTTTATAATTAAGACCGAGAATATTCAGTTACCGAAGATGAGGTCTATATTATATGAATAGGTACATAAATACCTATCGCTAGTTTTTGAAACAATCCGTGATCTTGTAAAAAATCGTAACATTGTAAAGATTACATAAAAGAAAATTGACAGTTTTAAACATTTGATTTGCTTACTTACTTTCTTACTTATTTATTAGATTTCAATAAACTGTTAATTGCTCAGCTTGGATTTGACCGTGTTACGAATTGGCTACAAGATAATATCCTTACATTAAATATTGATAAATCAAAATATATTGCTTTTTCTATTCGTAACCAATCACAACCTAGCAAAAACTTCAAAATTTTAGGACATTCCTGTACAGACCCCTGCTCAACAACATGCCACTGAGCGCTATTGGAAAAGGTGGATGTCATTAAATATTTGGGCGTAATTATCGATAAACAACTGAACTTTAACAATCATATTGAACTAGTTAGCACACGTTTAAAAACCTATTTAGAGGCTAAAAATTTCACCCATGCCGGGATTCGAACCCGCAACCTCTGGCTATCCGTACCAGCGCTCTACCAATTGAGCTCAATTCACGGCATGGGTGAAATTTTTAGCCTCTAAATAGGTTTTTAAATTGGTTCCTTAGCACGGGTTAGTGCATTAAAAATAAAAATAGTGTAGTTAGCACACGACTAAGAAAATTTATATATGTATTTAAAACCTTGAGACATGTCTTAGATCCCACTCGTTTGAAACAAATTTATCTTGCACTTTCTCAATCTTGGCGCATCCAAGACAAGTCTTAAAAAACTTGAAATAGCTCAAAGAGCAGTCTTGAAGGTATGTGCCTTTAAATACTTTCGATACCCAACTACCAAATTGTATGAGTTTTGCGAGGTTCTGTCAGTCCGCCAACTGTTTTACTAGATATTATACTAAAGCAACATAAAAAAATTACCTTCGACCCAAACATCGTGTCCAAACGAAGAAATGACAGGGTTTGTGAATATGAGCGCCGCTTTTAAACCACTTTTAGTCAAAGATTTACCGAATTCTTAGGACCTCATATTTACAACAAAGTAAACAAACAAATTAACATCTATCATAAAAGCAGCACAGAGTGCAAACACGAAGTTATGAAATTCCTACAGCATCTGACATATGATGAAACTGAAAACCTACTCTGTATTCTTAAGTAACCCTTAAATGCAAATATCTCACTATTCTATTACTAAAAGAAAAATTATTCTCTAAACACATCCTCTTACACACACTCATCCATAACACTACTTACACACTCACTCACATACACCACACAAAAAGAGGAATACACTTACCAACTACACTACAACTACCTTTATACAAATATACTAATTTAAGGTAATTGAATCCTAGGACATAATTATATACATGGTTCCTGGGTTATATAGTACATATATATAATATTCTTTACATGAGTAAAATTATTAAAATTTGTATTTAAATTATAATTAAAATTTGTATTTAAAATGTATTTAAAGTATAAAATTTGTAAGTGAAACTAATTGTCTGTACAATCCGAACTCAAATTAACATTGTCACTTCGGTGGGGAATGTGCACTGATTGCTGTAACACAGGTTTTTAATCTAGCACAGCGTGAGAAGCAAATCGTTAATTTTGTACATAGCATTAAGTAAAACCATTTTGTAAAAACTGTGTACTAATGTTTTTGCCCAATAAATAAATATTCTATTCTAATTACAGGAAAACGGTTAGCAGGGACCTATTTTATGAACGGCTGCATGGGCCTCTACATTTACGTAATGAGATGATTTATATAGCGTCCAGTGGCGTCTACACTTGCACTAGACGAGTGAAGTGACCACTCGGATGCTGCAGTGCATGGGACATAGTTTCAGATGGTGTAGACTTGCCCAGCACCTATACCATCCAAACAGTCAATACGTGCGGAGCTAACCAAGCCGCGGGTTTCCTTACAATGTTTTTCGTCACCGCTAGCGTGTGCGTTAATAATAATAAATAAACAACTATTATTATTGGTATTGGTATCAACCCTTGTATGTCTCCACTGCTGGGGCACGGATCTCTTCCTGCATCGCAGGAAGGTTAGGCCATACTCCACCTCGGGGGCCAAGTCTGGGTTGGTGGAGGATTGTAAGACGGTGGCAGGCCTTACTGTCAGAAGTTATCAAGCCGCCCAGGCCTCTGACATGGCTTAAGGACTGCCATTACATGACAACCGGCACCAACGGCAACGTGCCTTGCGAAGCACGGAACAGCTCGGAAAAAATGCTACTAGCGGTAGTCGCGGGACGGTCACCTATCCCGCACCTGACCGTGCCTGTTGTTGCTTAACCAAGTGATTGTTTCCAATCACTCGGTTCGACAAGGCCAAGAGCACTTCTTAATTATTATTAATTGTCATAATAAACTACGCATTGTAGTTTTAATGAAACTCGCCCCAGGTGCGCTTTAGAAAATAACAATCTTGCATCGTGCATTTTAAAACCAGCTGTTTACCAAACAAACATTCCAGAGACAAACAAACGAACCGCAGCGTAAATAACAAACGAAGTGGGACTAGAATGAAACGTATAAATTACATAAAAAAAATTAAAAGTAAATACAATCATTTGCACTTCCGTTTCACAGCCTGATTCTGTTACAACATCGACCTGGGAGCTGATTCTCGCCCGTGCGATTTGAAAGCGTAGACGCAAAAAACGAAGGCTTAGACATTTGTCAAGCGGTGGTAGCTAAGGGGGTAGGACCATGAGGACTTGCAAGCGAGAGCCCCAGGTTCGATCCCCAGTGCAGGCATGTACCAATGACTATGTTTAATTTCAAAGTTACGTATATTTGCGAATTTAAAGTCGCAATACTACACGCTAACCGTGAAGGAAAACATCGCGGCTCCGCACCGCACGTATTGAGTAGTCTTTCCTGTGGGCTAGGCCGAGTAAGCTGTCAGGATGGTATAGGTGCAGGGCAAGCCTACACCATCTATAAAACCATGTCCCAGACACTACAGCGTTGGAGAGGTCCCTTCACCCATCTAGTGTGGGTGAAGATGCCACTGGACGCTTTATAAATCATCACATTAAGTAGATGCAAAAGGCCAATATTATATTATTTATAGAGATTTGTATAAAAATAAGATAAGATAGACAGTCAATAGACATTTCATTTCTCACTCGAATTGAATCTAGCATGGCGTTCAGAATACAGATTTTTAAGAGTCGTATACGAATTATTTGCTAATGAAACGAGAATTGGCTCCTTGGTTCTATATTATATTAAATAAATATATAAATTAATATTCATGGACATTATTACACAGATCTCGTTAGCCCTTTACTAAGTACAACTAAACGACTTGTGTTATAGGTGCTAACTCGACGATAGATTTAATACAATAAATGCATAGCATTACATGACAGCCGGCACCGGCGTACCTTGCGAAGCACGGAATAGCTAATTTAGTTTGTGATTAAATTGCTGTGTGGTGTCGGCCTAGAGAATAGCACCAACCCAAATTCTTCCTGCGGGTGTCGTAAAAGGCGACTAAGGGATACAAACCGGGGGATGGGCAGCAGCGCCCCCTGCAGTACAATTCCACCAAACTGCGATCCCCAACCCGCATGCCCAGCGTGGGGATTATGGGCACTACCCCCCAATGATGGCACAACCTTGCGCTCATTAGGGGAGGGCTACGTCCAGCAGTGGACTGATATAGCCTGAAGAAGAAATACATAGATACCTAACATCCAAGACCCGAGACGAACTAGAAAAGTTCGTTTCCTAGTTTGACCCGGCCGGGGATCGAACCCGAGAACTTTGCGTGTTACAGTCAGCGTGCCAAACCACTGCGCCACCGAGGCCGTCAATATTTCGCCGAATACGTACTCGAATCTTTTAGAAGCGAAGTCCCGGGTAGACAGTTATACATAAGATGTTATAGTTATGTTTATTTGCTTAAATTCATCATCCTCCTCTCAAACTCGATATCAACCCTTGTATGTCCCCACTGCTGGGGCACAGGTCTCTTCGTGCATCGCAGGATGGTTAGGCCATACTCCAATACGGGGGCCAAGTCCGGGTGGTGGAGGGTTGTAAGACAGTGGCGGGCCTTATACTGTCAGAAGTTATTTAGCCGCCCATAAGGCCTCTGACATGGCTTGAACTCTCTGAGAGAATATATATTTGCCCTATATTCAGACGTATGTATATTATACATTATACACTGCACAATTATAGCCTACAACAAGATTACAGGAAACATAAAGTGAACAAGCGGATCATGACTGCCTCGTTGGTTTAGTAGTATTACGGTGTCATGCCATGCCGGAGGTCGTACATTCGATTCCCACTGATGTTCCCCGCATATTTATACATGACGTTATTCTTGCTGTATTTTCATGTTAGTGATGATGTTGACGTTACCATAGCACAGGGTATCCTAGTTTGGGACCAGGACAAGTGTTAATAAATAATAAATAAATAATCATGGACATATTACACAGATCTCGATAGCCTTATACTTAGTACAACTAAATGACTTGTGTTTTAGGTGGTAACTCGACGCTAGATTTATTACAATAAATACATAGTAAATAATATCCAAGACCCGAGACAAACTAGAAAAGTTCGTTTCCTAGTTTGACCCGGCCGGGAATCGAAGCCGAGACCTTCGGTTGTACAGTCAGCGCGCCAAACCACTGCGCCACCGAGGCCGTCGTTATTTGATATGAGCAGTGACGTGGCAAGCAAATAATATAACTTAAATATACAACAATTTAATTGATCAAGTGGGGGGAGGCCTTTGACCCGCAGTGGGACGGCCATATTATGGAGGCTACATAAAGAATTTATCAAGTTGGAAATTCAGGTGATCAACTGGAAATTATCTTTTTTTATATAAAGAACGGGCTCACGCTTGTCTAAGATGCACCTAGTTTGCCAAGATGAAGCCTTTTACACGCATCTTAAAGATGTTCACGTTATAAGCGTTCGGAAAAACGGACGCCTGCTGGGTGTTCAACACTTAGTTTGCGGATGCACTGTAACGATACTTCTTTATAGTAGCTGGCCGGCGTAGCAGTCTAGGTAGAGTTTAAAAATATTTGAAGAATATCGTTACGTTTATGTAGGTGTCAGTCGTGTTGAGACTCTCAGCTAGGCTGGGTATTGGTGATAAAAAAAGATAATATTAAAAAAGTATTATTGCTAATTCTTGAGTTTTTGTAGATTAGTAATGTTGTTCTTCCCTAGGAGAGTAACTAGAAGGAGTAAGAAATTATGTAGGGCGTTATTATGAAGGGTGATGATTATCTGAGTGCTTAGCGCGAGTTTTTTAACTACTCGATCGCGTTAACGTAAACTCATATTTCTATGGCATCGAGGAAGCGCCACCTAGCGACAAGTATGGAAATTGAAATTGCTGAGTGCGAGTTGTAATGGTTTACGTTGAGAAGTGAACACGTTTACCAGCCAAAACACAAATAAACGCGAGTGCGAGTGGTACTGTGACAGCGTTTTGCCAGTTCGAACGGTTAACTAACTCATACTCACTACTCAATGCTCGATTAACGCGGTAGTAAAGTTATTCGATTGGATCTGTCAAACTCGCACTAAGCACTATACTTAAGCGGATAACAGAATTGTTACTTCTCTAAATAGACACAAATTTGATTCATTACACTGTAGATATGGAACTAAAGGTAATAAAGTTACAATTCAATGTTATAATTAAAGATTAAAGTAAATAGTAAATTTGAAACTTAATATAAAGTACGAAATACAAATAAATACCTTTAAGTTTAAAAACCTATTTAGAGGCTAAAAATTTCACCCATGCCGGGATTCGAACCCGCGACCTCTGGCTATCTGTGCCAGCGCTCTATCCAACGGAGCTAATGGGCGACTTACCGGCATCAGTGAAATTTCTAACCTCTCTACACTATTCTCTGTATTACGTACAGAGCCTCTAAATAGGTTTTAAAATTGCCCTTAGCACGGGTTAGTGCATTAAAAATGAAAATAGTATAACGTTTAAGTTTATTTTACTGGATTGTTTTTAAGTATTAATGTAGTGTTTCAAACTGTCCCTGGATTTTTGCTTTAAGAGCTTAATTAAGTGTTTTTTTTTTGTAAGTGAGAACTTAAAATTGGCCTTCTTTATGTGTAAAGATTTTGTTACTTTTTGTTATGTGCTGTTAGTCTTCCCAATAATAAATAAATAATTTTCTGTTTCCTACTGCCCTGCCCATCGATCATTGCACAAAATACATTCATTGCGTACAGAAAATACTTTCTTCGCTTATTTGCGGATTGCTTGAATTATATCCGGGAATAAAGCCTTTATGTTAAATATCACCACTCCCAGACTATAACATTTTGAAATTTATAGTGTAAGAGCGGCGGTAGCCGCGTGAGTAGAACAAAAGAATGGGAAGCAAGAGACCCAAGTTCCATTCCCGTTGCAGGAATGTACCAATGACTTTGTTTTGTAAGTTATGTACATTTGTGAAGTTATAGTGAAGCAGCAATGCCACTCGCTAAAGTGAAGGAAAACATCGTGAGGAAACCTGAGTGTTTGCGGCGTTCAAAAATGTCAGCGCTCGAAATTGGGTGGGCCGGCGTGGTAATGAAGCCCATACTCTCCCTTTCTGAGAGAAGGCCTGTGCTCTGCAGTACTACGTATATAGCCTACTTTAAAAACCTATTCAGAGGCTAAAAATTCCACCCATGCCGGGATTCGAACCCGTGACCTCTGGCTATCCGTGCCAGCGCTCTTCCAACTGAGCTAATGGGTGACTTACTGGCATCAGTGAAATTTTGAACCTCTACAATACTCTCTGTATTACGTACAGATATAGGCTGCATAAAAATATTAGTAGAAAGGGAAGTGGCATGTAGTCACAGTGTGAACGACACCGGTTACGGTTATTACTCGAGTAACGGTCCACAAAAAATGCAAACTACCTTCCGAATAGCTGCTTGCTGCGTTAAATGCAATGCCGCTGTATTCTGCTGCTGCTAAAGTGCACAATTCAATGTGTAATCGATGCTTCCAGTCATTAACTAAAACGCTCAACTCAAATCAACTGTAAGAGAGGTGCCACACGGGCGTTGACTATGCGTTGCGTTAGCGCTGCGGCGATTGAGCGTGACGCTTCGTCGTTTTAAGAGTACATTATAAGTCTGAATGACATGCCACATGAGCGTTGAAATGAAGGAGCGACAGCGCATTTTTATGGCGATATGCCTTTTTTTTTCAATAAACATCAATCGTAACCACTATGACAACCATTTTTAGAACATACAGTTTCTACCTAAGATCATCGAGCTAGGATTTAAACCGATTTCCGCAGAAAACGGCCGGTTAAAGCGGAAATTTATTAAAGTCCTAGAGCATTTTGATACTACGTTGCAGCCTGTGTGTTCCAAAAAAATGGTTATCACAGAAAGTAATAATCGCAGAAAGATTCTTGAACTCAAACTACTCCACAAAATTTTACATTCTAACATAGATTCCCCCTTCCTGGTTAGTGTCCTTAACATTAATTGCTATTTTAGAACCCGAAAATACAGACCATTCTACCTGCGCGTGTATAGGAACAACACGTCGTATTACAACCCAATTTCCAGAATGTGTCGTCTTTATAACAACCTGTTCGCCGAATCTTCAAGCATTGATATATTTGAACCAAATCCTTCTAAATTCTTTAAAATTATTAGCTCTATAATTTGTAACTCGTCTTCATCCAACGCTTCACACGATAGTTGAATGATTAATTAAACTTATTTGTGATGTCATTTACGTTAAACGTTTTAATGTTCTAGATTAAGTTAGTACCTACTGCATATCCCGCTCTCAATTTTGAAAACCTCTATGTTTACATACCTTGGACTGCAGTCCAGAACACAAACAGATGTATTTTTAAATGGAACTTGTAATGACTGTATTCTGTTTTGTAAACTTAATAATATAAATAAATAAGTAAGTGTTCTCTACTTTTATCTTCTTCTTCAGGCTATATTAGGCCACTGCTGGACATAGCCCTCCCCTAAAGAGCAACCATGTTTCAAATCATGTCAGAGGCCTTATGAGCGGCTTAATAACTTCTGACAGTAAGGCCCGCCACTGTCTTACAACCCTCCACCACCCGGACTTGGCCCCCGTGATGGAGTATGGCCTAACCATCCTGCGGTGCACGAAGAGACCCATACCCCAGCAGTGGGGACATACAAGGGTTGATATCGAGTTTGAGAGAAGGAATTTAAATTTAAGTAAATAAACATAACTATAACATCTTATGTATAACTAACTGTCTACCCGGGACTTCGCTTCTAAAGGATTCGAGTACGTATTCGGGGAAATATTGACGGCCTCGGTGGCGCAGTGGTTTGGCACGCTGACTGTAACACGCAAAGGTCTCGGGTTCGATCCCCGGCCGGGTCAAACTAGGAAACGAACTTTTCTAGTTCGTCTCGGGTCTTGGATGTTAGGTATCTATGTATTTCTTCTTCAGGCTATATCAGTCCACTGCTGGACGTAGCCCTCCCCTAATGAGCGCCACGTTGTGCCATCATTGGGGGGTAATGCCCATAATGCCTACGCTAGGCATGCGGGTTGGGGATCGCAGTTTGGTGGAATTGTACTGCAGGGGGCGCTGCTGTCCACCCACCGGTTTGTGTCTCTTAGTCACCTTTCACGACACCCGCGGGAAGAATTTGGGTTGGTGCTATTCTCTAGGCCGACACCACACAACACTTTTATCTATGTATTAAGACTTTTTAGAAACAAGATTTTTATTTCATTGGTGGTGCTAATTAGGTCAACAAAGCCCCTTTAGTAGTTTATATGAATATACGACAAACCCCCGTGTGGTATTCGGTGCGTTGAACTCACTGACGCTGGGCAGGCGCAACTGCCGTGTGACATCGCCCTTACAGGTAGCGCTAAACTTTTGTATGTAAGTCATATTGGAAAAACTTATGGACCCATTTTAAAAAAAACAATCACTTAAAACATTCCAAAGACGCTGAATAAGGTGTTCTGTGGCGGATATTTCACAAGGAAAAGACGTTACCACAGATTAAATAAAATGTCTCTATTAGTGTTTTAGTGCAGTTGAGTTGTAGTAAATAAGGCCGTTTTAGTAATGTTTATAAAATCACGACTCCTCTGAAACACTCCTCAGAGGCAGTTTTAGTAATAATTACTTAATTCTTTTCTGCATAGAAACAAAGTTTTTGTGCAAAAATGTGCATAAGGTCAAGTGGCATTTACTAGTTAGTTAGTTAGACCTGAGATTTCCGCACTTAGCCTCATAGTTGGGCCATTGTACGTAGCTAGCGCTGAGGTACGCTAACAACTCAGACACTAGGGCTTCCTTACGATATTTTCCTTCGCAGTCAGCGAGTAGTATTGCTACTATAATTTCACAAATGTACATTACTTAGAAAACAAAGTCATTAGCACATGCCGGGGTTCGAACCCACGACCTCCCAATTGAGAAGCCGGCGTTCTACACCGCTCCGCTACCACCGCTCGTGGCATTTACTGTAAATGCCACGAGCGGTGGTAGCGGTGGTAGCGGGAAAACAAGATAAAGTCTAAATAATCTGTGTCAAATCAAATCAATCAATCTGTTGTAAATGTTAAGACGTAACTTTTAACGTACGTCTTAACATTTGATTTGATTTACCACAGATTATTTAGACTTTATCTTGTGTTTTAAGAAATTGTCGTCGGTCGTCAGGCTATACTAGTCCACTGCTGGACACAGCCCTCCCCTAAAGAGCGCCACGTTGTGCTATCATAGGGGGTAATGCCCATAATCCCCACGCTGGGCGTGCGCGTTGGGGATCGCAGTTCGGTGGAATTGTACTGCAGGGGGCGCTGCTGCCCACCCTCCGGTTTGTGTCCCTTAGTCGCCTTTTACGACACCCGCGGGAAGAATTGGGTTGGTGCTATTCTCTAGGCAGACACCAGACAGCATAAGAAATTGAGTTTTTTATAAATTACATTGCTAATGTCATAATGTGTTACTATTACCAAAAAATGGAACCAAGTATAGCAAAAAAAAATATCGTACGCTTAGATCTAAGCTACGAGTATCGCGAATCAATAAGCAATACAACCATACATTACGAGTATGTTTTGATAAAGTCGTTATAGGTAAACGAATGGAGTTGAGGTAGACAGCAACAAATAACTTGAGCCTCAAAGTGCACGGCTGCTTAGGAGCAATTTGAAAGCATTACCGGCGGAACAATGGCAACTCGAACTGACGGAGGCACAATACCTACTAGCCGCCGGCCCACGAGGCCTGCTCCGAACGGACCCAAAAATGTAACACCTAGGTACGTAATACAGAGAATATTGTAAAGAGGTTCAAAATTTCACTGATGCCGGTGAGTCGCCCATTAGCTCAGTTGGAAAGAGCGCTGCCACGGATAGCCTGATGTCGCGGGTTCGAATCCCGGCATGGGTGGAATTTTTAGCCTCTAGATAAGTTTTTAAATTGACCTAGGTACCTATTTTCTAATGTCTCGCGACGCTCATACTCGATATGTGCTCGAATCGCGATTATTTACTAGGTAAAAAATGTAATTACTTTAACTGCCGATGTTTTAGCAACGTTGCAGTTGCCGTGGTTAACAGTAGGCTCCACTAAAACTGTATATTATGGTACAATTTATTTTACAAAAAAAAAATATTTAAAAAAATAAAAGAACCCGACTGCAGTGATAAATCAACTGAAAGTGAAAAAATAAGATAATTTTATTTTCAAATGCTAATGTCGAATCAGAAGAGTTCATGCTGCTTTACTTGAGGGACCAAATAATATAACTTTATAAGCATTATTTGCTCAAACTGTTGCATTTATTATTTTATATAAATTGTTGCAGTCGGGACCCATTACTATTTGTTTAAAGTCCTCTAACGGGTCCCGACTGCATCATTTTATATAAAATAATAAATGCAACAGTTTGAGCAAATAATGCTTATAAAGTTATATTATTTGGTCCCTCAAGTAAAGCAGCATGAACTCTTCTGATTCGACATTAGCATTTGAAAATAAAATTATCTTATTTTTTCACTTTCAGTTGATTTATCACTGCAGTCGGGTTCTTTTATTTTTTTAAATATTTTTTTTTTTATTTTTGACCTTTTAGTGACTCAGTAAAACGATAAAATTTAAAGGTCCATCTGTTCTGTTTACATGCTTTAAATCGTTATATTATTTTATTTCCTAAATTAATTTTAGTTTATTGCTTTATTTTCTTTTGTTCGACAATGGACATGTCGCGGCAAATCATAAATATTTTTACTGATATACTTGTTTGATATAGTCATAGGTACCACCTGCCTGCATTAAAAATTTATGTCGTACGATATTTTTTAGCTAGTATAATTAATATAGTCTAATGGTGTTAAACTATCTAGAATATTTGCAAAGGAAACGACAGATTTTTTCTTTATTATCATAATATGTTTTTATGTAGCCTAAAAACGCTCCACTGCACCTAGTTATTTAATGTTAACGATTGTAGGTGGGGACTGGAATAGTCACGAATTATCTCTTCGACCTGAACGGCGCTCAGCTTTCGATATCTCCAGAGTAGAATTCTTCGTGCTTGCATTGCTGGGCCCAGTCTTCGGTCTCGCTAATTACTTAGAATAAGGACTTGTAAATGGGAACATAAATGGTCTGAGCCTTCAGCCGCGGCCTGTACAAAGGCGCGACAGGTTTCCTCCTAACAGCAACTTTAAGTAACTGTTGCGGCCTTCGGCCGCGCTAATAGTCTCTCCATTTGGCATCAGCGTAAATAGAGCTCAGCATTTGGAATCGCCGTGGGAGTATTCCTCTAGCCCGCTTCACAGCCTTCGGCCGTGCCGCGACCTGTATTGAGCTCGGCCTTCAACCTCGTCGCGGCAAGTTTCCTCGCACCCCCATGATGGGGCTCGGCCTTCGGCCTGGCGTAGTTATTTAGAGTTGTGGCATGGGCGTGGAGACATACAAAATCTTGGTTTTCTGAATGCCAAAATATTACCGGTATGAAAATGAAACTATAACAAATTCATCTTGAGGTGGCCCCCTAAAGCATTGAACAATTTTACTGAATATTTAGGTGTAGATAAGCAATCTTTGGTCTCACAAGTGAACAGGAAACCTAACACAAAATCATAATCTTATTTTCGGAGGAAACGAGATAAAATTCGTTAAGATGAATAGATTTAAAAACCTATTTAGAGGCTAAAAATTTCACCCATGCCGGGATTCGAACCCGCAACCTCTGGCTATCCGTACCAGTGCTCTACCAATTGAGCCAATGGGCGACTCACGGCATCAGTGAAATTTCGAACCTCTTTACAATATTCTCTGTATTACGTACAGGCAGCGACATCTGACTTAAGCAAATTGCATTACTTACAGCCCCGACTACCTACTTTGCAGTTAGGTTTAACATCGGAACGATATCACTGTACCCACATGATTACACTATTTTTATTTTTAATGCACTAACCCGTGCTAAGGAACAAATTTAAAAACCTATTTAGAGGCTAAAAATTTCACCCATGCCGGGATTCGAACCCGCAACCTCTGGCTATCCGTACCAGTGCTCTACCAATTGAGCCAATGGGCGACTCACGGCATCAGTGAAATTTCGAACCTCTTTACAATATTCTCTGTATTACGTACAGGCAGCGACATCTGACTTAAGCAAATTGCATTACTTACAGCCCCGACTACCTACTTTGCAGTTAGGTTTAACATCGGAACGATATCACTGTACCCACATGATTACACTATTTTTATTTTTAAGGCATGGGTGAAATTTTTAGCCTCTAAATAGGTTTTTAAATTTGTTCCTTAGCACGGGTTAGTGCATTAAAAATAAAAATATTGTAAGATGAATAGAGCTAGAATTTTTTAAAATTTCATGGGTCCTACGATACGATGTCACGGAGGATCCGTCTTCGGTTACCAGTGAGAGCGTTCAAATATTTTTTTATCATTTATTGTTTCTTCTTTGAACCCAGCTTGTCTGACTATGACCGCACAAGGGAAAAGGAGTTACATGCACTTTATATATTTTGTTCAGTTAGTTTTGGTCTAAGTGTCAGTAGGAAATTAATATCAGTGTTAAGAAATTAATTATTTTTTGTAGACTTTTAGTCCGGATTTACTTACGGGTGTTGTTATATCAGTGTGAGACAAGCAACCGACGACGCGAGCTCCGTCTCTGCTCACCATGATTAAGCTCTGCGATCGAGTGCGAGCGAGTAAATCCGGACTAAAAGTCTACAATGTGTTGTGCTTACGAAAGTTTTAGTTCAATAATTATTTTTTCTCAAACATGCTCGGAAATGTTTGTGTTATTACCATGAAATAAAGCCACAAAGTTTCTCTTTTATGGCTCCCGCCTCACTTTACTGGCCTAAGCCAGTAAAGTAAGTATGAAAATCCATTACCGTGCGCTGCTCTAACTTTTTAAATTTACTTACTAAAATTAAACTGACCAAGGAAAAATTACATACAGCCAACCACCTACTAAGTTATGTAAGCATACTTGCAAGATTAAAAAAAAACAATCTATGGTTTTTGTGCGGTTAAACATGGTGCTCAAATATGTTAGTGTATTTAAAAAATAAAAAAGGCGGCAAACTAAACTATTATTTCTTAATTACCTAGTAATTATTTTAATATTAATATTTCCTCGCATTGTTTGAGAAAAGCATTATACAATCCTCGGCCGGAACAGGGATTGCAGGACTCGTTCTAGACGGCCTCTTCTACGACTCGGCCGTCTATCCCAAACTCGTCCAGCAATCCCTTACTTCTCGGCCTCTGCAGTAATGTATTATTACCCCCTATGAGGTTGATATTTCTTAAATTAATGAGATAAACGAATGGCGTAGAAAGAAATAAACACTTTATAGGTATTATTTCTTTCAGCACTTATACCGTTTCTATAGACGGTTTGTTTACATGTAGAGCAAAGCTGATATTATGTAAATTTATACATGTACTAGAATAAATATATGCCAGCGCCATCTAGTGGCTAAAAGTGGTACTGTAGGACAGGGTTTCAGCAGACAAGAAGAGAAACGTTGTTTCAGCACGACAGCACGTACTTAGGGATCTATTTATTGAAGCAATATGAAAGTTACTAAGGATTACGGATTAGTAACTGTACTACTCGCACCACAGCGCAAAGCGAGGTGTATTACCTACGTCACTAGTCGTGCCAATTATTAGTGGACAGTCAGTATTGGTCGAAGTGATTGGTCGAGTGCTCCAATACTATCAAATTTTGTTTAATATTATGTAGGGCCTTCGGACAAAACCATACCGCAATTTAGAACACAAACAGCGCCATCTGTGGTTGGGTAGAGGAACTAATGCTACAGTACTTTAATTACTTAGAAGTGAATATTATTTGTGTTGCGTTTGTTCTCCATTAATGCTGATTTTATGTAATCAACGACACCCGCAAAATTCTCTTTTAAATACTTTGCACGTGTTAGGCGTAGTTAAACAAATAATATTTTTTAATTAAATGAATGATCTAGAAGGATCAAGCCACTTTATAGGAATTATTTCTTTCCGCATTTGTACCGATTCTATAAATGGTTTGTTTACATGTAGACCAAAGCCGAAATTATGTATACACATGTATTAGAATAAATAAAATATAGCAGCGCCATCAAGTGGCTAATAGTGGTACTTTAATTGCTTAGAAGTAAATGTTATTTTTTGTTCCGTTGGTTCTCTATTAATGCTGATTTTATGTAACCTACGTCATCCGCAAAATTCTGTTTTAAATATTTCACACCTGTTGGGGGTAGTTCAATAAAATTAGTATTCAAATTCAATAAACTAAATATAACAGCGCCATCTAGTAGCTCCTAGCTGTACTTTAACGAAGCTTCTTAACGAATTTTATTTTTCGTCACGGTTCTGATCGCATAATTATGATTTTATATAGCCTATGACACCCGCGCAAGGATGCCGAATCGAATGACACCTTGTTTAACAAAATCTGACCATTGGTTAAGGAGTTATGAGGGAACATAGAATCGGACATACTTACATACATACATACATACATACATACATACATACATACATACATACATACATACATACATACATACATACATACATACATACATACGCACTAAACACATTACCCTCCTTTTGGGCTTCGCTGCAGTCGGGTAAAAATGGATCTAATACAGATAAAAAAAAATCAATTAGGGAATATAAAGTGCAGATTTAAATTTAGATCCTCAATTATTCGCACGAACTCTACTCTAGGTATTTTCGTATCATTTGCTGCTTCTATCCAACCAGGGTATCGCAAAAATTCCAAGTCAAACTTGAGGGACTAATTTTATTTGTCCATACAAATATATCGTATTGTAGAACTAAGTTTGGAATTACGAAAAGCATATCAGGAGCACCATATATTTTTACCCGACTGCAGCGAAGCCCAAAAGGAGGGTAATTACCCGACTGCAGCGAAGCCCAAAAGGAGGGTAATGTGTTTAGTGCGTATGTATGTATGTATGTATGTAAGTATGTCCGATTCTATGTTCCCTCATAACTCCTTAACCAATGGTCAGATTTTGTTAAACAAGGTGTCATTCGATTCGGCATCCTTGCGCGGGTGTCATAGGCTATATAAAATCATAATTATGCGATCAGAACCGTGACGAAAAATAAAATTCGTTAAAAAGCTTCGTTAAAGTACAGCTAGGAGCCACTAGATGGCGCTGTTATATTTAGTTTATTGAATTCGAATACTAATTTTATTGAACTACCCCCCCCCCCCCCCCCAACTAACAGGTGTGAAATATTTAAAATAGAATTTTGCGGATGACGTAGGTTACATAAAATCAGCATTAATAGAGAACCAACGGAACAAAAAATAAAATTTACTTCTAAGCAATTAAAGTTCCACTTTTAGCCACTTGATGGCGCTGCTATATTTTATTTATTCTAATACATGTGTATACATAATTTCGGCTTTGGTCTACATGTAAACAAACCATTTATAGAATCGGTACAAATGCGGAAAGAAATAATTCCTATAAAGTGGTTTGATACTTCTAGATCATTCATTTAATTAACAAAATTATATTTTTTAATTAAATGAATGATCTAGAAGTATCAAACCACTTTATAGGAATTATTTCTTTCCGCATTTGTACCGATTCTATAAATGGTTTGTTTACATGTAGACCAAAGCCGAAATTATGTATACACATGTATTAGAATAAATAAAATATAGCAGCGCCATCAAGTGGCTAAAAGTGGAACTTTAATTGCTTAGAAGTAAATTTTATTTTTTGTTCCGTTGGTTCTCTATTAATGCTGATTTTATGTAACCTACGTCATCCGCAAAATTCTATTTTAAATATTTCACACCTGTTAGTTGGGGGGGGGGGGGGGTAGTTCAATAAAATTAGTATTCGAATTCAAAGAAAATTTTGCGGTTGTCGTTGATTACATAAAATCAGCATTAATAGAGAACAAACGCAACACAAATAATATTCACTTCTAAGTAATTAAAGTGCTGTAGCATTAGTTCATCTACCCAACCACAGATGGCGCTGTTTGTGTTCTAAATTGCGGTATGGTTTTGTCCGAAGGCCCTACATAATATTAAACAAAATTAGACAGTACTTGAGCACTCGACCAATCACTACGACCTATACCGACTGTCCACTAATAATTGGCACGACTAGTGACGTAGGTAATATGGGTCCATATTGGCTCAACTAAAGTCTAACTTCCGAAAATGGTCTTACTAATGATTTGTACTCCGAATGATCACTCTTCCGAAAATTTTGGTTCCTAATTTTTTCGTTCATACAATTTATAGTACTACCGACGAAGATCATAACACTCTGGTTTCCGATTTTTTTTATTACTAATATTACTACTAAACTAATCTAAACTCCTAAGTGTTTTTTACCATAATGTTGTCATTCATAAACATGTTTTTCATAATATTGTTGCTCATATTATCGATAAGTTATAATTCTTATTTGTATGTATGGTATGTATTTACAGACTTTGATATCTTTGTTCATTTGTTTTGCCCAGATGTCTATTTCGGTAGCAACACTGACCAAAAAGTACCATAATTTGACTTTTGGTTGGTATGTTTAGTTCCGAAGTAGTGTTTTTTTGTAGTTTTTACATGTTCTAACCTAACCTACGTACTGCCCTGATGTCGATCTCGGTGGTGGCATTGACCTAATTAATAAGTTCACAAAATGAATGTATACCCATATAATGTAAAATTTTAGAATAAAAACAATTCTACTAACAAATATATGATTTCGAATAATAGTGTAAAAAACAGTTATTTTGAGAAAATATCGGAAAACAAATAGTAGTACAATAGATGTTTATTGTTACCGACATTATGAAGTTGGATGATTCGGAATTAATAACATTCGGAACAGAGTAGTCATTAATAGTGATTGTTAGGATGAAAAATTGTAGTAATAAAATTTTCGGAGTTACAATAATCGAGGTAGGAATCTTCGGTCAACTTTGGCGCACCCAGGTAATATACCTCGCTTTGCGCTGTGGTGCGAGTAGTACAGTTACTAATCCGTAATCCTTAGTAAGTTTCAATTGCTTCAATAAATAGATCCCTAAGTACGTGCTGTCGTGCTGAAACAACGTTTCTCTTCTTGTCTGCTGAAACCCTGTCCTACAGTACCACTTTTAGCCACTAGATGGCGCTGGCATATATTTATTCTAGTACATGTATAAATTTACATAATATCAGCTTTGCTCTACATGTAAACAAACCGTCTATAGAAACGGTATAAGTGCTGAAAGAAATAATGCCTATAAAGTGTTTATTTCTTTCTACGCCATTCGTTTATCTCATTAATTTAAGAAATATCAACCTCATAGGGGGTAATAAATTAATAATACATTACTGCAGAGGCCGAGAAGTAAGGGATTGCTGGACGAGTTTGGGATAGACGGCCGAGTCGTAGACGAGGCCGTCTAGAACGAGTCCTGCAATCCCTGTTCCGGCCGAGGATTGTATAATGCTTTTCTCAAACAATGCGAGGAAATATTAATATTAAAATAATTACTAGGAAATTAATAAATAATAGTTTACATTGCCGCCTTTTTTATTTTTTAAATACACTAACTAACATATTTGAGCACCATGTTTAACCGCACAAAAACCAATACCATAGATTGTTTTTTTTTTATCTTGCAAGTATGCTTACATAACTTAGTAGGTGGTTGGCTGTATGTAATTTTTCCTTGGTCAATTTAATTTTAGTAAGTAAATTTAAAAAGTTAGAGCAGCGGACGGTAATGGATTTTCATACTTACTTTACTGGCTTAGGCCAGTAAAGTGAGGCGGGAGCCATAAAAGAGAAACTTTATGGCTTTATTTCATGGTAATAACACAAACATTTCCGAGCATGTTTGAGAAAAAATAATTAATTTCTTAACACTGATATTAATTTCTTACTGACACTTAGACCAAAACTAACTGAACAAAATATATAAAGTGTAGCATGTAACTCCTTTTCCCCTGTGCGGTCATAGTCAGACAAGCTGGGTTCAAAGAAGAAACAATAAATGATAAAAAAATATTTGAACGCTCTCACTGGTAACCGAAGACGGATACTCCGTGACCTCATATCGATAGGACCCTTAAAATTAAAAAAAAATCTAGCTCTATTCATCTTAACGAATTTTATCTCGTTTCCTCCGAAAATAAGATTATGATTTTGTGTTAGGTTTCCTGTTCACTTGTGAGACCAGAGATTGCTTATCTACACCTAAATATTCAGTAAAATTTTTCAATGCTTCACCTCAAGATGAATTTGTTATAGTTTCATTTTAATACCGGTAATATTGTGGCATTCAGAAAACCAAGACTTTGTATGTCTGCACGCCCATGCCACAACTCTAAATAACTACGCCAGGCCGAAGGCCGAGCCCCATCATGCGGGTGCGAGGAAACTTGCCGCGACGAGGTTGAAGGCCGAGCTCAATACAGGTCGCGGCACGGCCGAAGGCTGTGAAGCGGGCTAGAGGAATACTCCCACGGCGATACCAAATGCTGAGCTCTATTTACGCTGATGCCAAATGGAGAGACTATTAGCGCGGCCGAAGGCCGCGACAGTTACTTAAAGTTGCTGTTAGGAGGAAACCTGTCGCGCCTTTGTACAGGCCGCGGCTGAAGGCTCAGACCATTTATGTTCCCATTCACAAGTCCTTATTCTAAGTAATTAGCGACCCCGAAGACTGGGCCCAGCAATGCAAGCACGAAGAATTCTACTCTGGAGATGTCGAAAGCTGAGCGCCGTTCAGGTCGAAGAGATAATTCGTGACTATTCCAGTCCCCACCTGCAATCGTTAACATTAAATAACTAGGTGCAGTGGAGCGTTTTTAGGCTACATAAAAAACAGAAATTTTATGTAAGGATAATAAAGAATAAAATCTGTCGTTTCCTTTGCAAATATTCTAGATAGTTTAACACCATTAGACCATATTAATTATACTAGCTAAAAATATCGTACGACATAAATTTTTAATGCAGGCAGGTGGTACCTATGACTATATCAAACCAGTATATCAGTAAAAATATTTATGATTTGCCGAGACATGTCCATTGTCGAACAAAAGAAAATAAAGCAATAAACTAAAATTCATTTAGGAAATAAAATAATGTCGCGGTCCTATCCCGAACCATCTAGAATAGAGCTTTCTGGAAGCCTATCGAATAGTCGCCGCATGCTGCGTTTTAGTAAACAATAAAACGCTGCTAGCAATAGTGACTCGTATGTCCACTAGTATAAGGTTCAAATCTCTTTGACAAGGACTTTGTTCTAGAGTCGTTGCCGCGTGCACCGAGTGTAGGTACGTACTTGAATGTTCTAGAATCCTTGCCGGCGGATATAAATAGCGGTCGCCGCGGCGCGCTGTCAGTTCCGTTTGGAATAGCGAAGAGTGAACTTCGAGCGAACATACCTGCGATACGAGCGATAACCTACGACCTCAGCGATACTGTTGGACTTCGATTAAACCTGCGATTGGAATCTACGTGTGGACTTCGTGTCGTGAAGACCTGCAGACCAGACCCTGCGTGAATAAATCCTAAGAAGCTGTCATTGGTGTTTTATATCCAAATCCAGAACCCTAGCCCGTAACATTTGGTGTCAGAATTGGGGATTTGGAGATGCCACTGACTCCGAGAGAGGATACTTCTGGAGTGAGGACCAGGTCCAGAAGTGCTGCGGAGGCCACGCCCACTGCCCCTCAGGCCACGCCCACTGCCCCTCAGGCCACGCCCACTGCCCCTCAGGCCACGCCCACTGGCCCCGCCCACCAAGCCACGCCCACCGACCAAGCCACGCCCCCTGGCCCCGCCCACCAGGCCACGCGCGTAGTGGAGACACAGCATACCTGCCCAGCGGCTCCGCCTACTGGCCACGTCCACCAGGCCACGCCCACCGCCCCCGTGCACCAGGCTCCGCCCACCGGCCTTGACCACCAGGTTTCACCAACCGACCAACAGGCTCCGCCTCGTAGCCACGCCCACCTGGCCACGCCCACCGAAGACATTAAACCTCAGTCACGTACAATGGAGGTTTTGGATATGTCGTGCCTGATGGCAATGTTGAAGGGCATGCGAGAAGAACAGAGCAAGCAGATGCAGTGCCTGCAAGAAGAACAGAGAGGCCTGCGAGAAGAAGAGAACTGTCATTGGTGTTTTATATCCAAATCCAGAAGGATTTGGATATAAAACACCAATGACAGCTTCTTAGGATTTATTCACGCAGGGTCTGGTCTGCAGGTCTTCACGACACGAAGTCCACACGTAGATTCCAATCGCAGGTTTAATCGAAGTCCAACAGTATCGCTGAGGTCGTAGGTTATCGCTCGTATCGCAGGTATGCCCTAGCCCGTAACAATAATATAACGATTTAAAGCATGTAAGCAGAACAGATGGACCTTTAAATTTTATCGTTTTACTGAGTCACTAAAAGGTCAAAATTAAAAAAAATATTTAAAAAAATAAAAGAACCCGACTGCAGTGATAAATCAACTGAAAGGGAAAAATAAGATAATTTTATTTTCAAATGCTAATGTCGAATCAGAAGAGTTCATGCTGCTTTACTTGAGGGACCAAATAATATAACTTTATAAGCATTATTTGCTCAAACTGTTGCATTTATTATTTTATATAAAATGATGCAGTCGGGACCCATTAGAGGACTTTAAACAAACAGTAATGGGTCCCGACTGCAACATTTTATATAAAATAATAAATGCAACAGTTTGAGCAAATAATGCTTATAAAGTTATATTATTTGGTCCCTCAAGTAAAGCAGCATGAACTCTTCTGATTCGACATTAGCATTTGAAAATAAAATTATCTTATTTTTCCCTTTCAGTTGATTTATCACTGCAGTCGGGTTCTTTTATTTTTTTAAATATTTTGTTTTTAAGATTTTAAATGGTACTATGTGAATACAGAATAGCTGATATTTTTTTGTTATCCTTAAATCGCTTTTAGAATAAAGTTTTTTCAAAACTTAAGTTTCGCTTTTTTTAGTTTGTTTTCAAACTAGTTAATGGATGTTTACACATTTGTGATGTCGCTGTTTCTTGTTCCCAGGGTACGAGGTATCAAAGTATTTAAAAACAAGGTTTATGATTTGTATCACTCTAATTTGTTTTATTTGATTTCGTTATTGTTTTTCTATAGGTAGGTATGTCTTTTTTATCCTCTTGTGGAACTTTATTGTAATTAATGTAACTTTGTGTATGTTTATAATAAATTGCTTTATGTATTATATGTTATAGTAAACTATAACATATAATACATAAAGCAATTTATTATGTAATAAATGTAAGTATATTATTTTTAAGTACAAATATGTATATCAATATTCATATTTGCACCAACTATGAATATTAATATACATACTCATACTTATTGTACTGTATCTTTGTAATAATTTTTGTTTGTTTTTTTCCTGGTGTACAATAAAGAATATTCTTATCTTATCCTATCTTATCCTAGTGTGGTTCCCGAAACAATGTGTGTGTGTAGTAGTTGTTAGTTGTAGTTGTAGTTGTTAGTTGTAGTTGTAGTGTGTGTAGTTGTTAAGGTAATGTTTTCTTTTATGACATGAAAAACCAATTATTTCTTTGTAATATTGTTCGTCTACGAAAATTTTGTAATGAGTATTACACCATTATGCAAATGTGCAGTAAAAATTGGTCTAAAACAAATGGGTGAGTGCGGAAGGAACCATCCCCCAAGACACGGTGGCTGCAAAAGTAGTATCCAACTTGTATCCAGTTTCATGCCACTTTTGTATGCAATTGCTGCTATGAAATGGTCTAGCTGAATTCAATTTTGGAATAACTGCCCGCACGAAACTCCGCTGGCTAGCGCAGTTCGCGGTTCCGTTTGAGGATATTTATTTCCCAATACAACTACGAGAAGTAATTGAACTCATAAGGAGTTTTCAGGGCACATTGTGACGATGAGGCCTACTTTAAATTAAAAAAAAACCAAACAAAACAAAATAATTAGTTATATATTTTCTGTTATTAAATGCGTAAGAATTATTTTTTTTCTTTTTTTTTTTTGTTGCACTAACCCGTGCTAAGGACAATTTTAAAAAACCTTTTTAAAGGCTCAAAATTCCACCCATGCCGGGACTCGAACCCATGACCTCAGGCTTACCGTGCCGTGTTATTTTTTTTATTTTGCAGTGGGTTTTATTTCTTTTTATCTCACTATGTCAGTAGTAAGACTACATTTTTATGACTATCTTCTTCTCATAAATATCATCATTTCAGCCTATTGCAGTCCACTGCTGGACATAAGCCTCCCCCAGGGTGCGCCACAAGACCCGATCTCCCGTTTTCGCCATCCAGTCACCACCAGCAACCTTTTTCAGGTCGTCGGTCCATCTGGCCGGAGGGCGTCCTACACTACGCTTGCCGAGTCGTGGTCTCCATTCGAGAACCCGTCTGCTCCAACGATCATCGGTTCTGCGACAGATGTGACCAGCCCACAGCACACAGTCTCATAAATATAATTCATTTTAATTGATGAATATTTTTCTTAACCATGACTTTGTTTCCTAAGTTAGTACATTTGTGTACCCTCAAATGTTCTAACTTAGAGAACAACGTTTTCTAAGCGACATTTAAATTTTTATATCTTGTGGCTTACATAGGTCCGTAGATCATGGATTGGAATCTATGCGATAGAATATAAATATAAATTCATAATTGTACTTAACAGTAAAATTTAAGTATAATTTTGAAATTATATTCTATCACTCTCTAACTGTGACGAAAGAACTGGTCTTTGAAAAAGATTATGAAATGACTGAGTGCAAGATAACGATTAGAGGCGAAAGAGTGGAACAAGTAAAAGTGGGGAGCCTGTTTACGAGAGATGGAAAGTGTGTAGGTGATAAAGAAGGAAGAGTAAAAGCAGGAATATGTGTAAACGGTGCCTTGCACTCCATTGTGTGCAGCTGATACATCTCCAAAAGAGATAGATTGGCTATTCATAGTGGCGATGGCGTGCTACTCCCAACACTTATGTATGGTAGCGAGAAGAGTGTGGCAAAAGAAGCAAGAAAGTAGAATTAATGCAGTTGAAATGAGGTCCTTGAGAAGTATGTGTAATGTTACTTTGAATGACAGGATACGCAATAGTCTGATTAGAGAACGTTGTGGACTGAAAGAGGAGACTAGAACTGAGAAAGGAATGTTGCGTTAGTTTGGACATGTGGAGAGGATGAAGGAAGAAAGATTGACAAAACAAATATGTATTGCGAATGTGAGTGGAAGGGCTGGTAAGGGACGTCCCAAACGGACATACATCAATCAAATAGGGGATGTATTAGCAAAGGGAAAGATAAAACCTACCCGGAACCGGCGTGCGTATATGCAACGACTTATGAACGTTGATGAAGTGAATGTGATCTGTCAGGATCGTGGCAAGTGGCAGTCCCTGGTCTCTGCCTACCCCTCTGGATACAGGCGTGAGGTTATCTATGTATGTATCTAATAAATTGTGAAGGAAAACACCCTGAAGAAATCTCACTGTCTAAGGTGTTTAACTACCTCAGCGCTTGAAATTCTGAATCCGCGGCGGGCATGCGTGGTAATTAAGCCCATACTCTCTCTTTCTGAGAGAAGGCCTGTGCCCTACAGTGGGACGCATAGGCTACATAAAAATAGTTTGCATAAACGCTACACATTTTCAAGCGATATAAACAGTCCAGTTCTACCCATTTTGTAGAACAATGTTCATCTTTCACACACATTCAACTCAGCTGACATGTTATTAAAGTTTTTGCATTTGTAACAAAACCTTGGATGATGCGAGTGAGAAATTTTCGCTCTTGCGTGCTTTATTTTTCTGTTTTGTTGAATTTCAAGCAGTTATAATAGTCTGTAAGCTTTTAAAATATACCCCGGGCTCTAGAGTAGGCTTCGGTTTTAGCCGAAAGCACACGAGTGTAATAGGGTAACTTAGTCGGTTTGCCGGCCACCTTCAGTTTTCGGCCATCACGCAGTTTTTACGAAATAATAAGAAAATAAAATACGCCCGAGTAAAAAATCTATTGTTACCGCATAGATTCTAATGATGTCTTTGCCTACATAATTAAGTATCTTAGTAGCGTTTCATTTGTTTCGTCAGTTTTCCCTCGCGTTTCAAGCAATGTGAGGGTGTGTCGAAAGCAGAGAAAAAGTAGTGCGCGCCAATTATTTGCATGGTAAGTTACGACATTGTGTATTGATTTATCCACCAAAATATTACTATAATGCACAGTTAATATGTTAAACTGATGTTATTTTGATGAAAATGTCTATAATACTTAGTACTTTTAGTACATATTAGGTGGACGGATAACTAACTTCAATTTTGACGAGCCAGTTGATTCTCGGCCGCCTGGCCGAAATCTGACACCGATCTTACGATTATAAATTCATTACTTTACCATTGAATAATCACTTTTTCCAAATCATATTGTTAATATATAATTTAAAAAGTATCCTGATTTATGCAGTTAGATTTCGGCCGCATGTTTACTAATTGCATTCGTGCTTAAAATCCATTTTAATTGTTTTGTATAACGGTGGCCGGGAGAGGGACTTCGTAAATCCACTTTTCGGCCTAAGTGTAATAAAATGACCGAGAACTAAGGATATTTAGGTTATTTTTCGGTCATTTATAAAAGCGGTGATAAATACTAGTAAATCTATTTTTTTCAATAAGTTTCTCTTATATTAACTAAGATCCTGATCTAAGAGAACTCTTTCATCCTTGATTTGTTCGAAAGAGTTTAATTATATATTGACATTGGCGCCCGAAAGTTAACTCCTTCAAATTAGGTTGTCGGCCATTTTATGCAAGGTGGCCGAAACCCGGGTTGACCAATTTTGTTTATCGGCCATGATTTATTGAGAGGCCGGAAATTGGTTAATGTTTTAGTTTTAAGTATAAACAGTATTAAAAGCTCTTTGATTTTTTTACTCATTTTATTGTTATTTAAAACTGATACACCACCATAAAAATAAGAGTTATTAGAAAAAACAAAAATTGGCCGAAAACTAACAAAACAAGTGGCCGTAAACTGAAATAGGTGGCCGGGAAAGGGCAAAATCCACACCTCACGATATTTTTATTTTTTATAATTAAACGATAATGTTTTCGTAGATGAAGGTTTGAAAAATGGAAATTGCAATAGTTTTACGATTCAAAAGTATTTTATTTGTCCATTTTTGTTTACTCTGTCATTGAAAAAAATCGCTCTTAATATGAAAATGTCCTTAAATGGCCGAAAACCGGCTAAACTACCTACTACTTACTGCTGTGTATAAAACTTTTCTTCACTATTTCGAAAAGTTATGTAAAGATATAGATAACATTAGAAAATAAACCTTACCTTCGATCGATCGATATCAACCCATATATGTCCCCACTGCTGGGGCGGTAAGGTAAGGTTACCTTATTGCAATATAATCGATTCTATCCGACAGTAGCCGAGGTATATTCTAGAAGTTAACAGACTGTAACTAACATGATTGTAGTTCTGTGTTAACAGATTATGTTGGAAGTATAACCTTGTGTGGTCAAAATATTACCCGCGCTACATTTTCGTTGATTAAAGCGTCATCGATCAAATGAAAAAAATGTTATTTTGAGCAATGACTTAGTCTATTTAAAAGAAATTTGTACATAGTTATATCTAGTAGTCAGTGTTGTGTGTCGGCCTCCTGAGAAGAACTAAAAGTGACCTGAACGTCGACCAATTATCTTCAATACAGTAATTTCGAAACGACGGAAATTAAGGGCTTAATTATTAAGGCCGACTTGCGTGACATTTTGCTCAACTTAACTCTAAATAAAATTACCTAAACACGTTTACTCTGCTAAATTTCGTTGAACTAATCATAATTAGAATCGTCTTGCACAACACTTGTCATTCCGTTATTTAGCTAAATATAGTTAGGGACGAATGCGTGACGGTAAAGCAGACTTTGCTTTTCGTTTTACGTCTGAACTATTTCCGCTAGCAAAAATGAAGTTGGTTAGAGATTAAAATCTGCATGGAACGAAACAAGTTACAAAAAGAAAACAAAACTTTCAATATGTCATTCTGCGCAACATCAGTTCCTTTTATTAAGTTTGTTTCTTTATTTGAAAATGTTGACATATTGACACTGAACAGCTGTGAAAGTAAGATGGCGCTTAATATGGTTAGCAGAGTTAAGTAGCCAATCTCGGCTGTTTAAATATGACAGTCGCCTAAACATAATTAAGAACAAAATTTTTGTTGTGCAAGTCGTTAATTTTAACTTTTAAATGTTAATAACCTAATTTTGATTAGCTCGTATCTAAACAATATTTAAAAGCGTTACTCAAGTCGCCCTAAATGACCCATTTGATTTAATGTAAAAGCTTCCTAAACAAACAAAATATACTAAACAAACATCAACTAAGCATTAAATTTATCGTTTTACCGTTTCGTAGGCGCGATCAATATGTACCTATATCAGTACCAAATTCCAGATTTGTCTAGTTGTGACATGTCAAAACTATAAAGGCTCCATAGTGATTACGCTACTTTAACAATTGTATGTGAAAGTCAATGATAACACTTAATAAAAACCAACCGTCTATTTGTACCTAAATAATTTATTCAGGAAGTTAAGACAACAACAAAGCAAAAACTTTGTTCCGCCATTTCCGGTTTCACTTTGAAGGCAATTTCGCCCTTACTTAGAGAAAAAAAGAGAAAAAGCCTACAACAAATAAAAATTGCAAGCCACAAATAGTAGATTGTTAACCGAGGGTCAAAAGAATCAATTCCCGAGGTATTTAGACGGCTATAGGCTGAGTAGGAATTGATTCTTTTACCCGTGTTAAACTAGAGTGTTTTTCATTTCGAAAATGAGGAAAATAAAAACTCATTTTTAATATTCAAATCTTAGCATAAAAGATTATTACCTAATTTTTTGAATTCCGTCACACATACCTACATTAACAGATTAGTATCCCGCCAATTTATGTCGACTTTTTAAATTTTAAATATTAATTGTTGCGGCTTATTCCGCTCAAAGAAGTTTCCGCTAAGTTCACACTGGCTGTTTAGAAACTCACATGGCCGCAGCATTCTTTTTAATTAGTTTTTTTTACATAAAACTCTTCATAGCGTGACAGTAGTTCTATTTTTAAAGTTCATTCCGGCCCTTAGGTGGGAAGTAATTTGAATGAGTTTTTCCCTCCCTATGGAAAGAAGCAGCATTTTCCACCCAAAAATCAGATCAAAACAACGCTACTTTCCGAGTATAAGAAATAAAATTATTATTTTTTACCTAACATGGTCTCATAATATAATACAGCCGACAGCAGACACTAGATTCTGCTTATGCTTTTTGGTAATATGACAATTGCTTGAACATGACGAACTAATTTTGTAGGTGCTTCAAGTCTACGCGCGCACATACATCGAACCTTCTAGGCGTCAATGGTATGAAAAATACCCCACGTGGCCCTAACATGTATCTGTCATGGTACTACGAGTATAATGCACTAACAGAACTGGTCTACCTATACATTTTTTTCAATGTCGCCTGTAAAGTAACTGAATAGAGAGCCCGCCTGTAAAGGTCGATTTGCTGTCGACTCTACGTATCGATAGGACGCCATTTATAGATTTACAAGTAAGTGTATCCAGAAGAAGATTCATAAAAGTAATTGTAAAAGTTTTATGATATTAAAGCAGTCTCTCAATCATGTAATTTTTTAGGACTCGTGATACCATACCATAAACATGAGGCCCAAAACTTAAACAATATTTAAATGATCGAACTGAATTATTGGCATCAATCACCCGAGTTAAGTAACAACAGGCGATTTCAGGTGCAGGATGGGTGTCTGTTCCGTGACTACCGCTAGTGACATTTTATCCGAAAGCAAGGTTTAACGAGCCTTGCGAAGCGCTTCCGTGCTTCGCAAGGCTCGTTAAGCCGTTGGTACCGGCAGTCATGTACTGGGAGTCGTTAAGGCATGTCTGAAGCCTTACGGACGCCTTGATAACAGTAAGGTCCGCCACTGTCTTAGAATCCTCCACCAACCCGGACTTGGCCACCGTGGTAGAGTATGGCCTTACCTTTTGCAGGAAGAGACCCGTGCCTCAGCTGTGGGGATATAGAAAGGTTAGATATCACAGTATGATAGAATACGTATTATGTATACCGAATGAAATTTGTACTCAAATAGTTTTCATTGAGTGACAGTCATTCGATTGTGTGGAATTTACGGGCGAGGTACGCAATTCTAACCGCTTCCTTAAAACAAACCCAACTTCTCTCGACCCTGACTCGTACGAGTTCCCAAAACAAATAGCGTCCGGTCCCAAACCCCTAGCCATTGTCGAACGCAAAATAATGGCACCGGAAAGTAGGGAGAATTGCCGCAATCAATGTGAATTTTTCATGTTTCGCTAGAGCCACGAACGGGGAGTTCCCAACGAGTCCACAGATTTATTATTTATCGACAATCGGCCCTTGATGCCTAAAGTGCCAACCGACAATTAAAAAATACAAAGCGCGATTAAAAATTTTAAGCTTCACTTTAAAAGACCATATATTTTCAACTTAAACAGCTTAGTGGAGTCATAGATTAAAATTATTTCGTAGTATAAAGAATTTTACAGAAGGGAGATTATTTTATTGCAGTAGAACATTTTCACATTTTTACCAATTATCATGTAAAAATATTGGCCTTTTTGCATCTACTTAATGAGATGATTTATAGAGAGAGAGAGAGAGAGAAATAATGTATTTAATTGCACAATACTAAAAACATAACAAAACAGTAACAAATTTACAAAACACAACAAGATATATATATAGGTACACAGTTTACACTACATTATAAACAAATAGTTGAAAAAAAGTGGGCGAAAAGACATTTTAAAATTAAATAAAAGAAGGCATACAAATATAAACATGGATTAAATAAATACGGATTTGCAACAGAATAATAATAATAACCTATGTTTTGTTTAAAGTATTGAGCCCCTAAAATGGTTCCCGACTCAGCATGTGTTGTAGTAGCCACCGAGGTATCTGCCTACAACGCTGATATTCTGTCGAGACCATAATGCGGGTTAGTCGCGTGTTTGTGAATAATAAAATGATAAAAAATATTGAACGGTTTGAAAAGTGTGTGCCTAAAAACATGGCATGTAAAAGTGTAGTGTGATGTAATGTGTCAGTCTGTGTGTGGGAATACTGTGCAGATAAATTACTTAGTAAAGAGTATTGTGATATAAAACAAAGTGAAAGGTGACCTGTGATTTGCCGACATAAGGCGGTAAGCGCTTATTCATCAACACGGATATCTACCCACCGCGAACAAGGTGTTATAAAAGGACCACCTTAAAGGTACGCATGATTTTTATTTTTGATTTTCCATGAGGTATTCCTTGTAATGGAACTTGAAGCTGGATTCATTTTTACTGTTTCGTAATGGCGGTGGTATGTTGTTCAAGCATTTGCTTGCTGCGTACCTAAAACTGCCGCGAAAGGCTGCTGTCCTATGTTTCGGTACACTGTACGGTGCAGTAATTGTTCTCACCCCTTCCGCTCGACGCGATTGTCTCCAGGTAAGTTTTTCTAATAGGTAAGGAGGCGCACCCGTTTTTATAACTCCAAACAATAATGTTGCTAACTGAAGTTTCTGTCTCGCTTCCATTTTTAGCATGTTCGCGCCATTAAGGAAGGGAGTCACATGAGTACGAGGCGGAATGTGGAAACAGTACCGAGCACGGGCGTTTTGCACCCGTTGGACCAAATTTTGTGTACGTTTTAGTAAACAGGGACCATACACAGTAGCGCAGTAATTTAACTTGGATAACACCAATGTCTCACACAGCCTCATACGGAGCGTATTACTTATAAATCCACAAATACGATAGAGTGTTTTCAGCCGATAGAAACATTCTCTAACTACTTCCTGGATATGACGCTCGAAGTGTAATTCACCGTCCATTAAAACACCCAGATTACGTGCTTCCATGACACGCTCAATGTCCTTACCAAATGGTATGTTTAAATGGTTAAACATTCGTATACACTTACATAAGTGTATACGAATGTTTAACCTTGTTAATTTGTCAATTTGATTTTTTGAACCCAATATCATATATTTGGACTTTATTGAATTGAGTACTAGGCAGTTTCTTTCGGCCCATAGTGCGACTCTTCCCAGGTCGTCATTCAGACGCGATACGCAAGCATCAGCATCTGAAAGCATTATTTTTGTAAACACCTGCAAATCATCGGCATATAAGTGATAGTTGCAATTTTTATACAGTCGGTTATATCTGATGTATAGATTATAAAAAGCAGCGGACCTATTATTGAACTTGGGGAACGCCTCGTTCTACGGGTTTATCCAGAGACATTTTCATAGTGACGTCTGATTTGTGCAAGATCACTCTCTGTCGACGATTTGTTAGATAGCTTTTGAACCACAAGACACTTCCTGAGTCAAATCCATAATAGGCTAGTTTTGATAAAAGAAGATCGGTGTTTATTGAGTGGGAAAAATCCAATAGCGTTAGAATGCTTCCGCTGCCCGAGTCCTGAGAATGTAATATGTTATCTACAACATCCAGTAGAGCAGTTCCTGTACTATGGCTCTTTCTAAAACCTGATTGCATTTTTGGAAGAATACAGTTCTCCTCACAGTAGCGTATCACCTGGTCATATATAATTTTTTCGAGAATTTTAGAAACTATAGGTAATAAACTAATGGGTCGTAGATCAGATATTTGAGCTGGGTTGGATGTTTTGGGAATCGGACGGACAGCGGCCGTCTTTCAGTAGTCAGGGAAAGTTGATGTTGCAATGGATCTGTTTATAATTTCTGTGATTGTAGTCAATGAAAAAGGCAGCGTAGCAATGATCATATCCAAGCTTATACCGTCAATACCCTGGGCTTTATACCGTCAATACCCTTGGTATTGACGGTTTAAGGCCTTATACAGCGTCCAGTGGTATCCTCACTCACACTAGATGGGTGAAGGGACCACTCCGACGCTGTAGTGCCCGGGACATGGTTTTATAGATGTAATTATCATGTAATTATACTTTATTGCACATGAAACGTTAAACAAGACACACCAAGTGGCACTATTTATGCGATTTAGGATTATGTACTTAATTCCGGATTGACTTGCTTGATTTTTGTCGGAAGAACACGATCAGGTTTTGCTCTGAGTTACAGAAACGGGAAGTAGAAACGGAGCTCGTGTAGTCGGTAGAAATGCATACGAAAGTTTTAGATTCGTGTCCTTTAAAATGATTTCCATTAATTTTAAATACTAATAATTGTGATACCATATTTGCTGACGTACTGTCAGCAAAAGTAACACAAAGAGCTGCCACATATTTTGAAGATAAATTGCCCTGAAGTGATCTTATCTTCCTAACAATTCTGTAGGGCTAATGAAGGCTGGCCTACGGCCTATTATTTTTGTTTCATCAAAAGATAAAACTAAAACGGGACCTAATATTACTTTACTTCCTATGTTAGGCCATTGCTTAACCCCATCCATGATAGTGATTGGAGATTGTCACCAGACATTACGACATAAACCACAGTATAAATCATTTACTGCGGGACGAAAACACGTGAGTGGGGTGAAAGCTGCGGTTATTTAATCACATCATACTATCACATTACACTAATATTATAAAGACGAAAGTTTATGAGTGTGTATGTATATTATTTCTTCATTTCTAAACGGCTAGAGCGATTTTAATTAAATTTGGTATGTAGCTAGCTGACCATACGAGTATAGGCTACGTTTTAGTGCGAGAAAATATTTTATTCTCATGGGAAAATCTATAATCCACGGGTAACACCGCGAGCCTCAGCTATTTAGTGATGAAAAGCACCAACAATTTATTTTTCTTCTTCTTATTTCTTCTTCAGGCTATATTAATCCACTGCTGGACATGGCCCTCCCCTAATGAGCACCATAGCACAAGGTTGTGCCATCATTGGGGGGTAATACCCATAATCCCCACGCTGGGCATGCGGGTTGGGGATCGCAGATTGGTCGAATTGTACTGCAGGGGGCGCTGCTGCCCACCCCCCGGTTTGTGTCCCTTAGTCGTCTTTTACGACACCCGCGGGAAGAATTTGGGTTGGTGCTATTCTCTAGGCCGACACCACACAGCAATTTATTTTTCAATATAGACAAAAATTTTTTTTTTTATTGCCGTCTTCGAGCCCAAAGTGCTGAGGAAAGTCTTTGGTCCAGTAAGAGAAGCGAATGGCACCTATCGCTCTCGAATGAATCATGAGCTGGTTGCACTCATCAAGCGGGAGACAATTATCAGTTTTTGCAAGTCTCAGCGGCTGAGATGGGCGGGTCACATCGAGAGAATGCGTCCGGCATACAGGGCTACCAAGATTATGACCAGGTGGAGGCCACCACAAAAGAGACCAAGAGGCAGACCGGTACGACTGTATTGAAGAAGACCTCAGAAAGATGGGCAAATACACGAACTGGAAGAGAGAGTCAGAGGCACGAGACACGTGGAAGAAGATTGTGGAGGAGGCCAAGACCCACAAAGGGTTGTAGCGCCATAGGAAGTAAGAAGTATTTTTTTTATTAAAAATCTTGTTTTGATTTGTGAAATGTTATTTTGATATGAGAAATCTTATTTTGATTTGAGAAATCTAATTGTAAAAACGCGTGAACCATCCGCGCCTCCGAACAATGAACCGCGGGCTCGGGAGTAGCACACACTGCTATGGTTGGTTACTAATACATTTATTATTTCTAATACACTAACCCGTGCTAAGGACGTAACACAGAGAATGTTGCAAAGAGGTTCGAAATTTCCCTGATGCCGGTGAGTCGCCCATTAGCTCAGTTGGTGAGAGCGCTGGCACGGATAGCCAGAGGTTGCTGGTTCGAATCCCGGCATGGGTGGAGTTTTTAGCCTCTAAATAGGTTTTTAAATACTAATACATATTTGTGGTTGTAACAGAATCGAGTTTGTGTAGAGATATTATTGCAAGTGCCTCTTTAAAAACAACAAACTAGCATATTCAAATAGCTACTATAAAGGCACGTGTTTTGCAATGACTTTCCAACCACTCAAAATTCATTGTGTATAGACATTATTTTTAATTAATTTCAATTGTACATAATTGATACTCTATGTTTTCTTTTGGTCACGATTTTATTTACCATGCATACATACATAACCTCACGCCTGTATCCCAGAGGGGTAGGTAGAGACCAGGGACTGCCACTTGCCGCGATTCTGACAGATCACCTTCGCTTCATCAACGTTCATAAGTCGTTGCATACACGCACGCTGGTTCCGGGTACTTTTCATCTTTCCCTTTGCTAATAAATCCCCTATTTGGTCGATGTGAATCCCTTACCAGCCCTTCCACTCACATTCGCAATATATATTTGTTTCGTCAATCTTTCTTCGTTCATTCTCTCCACATGTCCAAACCAACGCAACATTCCTTTCTCAATTCTAGTCACTACATCCTCTTTCAGTCCACAACGTTCTCTAATCAGACTATTGCGTATCCTGTCATTCAAAGTAACACTACACCAATTTTATTTACCAATTAAATGAATTTCAAATATTTTTCACCGGTGCCAGGATATTTGGTCTGTCTGGAAATAACCCCTATTTTTCCACCGCAAATTCGCGGTTTCTTTACCCACACGTAGATACAAAAGTAAAAAGATCACAAGGGTCAATGCCTACACGTTTGAGAGGAGAGTTATCCACGGTTTTAATGCCTTAGCATTGTTTTATTTAGCCTATTCACCTATATCTGTGTAACTTCCTTTATTTGAATAAAATAAAACCAAATTTTGCATTCCATTTACACACCCTCTTACATACACTCACACACTTTTCACTCTATACACACCAAGAGGACCAAACCCACACACTACACACGTTTTATATTTATATTTAATTTTTTGCTTAATCGGTACATTTGTTTTTATATATATAACTTAATTGTAAAGTTCATTATGTTTCTAATACTATAGCAAACTGTAAAGGCCTAACCCTATTAATTGCGCCATTCCTGCCCGTGGGGTGCGGCACTGTATGCTGAAACACAGGCTCTGCCTAGTTCAGCAACAGAAGCTTGCCACTTATTATAAAAATGTCATCGGTTGGTTCTTACAGCTAAGTTAAGTAAGTGGAATTGTTAATTGAAACTATTTTTAAGAAACAAACTATTTGTATTATGTATAATAACATGTTCTCTATCTATCTATATGTCCTCTTCAGGGCACAGGTCTTCTCTCAGAAAGAGAGAGGGCTTAATTACCGCACTTGCCCACCGCGGATTAGCAATTTCAAGCGCTAAGGTTTTTAAACACCTCAGACACTAAGTTTCTTCACGATATTTTCTTGAAGGAAAGTTTTGCTTACGGTGAACCGTTAGCAGAATCGCTCGTTGTCCCGGCTGCAGAGTGATCTTAAACAATCACAGAGGTTAAGCAACACAGGGCGCGTTCAGTGCAGGGATGGGTAAACCGTCTACGACTACCGCTAGTGGCATTTTTCCGAGCGTTTCCGTGCTTTGCAAGGCACGCTAAGCAGTTAGTGCCGGCTGCCGTCGATAGATGGCAGTCATTAAGCCAAGTCCGAGGCCTTGGGGCGGCTTGAAAAAGTAAGACCAACCACTGATCTTGCCCGTGGTAGAGTAAGGCCTATACCTTCCTCAGGGAAGAAACCTTTTCCCTCGGTGGGGACATAATAGGTTGATGATGGTGGATGGTGGAACCGTTAGCGAGAGGTGTAATATCACAAATTTTACTTCGAAAGTCATTGGAACATGCCGGGATATTAACCACGGCTTACCGACCTTAACCACACAACAAAAAAAATGTCGCGGTAAAGTTCGGTTACAAGTAAACGTAATTGAAAACAAGCTCACAATTTTTTTCAATTCAACATTTACAAGGATACATATTTACTGTCTTAATTAAAACTGTTTTTATACGGATTTACTGTCTTTTAAAAAAGTTGAATTAAAAACCTACTTACATTACAACTATTTTGTATAATAATAATAAATGTTCATGGAAATATTAAACAGATCTAGTTAGCCCTATACTAAGTACAACTAAATGACTTGTGTTATAGGTGCTAACTCGACGATAGATTTAATACAAAATTTATGTTATGCTAAGATACAAAATTCTATGCTAAGATAAAATTAATACATAGATAACATCCAAGACCCGAGACAAACTACAAAAGTTCGTTTCCTAGTTTGACCCAGCCGGGGATCGAACCCAAGACCTTCGGTTTTACAGTCAGCGCAGCAAACCGCTGCGCCACCGAGGCCGTCTTGCCAGTATTTTAGAGGGAGGAGGAGGCTAGGATTTGTGTAAGACGTTTAGTAGTCGAGTACTTGTTTCTTAAAGTTAACATTAAGAGTCACTACAGGAATATTGAACATTATTACGTAAACTACAAAAAAAACGAAACGTTATCGAAGCGTGGACGTGTGTGCAGGTACGGTCAGGTGCAAGATGGGTGACCGTAACGTGACTACCGCTAGTGGCATTTTTCCCAGGGGTTCCGTGCTTCGCAAGGCACGCTAAGCCTTTGAGTGATTGAAATCAATCACTTGTAAGCAACAAAAGGCGCGGGCAGGCGCAGGATGGGCGACCGTCCTGTGACTACCGCTTTGTATTTTTTTAGCGCTTCCGTGCTTCGCGATGCACGTTAAGCCGTTGGTGTCGGCTGTCATGTAATGGCAGAAGTTAAGCCATGTCAGAGGCCTTATGGGCGGCTTGATAACTTCTGACAGTAAAGCCCGCCACTGTCTTAAAATGCTCCACCAAGCTGGACTTGGCCCGCATGTTGGAGTTTGGCCTGAGCTTCCTGTGATGCAGGATGAGACCCAGTGTGCCCCAGCATTAGGGACATACAAGGGTTGATATCGATGGACGTATGTCTGACCTCAATGACCTAAAAGCACAGATTTATGCATGCATTGCATGTAACTAAATAAGTTACATGCAGATGCACCACAAGTCGATGTGTTTGCAGGTCAATGGCAGGATATTAAGGGAGAATGCTTGGTGATTTCTGAGAGAGAGGATTAAAATTTAAGGAGAATTTAAATTTAATTAAGTTTACCTTCGATATTATTATCTAATTTTAATTGAATTATTTAATACGTATTGATTACATGTTGTAACCAAAGCTTTTCGAATAAAATATTTATTTAAATTTTATTGCGCATGTGTTACTGATGGATTTTGAATGACATTATTGTTTCATTATAATTCTCATATTTAAATTGTCAGTACAATTTGTGTTTGCATGCTAGTTTATTTGATTAGATTAAGTATATACCGCAAATAATTATGAAATAGCGTAAGCTTTAATGTAATTATGTTAATTTGCGAAATAAATCAATAAATAAATAGTGGAAGAGCACGATCACCCGCTCTTCCCTTAGTTATATAAATATAAATTAAAATTAAAAGATCACAACAATGACACTATATTATTCTGATAAATTTAAATGATGATGATGATGATTGGCCTTTTTGCATCTAAGTCAAAGACTAGTCAATACGTGCGGAGCCAACCAAGCCGCGGGTTTCCTCACGATGTTTTCCTTCACAGTTAGCGTGGGGTGTTGCGACTACAAATTCACAAATGTACGTAACTATGAAATAAAACAAAGTCATTGGTACATGCCCGCACTCGGGATCGAACCTGGGGCTCTCGCTTGCCAGTCCAGCGGTGATAGCTCAGTGGGTAGAACAGATTTAAATACACCACGAATAAAGTTAACAAATTATTTGATTACGACCGTATTAAGTTACTAGGCTTTTTGTCGGAATAATGTGTCGTACTTACGAAAGTTTTAGTTCAAAAAAGGTTAACAAATATTCAGAGTTATAACAAAAAAATATTCAACACCCGAAGATAACATAAACAATAAGAAAATTGAAAGGTCATTAACGAAGCACAGTTTTAAATACATCACGATATACCAATACTTTCCTGTGTTCAATTATATTGGTAAATATTTATGAGAGCCAGATACACGAGCTTATCAAGAAAATAAATGATAATTTTGACTTTTTGGAGCCTGTTTGAACCAGTTTCGACTGGATTTATCCTGTTTCCACTGTATTTATCCTGTTTTAACTGAAAATAATGCGCCATTTTCATCGAGGTTGCATTCAATAATGATTTCATTTGCTGATTGCACCTTGAATTATTTTGTGCAGAGACCGGACGCTAAAGTTTTGGTACCTTTGACTTCATCCATTTACTTTTGGTGCATAGTTCACCAGATTGCAATGTTCCGTTGAATACAGTTTAATATTATATTTCACGAATCAGCAATATTTTCAATTTCCTGGCAGTCTCTTTGGTCTAGCAATGTCACGCTTGACTACCAAAACGGAGTTGGTGGGTTCGATTCTCAATGGGTGCCCTTCTTCTTCTTCTTCAGGCTATATTTATGAAGTCCCCTGTTGAACATAGCCCTCCCCTAATGAGCGCCATAGCGCCCTGTCTTCAGTTTGCCGCATCCAGCATCTGCGGGCAGTTTTTCGCAGATCGTCATCCCATCTGGTCGGAGGGCGTCCTATACTACGTTTGCCGAGTCGCGGTCTCCTCTCAAGAACACGTTTACTACAACGGTTGTCGGTTCTTCGCGAGATATGGCCAGCCTACTGCCATTTCAGCTTGCTGATTCTCTGAGCTATGTCGATAACTTTGGTTCTCTGTCGGATGCATTCGTTACGAATCCTATCCTGCAGAGAAATTCCGAGCATAGCTCTCTCCATAACTCGCTAAGCGACTTTGAACTGGTGTACCAGCCCTTTCGTGAGTGTCCATGTCTCGGCTCCGTAAGTCATCACAGGTAGGACGCACTGATTGAAAACTTTCGTTTTCAAATTGCGGTTGCCCTACTTTGTACAAATGGCTCCAGTCTGTGTTTCCATGTCCAGTCCAGTGTTTTCCATAATTGTGACGTCCTTGTCTTGTTCCCGTAGCACAGGCCCCAAACTAGGATAGTTTGGGACCAGGACAAGTGATTGTATTGTATGAACATTATTCATTACTAGCAAAAGTTGTTTTGCAATAACATCGACGACGTTACAGTCATTGTGGTCACGAGAAGACTGATGGCTGGTACCCGTTCGTACCTTCTGCTGATAAGGTTTCAGATTACCCGAATAAGCCCCAAAAATATTCTATTTGTTTTGCAATATTAAGTAGCCTACGATATCTTATCAGACTTTCCTAAATACACACAAAAAAACATGAGAATCGGTGAATCCGTTTCAGAGGAGTTATATAACAAACTATATTCAATAACAGATTCAATTATTTCTTTCCCATGACTATTCACTGCCCAAATGGCGTGTATTGTTGGCCAAAAAACATATCGCTGATCAAAACCGTGTCCATCTTTTCTGTTTTGGGGGTAGTTTAAATGATAATCATAGTATCTACGTGTGTGTTAGACCAAGCATTCGGACTCGGCCAACGGTCGATAGCGCATCGCACAATACGATTGGAAACTAGTTCAGTCCGCTATAAACTTTATTTATGACCCTACGTTGTGCATACGTTACCTATTGTTATTGTGGCCAGCAGAAGCGACGTGTTTGTTCCGATGCGGTCTGAGGGATAGCCTCGGGCGATTACGTCATTTGAAGCTTCGAAAGTGATATTGTTACTTTCGTCTCCCACACTTTATTTTTTTATGGTTCATCTTTGTCATAATCAGCTGATTCAGTTGATTTCAGCCTATGTCAAGCATTGCACGACGTCCAATGCTGGACATAGCCCTCTCCCAAGACATTCTACTGGGCTCAATCTTTGGCAATTTTTGCATCATCGTTGTAAAAGCGGAAATGAAATGGAATGAAAAAGTTTTATTCAAAGTAACGCAGAAACTGCCCATTGGCGCCGTTGGGAGAGCGCTGGCATGGTTAGACCCGCGACCTCTGGAAGGCCAGAAGTCGCGGGTTCGACTCCCGGCATGGGTGGAATTTTTAGCCTCTAAATTGGTTTTTAAAATTGTCTTTAGCACGGGTTAGTGCAACAAAAAGAATATAATAAATGTAATGTTCGGAACGAAAACACTTCAAAGTCGGATGTCATGTGCCCGTGGAGCTAAACTCAAAAGAACAAAAACCAAGAGGTCTCCCGCAAAGCCTAGGAGGCACAGTTTGTTTGCTCGCTCGAACAGAAAAAATCTAGGGTTTTTATTGCATTGCCGTCGGTCGCCCGCTCTGGGCCAGCGCTGTGATTTATGTGTACACTTTTTCTGATGGAAACCCCGGGCAGCTGACTACGGCCTATGGTTCCTGTCACTTTTTATTTCATACGACGTCAATCTGTAATTTTAGTACAATCTGCAATTTGTAGTCCATCTGTCTGTCTGTCTGTCCGTCGGTCGGTCGGGGTGTCTATACATACATACATAACCTCGCGCCTGTATCCTAGAGGGGTAGGCAGAAACCAGGGACTGCCACTCGCCACGATCCTGACAGATTGTAGCGTTATTTATTTTAAGCGAAGTACGCTACTAAAATTTATATTTTTTTATTTCCAACTTTATGTATTTCAGTTTCACAAAATTAATAGTTTTAGTTTATTTTCTTCTTTTACTCGTTCTTGGCCACTATTTTCAGCTCTCTTTGAATGAGTGATTATCTGTGGCAATCACTCATTCAATACACTCATTCAATACTTTTTCACTCACTCATCTCGGCTCTCGCAGCTCATTAAAATTTGACCACGGAAGGAGTTGGGTGTGCGCTCTGTTACGCCGTCAGTCTCCAACCGCCCTAGCGGCCATTTTTTAATCAGTATTTTATATTTTCTTGTCTGCGACCCTTTGCCCCCGCTTTTGGGTGAGTGTGAACAATTGTCTGTTTCTATTTATTCATAAATTGTACGTGTGTTCCTGTATATTTCTCTTATATGTGTAAATATCTATTAATATTTAGGCTATTTGCATGTGCGCTATCCACCGTTCTGCCTATTTTAGTGAACCGCCACCTTCAAACTCCTTTCTGGAGCTTTCCGGTTTGAGTGGCGATGCACAGGGGCATTGTGATGGCCCTATTCTAATACTGGACATCGGTTCCAGGGTTCAAGGTCCCCTTTAAAAATTCGAGGTTTCCTTTGAAAATTCAGAGTCCGGACCAGCTTCTTCCGGACTCATTTTGAACGAATCTCAGTGGCCGCTACAGTCTGCGCCTCTACTACTTAAAGCCTAGCCCTGGTGTGCTTCCCGGAGGAATCGGCGTCGGCCTTCTACGTCGCTATCGAGGCGACACGGCGCGTCATCGCATCCAGCCTAGGGAAGTACCTATTGGAGGCGTGAACTGAACCAACCAACTGGTGTAGGGCACGAACAGATTATCCACAACCCACTTCTTTTCTTTTTGTAAATAAAATTTTGTAAATATTGCACGTATTTTAGATTATCATTTCTACCCCTGTCTTCCCGAGCGCGACAAGATCACCTTCGCTTCATCAACGTTCATAAGTCTTTGCATGCACGCCGGTTTCGGGTACTTTCTTTCTTCTGTTATCCAATATATCCCCTATTTGGTCGATGTATGTCCGCCTGAGACGTTCTTTACGAGCCATTTCACTCACATTCGCAATATATATTTGATTTGTCAATCTTAGTCAAATAGTCAACCAAACAAACAAAAATGAACGCAACATTTCTTTCTCAATTCTAGTCACTACGAGTACACCCTCTTTCAGTCCACAACGTTCTCTAATCAGACTATTGCGTATCCTGTCATTCATTCATTCATTCAAAGTAACCTCATTTCTACTGCGTTAATTCGGTCTGTCTATCTGTCTTTAAAATGAAGTATCATTATAACAGAACTAAAGTCAGTATTTAGGACACTGCCTATTCCCTCCGTCCATCCTTCCGTCCGTCCGTCCGTCCGTCCGTCTGTCCGTCCGTCCGTGCGTCCGTCCGTCCATCATTCGGTCCGTCCGTCCGTCCTTCCGTCCGTCCGTCAATGTTTAGGACAATACCTACTCCCTGTATAGGTATCACAATTCAATTGTGTCAGTAATAAAGCTGTTTAGCCTAATCATACAGCGCTTCAAGCTCTAATGGGGACTGCAAACTTAATCCAGCGGTGATTAGATCTTATTACGACTCGCGGACTGTAATTATATCAGTTAAACTGGCGAAATTATCTGTGTTACCGACATGGTTCAGTAGGTATCTGTTCCATCGATAATTTTGCTTTGAGATAGACTAACAAGGTTGCTATGCAATATCTCTATTAATGCCATAAAAGTTGGCTCAGTTTAGTTTATGGCGTTACATTTTTTTATGTAGCCATAAACGTCACACTTCAGAGCTCAGGCCTTCTCTCAGAGAGAGAGTATGGGCTTTATTACCACGCGTGCCCACCGCGGATTGCCAATTCAAGCGCTGAGGTACTTGATCCCCTCAGATACTCAGGTTTCCTCACGATGTTTTCCTCCACCGAATCGAATGAAATAATTGTATTATTGACTATTTTCATTATTATTTTAAATAATTTTACTTAGATTTCTTCAATGTTAATGTCATAGATTTCGCATATTTATAAATTCCTGCATGGACGCTCGCTGCTTTCGGGTAATTTTTATTTTGCCCTTCGCTAACACGTGTGTCGTCACATATCGGTCTGAGGCATCCTCAGTGTGTGTGGCAGTAGGCCTTCCACACACATTGACTGGCTATTCTTCCGTCTTCACCCTTTTTTCCTTCAAAATATCCAGTTTTCCAAATCCGTTCCCAAGCAGTTCATACTCAAATAAAAAAAAAAATGTAAATTCTATTAATTTGTCAATTTTTGGGTAACTTGCAGCTTACATAAAAATGGATAGATCTAAGTGTAACTAAAAGTTAGTATTTTACAAACCTATTTAGAGGCTAAAAAATTCCACCCATGCCGGGATTCGAACCCGCGACCTCTGGCTATCCGTGCCAGAGGTTGCGGGTTCGAATCCCGGCATGGGTGGAATTTTTAGCCTCTAAAT